>CM068964.1:88421762-88438639 GCA_035128595.1 Eptatretus atami
ATCAAGGACGATTTCTGATTGGAAGCCATCAAAAGCGTGACACGGAACCCGAGGATTCAGAGAAGCTTTCCGGGGTGCATCGAAGCGTGAAGAAGAGGATGGACAGTGTGTAGACTGGGAAACATTTGAAGGACAGCTGTGATTTCAATATATTTTTGGAATAAAATTTCTGTGAGTCAGTCCCGTTCCATTTTAGACGGACAGTACTATTTGTTTCTCTGAACCAAGTGGCACCAGTTCTGGTAAAAATAAAGTGTATTGCTTTTATAAGTTCATATCATTAACATATTAATGACAAAGGTTTTGTTAATATATTTCTACTAAGTCTACAAGTTGTATCTAGGGCCAAACCTTTGCCGAGGCCCATAAAGTCCGCCCTGAAATGAGTGAAATAGATAAACGACAGAGAGTGACTTTGAAAAACTTCTCCAAAATAGTGTCGGTGAAGCATTTATTTTGTTAGGTCGCTGTGCGGGATCGATCTTGCCATACTATTATCCTCTGTTGGTCTCTCATATTCTTGTTTTGTATATTTTGACCGAACTCTATCTAACACTCTTAAGAAGCTGCGACATGCATGAATGTTTTTTCTTTTCATCAGTTACTTTAAAAATAGGCTGATCACTCATATTTAATTCGAGGACAATATGTATATATATATGATAATTATTATAATTAAACTAATTATTATAATTTAAACATAAAATTAAAAAACAGCATGGTTTAAAAAATATGCATCTACACTTTCCCTTCGAGAAATTCATCAATTTGTCTTCAGGTAAACTTTTGTCATAATTTATTATTTTTCAAGTCACGAGTTGCCTTCCCTTCCGAAGAACAAGAACCAAATTGTCTGTCCAGAGTCAGATTAGATGGCAAGTGATCGAATAATTGTAGGCCTCTGGTGGAAGCAGAAAATGGGAACATGGAATATGAGAACAGGTTGAATGCCTCTTAAAAGAACAGCATGTGAAAGAGACAATATGATATCATGCCTTGCTTACAGATACGAGCTGGTACATAGAATGAACTCTCTGAATCATGGCATAATGAAAAATCAAGTAAGAATATCACTGCAAGAGAGATGAATTACACTCTCTCAATAATAAGCAAATGGAAGACAGAAGGAACCGAAGAAAAAAGCAAATGGGTCATCAGGAGGAACTTGCAGGATGGGTATGTGACTCACCCTCGAACCACCGGATATGAGAGATTGTGGAAGAAGATGACTGACTCAATTGGATTTCAACATCTGATTAGCATACCAAGGTATAACTCATCTCGAGGAAAACCTTCAAATGTTAGTTTACGCCGCATAAGTAGTGTGGTCTCGTACAATTTGTTCTGATTCTGAAATCAGGAACTACAACCAGCATGAGTTGCTCAAGATACAGTGAAGTGATGCTGTGAGAGCTTGCTGGGGTGAATAATTTATCTCTATTCTGTCTTCTCTGTATCTGTCTTCTCTGTGTCTCGTCTCTTCTCTTGTCTTGTCTCTGTCTCTCCTCTCTTCTCCATCTTCCTAAACGGAATTCTTATGCTGCCATGTATAAGGAGTCTCACGACAAGGATGTTTGATTGCACGGTATCAGGGGGAATTTCGAAATTTGTTCGAGGTGGTGCAGCAACAATCACACACACTTATAAAGAAAATTCATGGACTTAACGTCCACAAAAAACGAATCCTAGCATTGACCCAGTATAAACATCCAATCTGGAGACGGCACCTTGTGAGCAATGCCGTGTGCGATCTTTGAGAATTGTGTCTTCTTTATCATCCAGCTGTACGGCGAGCAAATGACATAATTAGAAAGTGGTCATGTAGAACATCTTTGTGCATCTATACAATAAGAGAGCTTTGTGTCTGTCGCCATTTTTTCTGCAGGATGGGCTAAACGGGTCTTTATCAAACTTTTCAGAGATTTCATCAGTGAGTGCTGGGGAACGTTTTCAAAATGTTTTTAAAATTTCAAATAAAAGTGGATTTTGGGAATTTTTCTTTAATGCTGTAGTGTGGGTAAGGAAGTGTGTAGGAACCCATTCCTAAGTGGGGTAGCGAGTGTCTAGGAACCATTCCTTAGTGGTGTAGGAAGGAAGGAACCCCATTCTATGGGTGTAGGGAAGTGTTTTAGGCCCCACAAAAATGAGCTGAAATGCCAGATAAACTGCTATACATAAAAATAATTAATCCTGTAACTAAGGGACCCTTCTCTCCTTTCTCACCACTATGGACTTGTTTGTATGTAATTCTTCCAACGGTAAACTCCAGGCGCTGCATGCTTTCCTACCCTGAGTCTAAAGCAAACATTCTTTTGCTCGCTCCCCTGAACCATCACAAACCCTTGCCCCCAAACAATTCTGCCCATTTCATGGTGGAATTCCAGCTATGAGAGCGACATGCTCAAAATATGGAAAGAATTCAAAAGGGTGCCTTTACTAAACAAATTTTGTTCTCTGGTTTTTTTTTTTTCTTGTCGGCGGAAGAAGAATTCATTCAAAGCTGTGCATAGAAGGGTGGAGAACAGCTTTAAAACATTTATTTTAATGATGCAGTAATGGTAAAATCGCTGAACCATCATCCATGGAGGCAAACTGGATTTGCATACAATCACTATCTCTTATCGGCCAGCTGAAAAAATGAGAAAGTAAGATCTGTTACATGAATAATTGTTTATATTATACTAATAAATACATACGTATATTATCAGTATCATATACATAACATATAATGCTATATAGTCTAAAAAATATATATGTCAATGCATAAGTCTACAAAAATTATATATATGTACATATTTATCATGTCCTAAAAAAAAAAAAAATTATATATATGATATGTAACATTCTAAAAAAATATATATATAATATGTACATATGTAAGATGTCTAAATATATTATATTACGCATATATGTACATTATATAAAACATATATATTAATATAATCATATATATAAAATGCATATATACATATACATGTACACTATATGCCTATATACTATATATAATAGATACTATAATATATTAACACATATATATATACATACAATTATACATATACATATATTATTTAATATATAATAATAACATCATATAATATACATATATCAATTACATATGTAATTTACAATTATAATATTACATATATATATATACATAATAATTATTATATGTATAATGTATAATCTATATAATATACTTAGTAATATACAATATATGTATTGTAATATATGTAATGTAATTATATATATATATATAAGTATATACTATTATTATGCATAAGCTCAGAAAAGTGTTTCAAATAAAAATATCACGAATATGTCCTCAGCACTTGTCAGCATGAACCTTTGATATTGTGATTATGCCAGCCGATAAAATTACCCCCCATATTGTTAAAGTTTTCCCCGAAGGAATAAAAAAAAAGAAAAAAGAAAAAAAAAAAAACCGTTGGGGGGAAAATGGTATTGGGATCATTTGGAACTAACATCGTTTTTAGTTTATTGCTTGTGAATACTGGTTCACCAATTCAGTTTTGCTCCAAGACCGAGGCCAATATTCTGATCAGGTGTGCCAAGCTTCCATAAGGCATCATATCTTCATATAAGTTGGTGTGCTTCGTCGACTAGCTTAGCACTGGGATAATCTCTTAGTTTTAGAATCTCTCAGCTGTTTGTCTCTTCGTTAGGACATAGCTAGGCAGGCATGGGAGAGTGTGACCACCTCAATTTCATATATGCAAAGGTGACCAATGAAGAGCCAAGAATTCAACAGGTTTTGGAAAGTGATGATCATAGAAACCTAAGCAAGAAAAGCTAATAGAAAACAAGACCAAGTGTGAACAACAAATAGCCAAGAATCTTGTGAAAAAGCAAGGAGTGGTCACAGCATTGGTATTCATTTATTGTATTTAAAATGGTTCGGATTAATTTCGACGAACTCAGCGGAATAAATTTCTCATTTCTCATTCAACAAGGAAAGACTAAAGACATAAGACCCCGTGGTTTAGGAATCATGCGTATTCGGAGTTTAGAAGGCTACCCATATCTAAAATATGCATGCAATCGACTTGAGGTTCAATGTACATGAAGATTGGCGTCTGGACTATTCAATCATGAATATCATGATGTGGTCTGAGTATATTTGCAAGATAGTTGGTCACGTAATGATGAATGTTTTGGATTAGATGCAAATTTCACAAAAGGGATTCATTGCGATATTTTGGGGAGTCGCCATCTTGGATCTGATCTCAAAAAAATATGACAGCATAAACACTTCATTCTCTATTGAGTGTGCAGTTGGATACCAAGATCGTAAATGGATGTCGAAGAATGGTTGAGGACGTGTCAATCGGTTTTTCCAACTAAAATGGCCAAGTCTTACATCACCTTTATAATCAGATCACACAAATAAAGTGAGATGCTCATAGTCGCCATCATGTGTCTTATGCTTGTGTCCAAGTTCTGAACAAAATCGGACCCTGCATGTCCGAGAAAATAGTGGGGACACATTAATGAAAAAATGCCGAGTCGGCATACTTGGATGAGTCTCCAAATAATGGGTTCATATGTAATGGTATCATTCATCTCACAGCTTGAACAAACGAAAATGCTGTCAAGAATGGTTGAGGAGAGTTCAATACGTTGGGTTTTTTTATCAACTAAAGCGCCATGTCACTTTGATGTCGCGGAAAACCAATGATGTGCACAGTAAGCCATTATTGTTGTCTTTGGGCTAAGATAGATAAAATCGGTCCAACATATGAATATGTTGCGATGCACGCAGACAACGGTATGAAAATCACGAGAAAATCCTAAGTTCCCGTTGTGACTCAGTCATTGGGCTATATAGAAGCTACTGTGGATGAGAGGTGCTCAACATAATCTTGTACACATAACTATCAAGGTGTTTTCAGTTCCCTTAACGCTGAGGTTCTTTCTGTCTGATTGGCTTTGAGTTAAAGACACAGAATGGATTAATTGAAGATACTGGTGTCGTGTTAAATCTATGCTTTAAGTGCTCTCTGTCAAAAAGCATGAAGGATCTCGAGTGTGCACTCAAACCTAAGTCCGTTGGTTGAATCTAGCTCAGTTATAACTTATCGCGGTGTTTACAGCAGGTTGTCATCAATGATGCTCGTCCTCGGATGTGTACAAACGGTGTCTCATCTGCAAATTTGTTGGAGATGTTTAATGGAACCACTGTGTCCTTATAAAGAGAGCGGGCAGCTATTGCGCATTGTGGCCAAGTTCAATTCTACTTAATTCTACAATGGAACATTGCATCAAGACACAGTGCACTTTGGATTGATGCGATCCACAGTCTGTCTTGCCTTCGAAAGAAGAAGGAGAGAGGTACAGAGGAATGGTGTGCATAATATGCTTGTAGAAAAAAGGTCATAGAACATCTGTGGATTTTTTACAATCAATTATCAGGGAGAGAGCAATGTATCTAAAGCAACATAGTGGAGATTATGAACGTAGGATTCCAGCATATGAGCTCGGCTCGATTGAGGAAAACGCAAGCAAGCAAGCCATTTACTTTGAAATACAAAGTAGAACTACCGTACAATCAATCAGACATGGCAGGTGTGAGTGTGTTGAGTGTTTTTCCTTGTTAATAAGAGTTTAAAATGGACTACAGAGATAAATCGAAATACTTAATCTCTACACGCTCCGCCATTATATTGTATGCATTTTTAGGATTTATCGCTGCACTACTCAATCTAGATGCATTATACTTCCAAGCCAGTGAGTGGACAGGAGAATGATCATCGAATCAAGAGTGTTGATCCTTGGTGAGTCCTGACAAGAGCCGCTACATCGACACGAGCCGCATAAAGTAAGAGAAAGACGTCGACCCCACCCCCCCCCTCCTCTTTAAACCCAAGTGGTAACGTGGAAGAATCTCAACGCGGATCGATATGTCCATGCATTCACTGCCTGTTACACCGAACAAATTGCTTGAAATGCAAACTCGTTAAAGCGAGCTAATTTCTAGTGGAGAGAAAGCATGTAGGCCACATTGCAAAAGACTGCTTAAACATCAGTTGTCTTGTGGATTCCTGGACATATCGGACATTCCAGAGGATAATGAGGCGACTCATTGGGAAGAAATTTCTTAAGTATAAGGATAACATTGGGGACAAGAATGAGCATACTTGGTGATCGGTATAGGATGGATTCAAGAATGCCGTGAGTGATTACGTTTCTTCTTGGAAGAAGGTTACATGATGTTGCGTGCACATCGTATGCATTCAACATTGTAAGCATTTTCATGTGGTGTTAAAAGAAAAGAAGTGAAACATGCTACTTCATGTGAGAAGAGGTCTGAATTCTAATGGGAAGAGTTTTTAACTGAGTTGTGATGAGGCGCACGTGGGCCCCGTGGTACGATGCAGGTTGTGAGCTGCCTGCTGCTGGTTGTTGTTGCTTTGTTCATGAAACATGGAGAATCGACATGTCTTGAAGTTCATAAAAGGCACAAATGAATAGAGCCATCTCGTAAGCCCCACAAATTAAGTCCATTTTTTCCACGTCGTCATTGAAAGAGACGATATATTGCGACAAAGTACATTTGAGTGCATTGGAGAGTGAAAGTGTGGAATTGTGCAACCAATACGGATTGGTTGAGATTATCATGGAACTATGTTTCTCATCCAATTGTGGATCGAAACAAAAGGCAAAACGGTTGCATGTTGAGGAGTGTTCAATGGATTTTAAATTGGCATAAATAGGAATGTTGCTTCTATAAACAGAAACTTTTCATTCGCAAATTAATTGCGTCGCAATTTGTGGCCACAGTGTTTTGTTATTGTTTTTGCAATGCCCGTTTGGCAAGATTCTGCCTGAGTCAAAACTCTTCGAGCTAAGTATACCAGAACACGAGAAAACTAAGGATGGTAAAAAAGGTTTTCCATCACGGAGTTTCTTTCCCTAAGCTGTAAGGACTGTGATCGCAGAGGAAAACACAGGAAATGCACGGGCAGATGCTACACGAAGCAGTTTGTCAGCAGCAGACAGATAGACATATTCAATTCAGACCAAATATCTCGGAAAGTCAATGCGGCTTCAAGATTCTGCTTGATGTGAAGTGTGATTTCACTGGAAGTATCTAAAAGTTTATAGCGATATAATGAACTAACATTATTTAATATAAATATGTTATAATGTATATGTTGTAAAGTAATATGTATACATATAGATATTTATATACAATACAATCTATATAGGTTGTGGTATAAATTATATATATATATAATATATAACATCGCTATATATACATATCATAATAACATATACATATATAATATCATTTTGTTAATAGTAATTATATACCATATATAGCACTGTGGTAATTAAATACAACATATGGCGTAAACTAATATGCATATAATTTAACCAAACGCTTGGACTGATAAGTATAATATATAAAAATATATATAATTATTATATATTAATATTATTAGTTAATCTCCTTTCAGTCTATGTGTAGGCAGGTTCACCACCAGAGATCCATAACGTTTAGATTACACTCGTAGCTTCCTTGCTTCTGGGTAGTAGGGCAAGACTTGAAATTGCTGACGATACGTGTTAACTCCGTACTTTCATAAAAAGTGTGGGATTACATCACACTAATCTGCAGAGGGACACAATGGCCTTCAGTCCAACTAAGACATTTTTTCTTGAATTTGATCTTCACGATTTTTATCCAATTGTTTGATAAATATGATGAGCACTACATGTTTATCAGATTTTGGGGCTGAATGAAAGCCCGGGATGACACAAAACTCGTCTTTCCCACGCACACTTATACAATAACGGTGAAGCATTCCTTCTCTTCTCGTCCTTCCCAAATGCAGTTATGATTGGGAAGAACAACAAACTGTAGTTCGCATATTTGTCTCTGAATTTTGTCCAATTCGTCATCGGCGAAGGTGAGATGAAATTTTTATTTTTTTAATTTGTCTGCTTTCAAAACACATAAAAAGTCAAAAACAATTAATATCATTACACAGGAAATTTACAGACGCACATAAAGGCACAAACCACAGCGCGAATAACTTCTGAACATTTAAATAGGGTGTAATGACGCATCACGGGATTTAAACTTCCAAAATTTTTATTAACCTTAAAATCTTATTTAGTTCAATTGATATAGTAATACGCACAACACAAACAGCTTTGCACTTCAAAACGTACTAGCAGGGACTGATAAAATATTAGGAATTTGTCATCATGCCAATCATATTTGCGGCCATCGATCTGCCCTGTCTTGTTCTCAGCAGTGTGGATATTTTGATCGGTGGAAAGATGCACATGAAGTATTGTGAATCTTTCATAATAAACGGAAAACCAAATTTGTTTTGAATCATGTAGAACCGAAGAATAAGAGTCAAAGGAGTCACATGAGGAACTGGATAGTGATTGGGTTTCAGCGCTACCCACATCCCAAACCCTCAAGTACAGCAAGGAGCTTAAGAAAAAAATTCTGCAAGCTTCAACTTCTCCGCAAGGCAAAAAACCTTAAAAAGAGAAACAAGAGTAAAGTTATAGAAAAAAATAAAGAGAAGACAATGAAACAGAAATGGAAAAATAGTAAATGTGAAAGAACAAAGTACAAAGATCGTGAAGAAACGACAAATAGATCAATACTCCCCAGCTCAAACGCAACACAAGCAAGCTCAGAGCGCAGCAGAACACGCTACACACATCACTCAGATATGGTACTAACTAAGAAACGGAAGACAAATAGCACTGGAGTCAATAAAAGGAACCACAATAAGTAGGCATAAGTTAGTGAGCCTTGGAAATTCCTCATTTCCAATAATTCAACTGTCTGAAGTCCTCACAGTGATGTCTCAACCAATTGGTGGCCACTGAGACGTGATGAAATAAGGAGAATTCTCTTACCGATGAATAGTGTGCAGCAATAGCTACAAAATAAGACTTTTTGTTTCCAAAGAAAAGACATCTGCATCCCAATTTTCTTTGCCTATCAGGCTCATCGGCTATCAGGCTCATCAAAGTCCAGCGGAAGAAGAGAAAGGATAAAAGAGACCAAGTGACAGTGGACACATAAGATAGAACAAAAGGGAAATGAATATAAGAAAATATGAGGTGAGGAATTGAGAGGACACAGAAAATGCAAGTTAGAGTGTTGGGTAGAAGGTAATTCAGTAAAACATTGTGGTGGATTGGGGGGCAATCGGGAAATGGAGATGGACACGTGGCAAAATAGTCCAAACACTGGATATCGGGTTCAACGGAAGAGTAATGGCAGATGGAACTAGACAGCAATGCCATTTTTCTCACAATTACAGAAATGGTAAGGAGAGATAGAGGCTCAGAGAGCGAGGTACCAAGGATAAAAAGCAACAATGACTAGTGGGACACACAAAGAACGAATAATGAACAAGAAAGAGAGTGAGAAACATGAGTAACCTGCAAGCAAGAGAAGTTGGCTTAGGTAGTCATGGTCAGAAAAGACGTGAGTAGGATGGAGAGTGACGTATTGTAGTGATTGACAGCAAGGCAGCAATTCTGCAAGGTAAGAAAAGTAACACGAAGATGATTGTTCAAAAGGAAAGCATGCATTTGGATTTTACTGAGAGGGTTGTTTGAATGGAAGGTCAGAGCAAGTGCTGACGAGAGCAATTGGGAACTAGACCGGAGAGAGACGGAAATAACCGAGAGCCACAAACGTCGAAAATTGTAGAGCAACAGACGCGCTTTACCTCGTTCAGGAGATGCAAATGTGAAGTCTTAAATCCAACAAATCCAGCAGACAGATTGATGCTCCCGCCACACCAAATCAGAGCCAGTTCCTCATTGAGCTATGGACGCCCTTCACGACTTTGCCATTGCTCGTTTTATTTTCAAGGAATGACTTTGAATGAGATTGATCACAGTCTGAAGCTGGATGGGAGGTCAGGAGTTTCACTAGCATATTGCGCATGCAATCAACCTGACGTGACCTAAGCTATTCCGGCAGGAATTTGTGATTTGTTGAAGGTTTCGGCGATAATGGACTCCTGATGTGGAATTTGACAACATGGACTTGCCATCGATCCATTGACCTTTCCGCCTCCTACATATATAACTGTAAAGAGAGCAAAAGCAATATGTAGTCAATGACACAGTAGCTGTGTCTACTCGCATTTAATTGCCGGATGAATGTGACCACGGCATTGAAGCGCTGTGTGTCTAAGCAAAATGCAGATTAGGTCAATAAATTTAGGGTGAAGGGCACATTGGGGTGAGAAGAAGAAGCAGTCCAATTCTGGAAAACATTGCACAGAGACATCAGACAGTAGCTCTTGATTCTGATAACTTTATTCTCCTTTCACATTTTCTCAGCATCTTCAAAATATGAGTCATATATCATTGCCGTTTTCACTCTCAAAGTCCTGGCAGTTGCGATCTTGATCATTTATCCCATGTACATGATATGCCCCGAATCTGTAAGCCACACCTTTTGATTTCACCTAATCAGATTGCTCAAGGGCCTCATGTTGAGGCCAATTTATCACTGGAATTATCTGTCTTATCTACCATTCCCTGGGAAGACACACAAGCAGTGACATTTCGACCACCACAGGAATGCTTGGATGGCTAATGGTTAGGGTGGTTGTGGTTAGAGGGTAGCTTGATCGAGATGAGTTCAATCCCACTTTCGTAGAATTTATTCCGGATGGGGTTGACTCTCTGTGCATCCTCGAAGTTGGCAAAATGAGGTGCGCATGCTGTATCCTGTGTGATGTGGTGGACCATCCAGGATTGTGCCTACTAGCCCAGAGAAAGTTAGCAGACCACAATGCTCCGACAGAGTATGATCGATGATGGATGAGTGACCAGATACTAATCTTTGGTTTTTTTTAAGCTCTATCATCATCATAGAGCCTCCAAAGTCCAAAACATGGCCAGGGTCGAGTTATCAACAAAACATGATACTGAAGGTTTCATAATGAACAGGCACCCCATACGCAAAAATCTCACTCAGAAGATTATACTGGAATACAATCATTCTTTATTTATTGAATATGGAGTTCAGTTGCATCCGAACACCTGGTATACATGTACGTAAAAAAAAATCTCCTCGAATGTCAAGGTTCGAAAAAACCAAACTTTTTGAATTTATTTCGCGAATGGTGCCCACCAGGCACATATTCAATTATACAGTACAAGGACATGGAAGAAACTAGACAGGACTGATGAAGTATGGCATCAGCCGGTGCAGGCCTGGTGTTCGGCTTATGTAATGTGCTTGCCTACAATACTTAGATCTTGATCCCAAATCGCACAGCGTGAATAACTACACTTGCGTGACGAATTTCATCCTTCTAGGTTGAAAATGAGTACAATGGTCTGAAACAGGGCAACAGCCCAGCTGGTCCAGAAAAGATACAGCCCAAGCCACATGCTCATCATACCAGCCTTGTGCCATACCAAACCTATAAATTACTTATTTTCCTAGTCTTGAACATAGGATTGACTTGCACTAAGGAACAATGTGTACGTTATTTTATACTTGCGTACTTAGGTATCGCATTTCATCTTAGCGTGTAATTGTGCACTCTCCGACAGTAATTTTAACAAACCAAAATATCCACGTTGTGGTTGGACAGGAACATGTCAACCCAATTTAGTGAGTGCTGGCAGCGACGGTTAACTTGAGCTGATTGAGCCAGAATGTATTTGTTCGGATGCCCGGTGATAATTCACCTCCTCGTTGCAAAAGACATAGGGGATCTCGAAGTCCAAAACTAATTCGCAGGACAGATCGCATTCTGAAATCCAGCGGGGACGAAGCAACTGTGATGAGACGCTCTAGCGGAGCACCATCAAGGTTTAGTAAGAGGTCGGGAATCCACCCATACGAAGCACTCAGAGGCAAATAGCCCTCTGCACATCTGCAAACTGATTTAATCTTAAGTCACACAATTCCGGAGTATTCAAGAATAATCGTGTTGAATCTTAACGTCCACAATAAAGCGAAGGATAGCGGCTTTATGTCATCAAAGCCTTGTGCTCTGAAGCATTTTCCCCGAAACTGCACAAGAAGGAGAATGATGTTCGATTCGATCCGAAGGCTCAGACTAGTTAAAGACAGTTTCATGCGACACTGAGCTTCTTCCTTTCGTGTCAGCATGGTTGGTAGCAGCATTTGCGCGCAGCGGCTGCGATGCAGTCCCCCGTAGGTTAGAGCACGGATTTACGTAGGCCCTTGTGCGTGATCTCGCCTATCTTGCAGAGACTGTGGGATCTTAACATCACAATTAATGCGCAGATGGGACATCTCATGTCCCGCCGAAGGACGCACTCAATGATGCTTTGTTCTAGGATAGAGGTTATCATAGCTGGCGTAATTGTAATCACAGCTAAGACAGCTAGAGGCATGGCATCCTCTCGCTCTGCACTCAGACACTGGGAATCCAAAGAAGGCCTAGAACGATGACTTGCTATGTTCATAAGAGTTTCCACTTCAGTGCAACATGAAATCCTCTCTCGAAATGAGGGTACATAAATTGTTTTTGTCCCTGCAACACTTGATGACATCAACACGACGTTGCACTTAAAGGGTAGCCAAAGTAGTAGTAAAAGAAACGTTCCACTGGCACCGAGAAAAACAGAAAATGTATTCCAATCGATAAATATTGTGCACCCATCCAATTCCTTTTTGTTACGAAAAGCTAAGCCGGATTTTCACCTTTGTTTGCAAAGCCACCACGTCTACAAACGACATCCTTCTACCACCGATGACCGAGGGTGATGTTTCACCCCTGATCTGTCGTCTTCGTCGGAGCAGATATCTCATAAGTTTGACGATCGATGAAACTTGTGGACAAGTTGCGGTCGCAAGACATACTCGATTGGTGAGGACCGGATCAAGCTGGCATATCATGATACAAATTAAACCGTCATCCTGTTGAGGTCGCTCCACGTTAGTTAAGGATATGAAATATAAATAGTTTACGCATATTTTGCAATCTCTCCTTGCCGTTGCCAGTTATTCATGCAACGAGATAACTTTGTGCTCCAACGAACAACTGCTGTAACAATCTTCTCTGTATCAGCATACTTTAACAGGAGGTGTAAAATCTACATACTGATGCGTAAGCCCACCTTTCTCTCCATTTATCCTGAGATACATATGCTCCTCTTACACTCCAGTCCAACCCAAATTTCCTTTCTCCACCTCCATTTTTCCTGTGTTCTTCTCCTCATCGTTTTTTTGTCTCACACCTTCTTCAAATGTGCCAACCATCCTCCGAACCAGTACATTATACTAATATGAAGAGGCCCAAGTAGTGTGAAGAAAACAACATACCATAGTATTAGTACTTTTACAAATCTATAATCTTATCAGGACAATGGCACTCGATAGAGACAGTCTCATGCGCAGTTCATGAAAAAAATACTATCACGGAACTGAAACGCTGCTATTATGCATAACCCAAATATCCATCTCCATATTGCCACATACTGCATTATCTATCGCTTGATGATTATTGGATAATCACAAGATTATCAACCACAATCTGCAAAGGCAAATTGCACTCAATGAAGGTATTAATAAAAAAAAAATTCAAACTCATCCATGAGAAGTCGATTCAGATTACAAAGTTGCATCGATCCGTAAGCTCTGGAGAAAATTTTACGTTTTTTTCAACAATTGCCACCAGCAATAGAGAACTATAAATTAATTCTCACTCACATCTGTTGTAGATCGATTATAAATTCAGATTTGTGGGATAGATGTCAAAATAATTTTAGCTGCCTGTTCGAGACAGAGAGCTATAGCATATCCTCCGCGGACGTGAGCGTCAGCGGAGCGGACGGGAAAATGTTAAAATTTTGTATAGGAAAAACTCCCGGACGATGACAAACCTGTGGGGGTTTAGGTAGTGCAAGGATATGCATAGATGTTGGACTGTCCTCCCCCAAAAAAATGAGAATTTTTTTTGATTCTACATGTTAACTATTTCAACCCCCCCCCAGAAAAAAAAATTGAAGAAAAATTTTTGCAATTTTTTCAACAAAATTTCGATTTCCTTTTTGCATTCTACATGTTTTAAGGATTAGGAATCGACGAAACTGGTGGGTTAGGTAATGACCAAGCGCCTTAGATTGACTGCCCCCCCCAAAAAAAATTGTTGAGAAAAAGAATTTTTACTTGCATTCCTAAACATGTTTTAATGATTTCAACCCCCCCCAAAAAATTGTTAGCCGAAAAAAAATTTTTTAGCAACTTCTTCAACAAATTTCGATTTCTTTTTTGCATTTCTACATTTAAGTGATTCCAAACCCCCCCCCTCCAAAAAAAATGTTAGACGAAAATTTTTTTTTGCATCTCTACATTTTTTAAAATGAATCCACTCCCCCCCACCCCAAAAAAATTGTAGGAATAAAAAAATATAATTATTAAGACGTTTTAAACAAAATAAAGGCGAGCTGGGTGGCTTGCACAACCTGTGTTTTTGTAACCGCACCGTAAATCACCAAACGCATATCAAGGGGGCATGAGAACAGAGGGCGAGTGGGAAGAAAACACGGGAAAGGCATTTGGAGACGGAAGAGAGCGGTGGACGGGGAATGGGGAATAAAATCGGACATACAGGACTTTTCAGAAAAAGCTAGGAATTTGAGGAGGTGCTGGGGAATCGGGGTAAAAAGATCGAGATTTGGATGGGATGAATAAGAGGGGGTGACACTGTTGAAGGCCTGGGGAACGAGGAAGATATAGAGTGAGGATTTATCCAAAGGTGGAAAAAGAGAATGAAAGTGAAGTACAGTGATATCGTGAATTTGTAAGTTTCGAAGGGGTGTTGCGACTTGAGCGCCTGCAAATGTGTGGGACAAAATACAGGAGAGCAGGGGCAGGCGGGGAGAAAGTAGAAACAGAAGACACGCACGCGGATTGAGTGAGAGACACAAACTCAGCCCATTGCGGGAGATGCCAAGATCGAATCCTTGTCTATATGAAGCCGAGAAAAGGTGAGCTAGAGCACCAGCCAAGGGAGAGCATACTCTCGGCTGCGAAAAAGCTTTGTATGGCAGGAGCTAGTGGCAAGAAGACTGCCATGGAGATCCAGTCGCGAAGCTTGAGGAGTTTGAAAATTGGCTTCCCAGGAAAAGGCAGACATAGGAGTACGACAGAACTTGAAGAAAGGACTCTCAAGATTGTTGAGAAGTGGAGGGGGGCTAAACGGTCTGAGAGACATAGTGAAGTGTAATTTCGGATTGAAAACATTCACGTTTGACAATTGTGATTACCAGATCAGCAAGTGCAGAACGCTATGCGGTCGAGGGATGACGTTGTACGGCAGAGGTGATCATAAGCAAGAGATATAAGATTCCAGAGATCGAAGAGATATTGATAAAGCAAAAAAGAACAGCCCATAACGCGAACTAGAGACTCCAGCCTGACAGGAAGTGGAGAAAGAACCATTAGGGCACACGTTACATCGACAGAGAGAACTCTGCCCATGAGTGATGGGCATGATCAAGAGAGAGTTGCGAGCAAGCAAGGTCACTGTCAAACAATATATGTAAGGATACGCTCGATTCCTGTCTGCATGAGGACTCATCCATTCTGAGAGCAGAAGCCAGCAATTCCAGGGAGAGGACTGGTCTGAACCAACTGATGATAGATAAATCAAGCATGGAGAAGAGAAGGATTGATGTATAACGATGAGATTCATAACTGCTGATGAAAGGGATGGCGTAGTGAGGACTGTTTCAACTTTGGCAGGCATGTGTCCAGCAAGCAAATGATGGAAAAAAGTAAAAATAGAGAGGACAAAGAGCAAAACAGCTTGAGGAACGGGCATGCCGTCTGACCGTTGCAGAATCGAGTCGAAGTTTGACGCAAGCTTCCACTGAGGCAGAAAAGGACAAGTCCAGGGACAGTGGTGCGACTGGTAAGTGGTAAGAAATGATGTTTGCACAAGATTTACGCAAACACCCGATTAGCATCAGCTTTTTCATTGCGTATCACATGCATGCTATTAGTAAGGAGGAATGGGGGAACATACACAGAAACAGTTGATTAGACGCCACCGATTGAGAAGGAGAGTTTGAGAGCAGACTAAGAAAAGTTGTGCTGCGCTCCGAGTAATACACACTTGTTCCAGCTTTAAAGGAACTGAGATGCCTCATTGGTTTTCCAGAGGCAAAGCAATGTTCAGACAAGGACTCAAACTCAGTTGAAACCAGGTGGAGAAGGAGAAAGAAGACAATGGAAATTGGCATGAGGGAAGGGAGAGTTGCAAGTTTGAAAAATTCCAGAAAGTGATGTGGAGAAAAGAGATAGGGACAGTTATAATTTGAGGGCGCTGAGACCTGGCATCGTATGAAATGCCAACCGACGGGTAGTGGTCCGATAAACACCAAGAAGTCACTGACAAGGATGTGGCAGAAAGAACGATGACGAGGAAGCAGAAGATATTGTCAGGAAATGGTCAAAATCAGATCTGAAGAGAAGATACATGTGAGATCTGGGTAGAATGACCGATTGAGATCAATGATCAAGAACTTGCGAGGATGCCAGACGGTGAGAGAGTACACCTAGCACTCTGATACAAAAGTCGCCATATGAGAGAAGAGAGATGATGAGAAAGAAAAGTGCCATTCAATAGGAGGTGTATAGAGTCTACGTAGGGAGTAAGACACATATAAACATAGTGGAGTTAGGAAGCGAGCCAGAGTATCCTACAGTGATGACTCCATCTACACCTCACTATCCGAAAACATGGACCAACTTCTATCCTCTCATCTGAACTCTCTCTTACTCATATGTTGTGACTTCAATTGTCATCACGCCACTTGGTTGTGTGTGGGTACCTCTCTCACCTGTCATGGCACTTCAGCAAAAGACTTCT
>CM068964.1:88447896-88494114 GCA_035128595.1 Eptatretus atami
ATAAACTCCCACACTCTGTTCAATCCATTTCTTCCCTCCAGGCCTTCAAAACAGTTGTTCCCCACCACCTCTTCTCTTCTCCCATACTAAACCTTGATCTTTTCTACCCCCGGTAACCCACCCAAAACCCACCTCCTTTAAATTTCCTGCTTTCCTTCCTGAAAGTCCCTGTAGTGTCCATCTTGTATACCCCATGTTCCCCGCCACATCCCTCTCCCTTCCACAGATCTCCAAATGTCTCTGTTCCTCACTGTTTTGTCCTTCCCACTCCCGCCCCTCTTGTCTCATGCCCCCCTTGCTGTGCGTTGTGTGTTAGCTCTCATACAAGCCTCAACAATTTATTTAAAAAAAACAAAAAAACTGACACCTGCCAAAGGGAAAGGGGGTATTGATACGATATTTTGCTCCCAGAGAGATGCTATTACTCTGCTCAAATTTCAAATGCTGACAGTAACTGTTAATGTCGGATCATTATCAAATTTTGCACTTTACATCATTTTATGAAAAAACAACACGTTATCCATCCATCCATTGGGACTGTACTCTGTGCAGGGCGTTGGTGCTACCTAAGCAGTCTCCTTGGCTATTGGGCACAATCCTGGATGGGCCACCACTCCGACACAGGATACCATTAAGCTGGCATCATTTTGCCGACCTCGGAAGGATGACAGGCAGAGTCAACCACACCTGGTATTGATTCAACAGCCGAGTGGGATTTGAACTCAGGATACTTGGATCCCAAGCCCACCACCCAAACCATAAAGCCAACACCAGGCATAACACGTTATCATTATGCCAAAAATGCATATTCAGCGAATTTCCTCCAAAAAATTGTGCACGCAGCGACGTCTTACCTTTACGCGTCGCTGATTGCCTGCGAATCATCACATGCATTTTCAACCCATCGTGAAGCGGGTTCAAGATTGCAAAAAAACAGAAGAAATATTAAAAGGGATAACTTGATGACTTGATAGTTAATGTAAGAAGCAAAAATAATTTATTGAATAGTCCAGATGTTTATATTTTTGCCACCGTCTCATTTGCGAGTTGCAAGATGCATACGATGCGTCTGCAGTGGATGAGAAAACTTTTCAAAGCGTCACTTTCAGTCTGCAAACAAGCAAGACAAGCAGAGAAAGGCAGCTGGGTAAAATAGCATTAAGAGCACGCATATTGACACGGGATCGCAAGCATGCACTGCAAATGGCATTTAGCCTGTGAAGCACAAAATGTGATGGGACAGACACTGGAACACGTGTAGGTGCTTTGGACAAGACAAAGTGCCGAGAGTGGATAAAAAGAGACGAACAAAAGGCGAGGAGATGTGACTATCCCGCTGTCACACCTCATGTGCGGCCCATTGTTCAATTAATACTAATTGCTGCAATTATGTCAGCTGACTCTTGGCTTTTGGCATTCGGACGCAGTGGAATGTAAAGAAAGCACTGGCGGAGAGGAAAGCGTGTGGATAAGCCTTGAAGTTGTGTTTAAGAGCGTGGAACAAATGTGAAATGTGCTCGTCTTATGGAGAAAGTGTCAAGAAACCAGGAGCACGAAGGGGAATGAAAGCTGACCATTCCTGGTGATAATAACAATGTATGATTTAATAATTAAAATATATTCTGCAATAATCAAAATCAATCTAAAGAGGAATTATTATGTAATGTTTTTCCTTTAAGACTTGCATATATATGTATATATACACTGGCTAATGATGCAACACTAACTTTGATTGGTGAGGCCACATTGTAGTTGGAACCCACAAGTGCCATCTACCACATTGACACATTGCGTTTTGCCCACCAATCACAACCAGGACGCATCATCATTGTTATTAAGCAGAGACGTACAAATGGAATTATTGAAGCGCTCCAAACTTGGAGCAACGCGGTGATGATGTCATGACTGTAAACCCTGAAGGGCCTCTAGCAGTTCAGGAATGCAAAGTCAAAAGTTGTCAGCAAGCAGATGAAAAGCGAAGCTACCGACCGGTTTCGCCGTTGTTGTGGCTTGTCAGAGCAACACATCACTGTTTCATCCACTTAGTGACTTTAAAGCCTTTCGGCTTCAGCGTATAACAACAATGATGCTTCCTGGTTGTGATTTAGCTGAGGTGTTAAACTTTTTTCTAAAAACTCTTCTTTCACCCTTAAGAGTTATGCCTTTAGATGAGCAGTAAAATTACCTTTAAATCGGTGTATCGGTTGTGTTTGTAGTATTTTCAGTTTTTGAATAATTCGCCATTGGCACATTTGAGAGGTCACGTGATTCCTTCTTCGCCGATCTTACCGATCGTTGTAACATCCTAATTAACAGTTGTTTTTCACATCTGATACCATACTTGATGATCGAAGCTCACCATATCACCAATTATATCGGTATCTGGGTTGAAATGCGAAAAAAATTAGCCTTTTTATAAAGCATTGCATATATGGATCTACCCTCGAAGATGGCGACAGATGGTGGCTCGTATGTTTATAAGTTGTAACTTGTGAGAAAATGACTTTAAAACCCTGAGTAAGGTGCATCTTGGTAAAACATGTGATCCTATAAAGTTTCACCACGAATAACCTCGGGAGCTCAGAGGAGAAGGGTCACAAACAAAGAAACAAACAAACAAGAAAGATGTCATGTATAGCACGCACGATACATGCAAAATTCACAAACCAAATTTGACCTTAAAAATACTTGGTGGTTGAATTCAATGACCAAATATGCAACTCCTCTCCAAATCCCGTCAAACAGATAAAAATTTACAATTTTAGAAATTTAGCCTATGTTGACCTTTTGGCCTAAGTTGACCTCAAAATAATTGGTGGTTGAATTCAATGACCAAATATACAACTCCTCTTCAAATCCCAAGTCAAACAGATGAAAATTTAGCCTATGTTGACCTTTTGGCCTAAGTTGACCTCAAAATAATTGGTGGTTGAATTCAGTGATCTGACATGCAAATCCTCTTCAAATTTCAAGTCAATCGGATGAAAATTGAGGATTTTAGAAATTCCAGCTTAGTCGTTGGCCTTTGGCCTATGTTGACCTTTTGGTCCATGTTGACCTAAAAAATAATTGGCTTGTTGAATTCAGTGACCGGAAATGTCAATCCCCTTCAAAATTCAAGTCAATCAGATCAAAATTGAGAATTTTAGAAATTAGGCCTATGTTGATATTTTGGTCTATGTTGACCATTTGGCCTATGTTGACCTCAAAAATAATTGGTGGTTGAAGTCAGTGAACTGACATGAAAACCCTCTTCAAATTTCAAGTCAATAAGATGAAAATTGGCAATTTTAGAAATTCGGCCTATGTTGACCTTTTGACCAATGTTGACCTCAAAAACAATTGGTGGTTGAAGTCAGTGAACTGACTTGCAAACCCTCTTCAAATTTCAAGTCAGTGGGATGAAAATTGAGTCTGAGAAATTTCACCTAACTTGTTGACCTTTGGCCTATGTTGACCTTTTGGTCTATGTTGACCTAAAAACAATAGGTGTTTGAATTCATTGACCAAATATGCAACTCCTCTTCAAATTTCAAGACATTCGGATGAAAATTGACCATTTTATAAATATAGCCTATGTTGACCTTTTGGCGGATGATGACCTCAAAAATAATTGGTGGTTGAATTCAATGACCTGGTATGCAAATCCTGTTCAAATTCCAAGTCAATCGGATGAAAATTGAGGATTTTAGAAATTCGTCATATTTGTTGAGCTTTGGCCCATGTTGACCTTTTGACCTTTTGACCTCAAAAACAATAGCCTTCTTACTTTTGACAAACTATACCATGTGGTGAAGTTTCGTGAAGATCGGTTTTAAATTGTGACCTCTCGGCGATAAACATAAAAATCCTCTTACTCGCAATACAATTGAGGGTTCTGAAGCATTCGTAGCTCGTAATACCCTCTCCCACCACCACCAGGAACGGCGCTACACGGTACACCTTTACAAAGATAAATTGCGTCACCCCACCTTCAGAATCCCTGAGGTGTGTTCCATTGCCGATGAGCTTGTAGAGCACTCGCTAAGTGTCTTAAGCACTCAAGCAAGCAATCCAACAAAACGGTTGATAAGGAACAGCTGGCATGGCAAGAATTGCCTTCTAATCAAAAGGTTCAATCAACAAAGGTTCAATTGTCAAATAGAACCTTTCCATTCGAAGGTGACAATTTGGGAACATCCGCATGCATTGTCTGAACCCAAGTACTCTTAAATGAGGTATCATTCAGCATTGTATGTGCCGTGGTTATGACATTTACCCCGTTCAGAATGTGAATCTTACAACTTACATATAATATATATTGGTGTTGGCCTGGTGGTGTTGGAGCCTGGTATATGGAAGCCTGGTGTTGGCGCAGTGGTTAGGGCAGCGGCTTGGGATCCAGAGTCCTGAGTTCAAGCCCCGTTCGGCCACTGAATTAATACACCAGGGGGTTGACTCAGCCTGTCTACCTTCCGAGTGCGGCGAAATGAGTACCAGTATACTGGGCCGGTGTATACCGCCGGTTAAAATAGGTGTATCATATCCCTGTGGCGACCAGGGTTGCGTCAGGAAGGGCATCCGGCGTAAAACATGTGCCAAATCACTATGCGGATCATACGGATGATCCGCTGTGGCGACCCCTAGCGGGAGCAGCCGAAAGAAGAAGAAAGAAGAAGATTATATATATATCGTATATACTATATATATACTGCAGTATATATACGCACACAATAATCTCTTCCCTCCTACAAAGTTTCATCTGAATCCATCCACATATACATACATACATCAAGAGCCAATCACATCTCTTAATCACCTGAAAAAGAAAAAGTTTGTAAGATGGTGCAAAGGTAGTGCACTTATTTTTGCAGTATTTATCCTGGGTTCGATTCCAGATGTGACTATAAACTGGCACATCCGTGCTTCACATAGAGGACGTTGCATCAGGAATCTGCTGCCCCTCAGATGGACGTTAAACAGGGTGTCCCTTCTGCTAACATTAGTTGATGGATGTTAAAGATCTCACGATGTATTTTGCGAAGAATAGACGAGTTATCATGTCCTAAGAAAATTACAATTTTTTCCCCCACCTCAATCCAACGTCAGGCCTGGCCAGACAGTACATGAAAGTGAATTGGGCCAAGAGTAAAAGTTCTACCAACTGCCGACCCCAGGTTAATTGGGAAAATGGTGTAAGGAGGAAAGAGAATAAAGGAAGAGATTATTTGTACCTTCGTGCTTACAGCAAACCTATTCCAATCTACAGACACTGTATTGATGCCATATTTAAAACGTCTTGTATATTTATGTTGGAATCTCTCAAATAAATGTATGTATGTTTTGCCCTGTTTGAGTTATCACAGATAGAAACAAGAAGAGCACTCGGGAGAGCGAATACCTCCACCGAGCTAATTAGTTTACGTTTTGCTTTCCACTGATAGGACGGAGACCTGAAATAAAAGTTAATCCGCTTGTTCTTGTCACCTAATCAACTCATCGAGCAAGTTTCATCCGAATCCGTCCATAACTTTTTGAGATATCGTGCTATATATCGTTTTAGCCCTGTCAATCAATGGTGAAGAATAATTTTAAAAACATTGTCGGATTCGGATTCGGATCTTCAGCAAAATCTAATTAATTCTTCCTTGTTACACACCCAACCTGCCCACAAAGTTTCATCTGAATTCATCCCCAAATTTCTGAGATATACTCATATGTCGTTTTTGTTCCTATCTTTCAATCGTGAAAAAATCACTTTAAAAATCCTCGGATCCAGATGCAGATATTCACCAAAATCTAATTATTTCGTCCGTGTCACACACCCAACCTCTCCACCAAATTTCGTCCGAATACGTCTACAGCTTTTTGAGATATCCTGTTCACAAACAAATAAACAAATGAAATGTCATGGATTGCACAATACTTGCGAAATTCATCAAACAAACTGGACTTAAAAATAATTGGAGGTTGAATTCAATGACCAAATATGCAACTCCTCTTCAAATTTCAAGTCGATCAGATGAAAATTGACATTATGAGAAATTTGGCTGATGTTGACTTTTTGGCCTATGTTCATACTTACCGATGTTCACCTATGTTCACCTCAAAAATACTTACCGATGAGCATTGAATTCAGTGACCTAATAGGCAAATCTTCTTAAAATTTCAAGTCAATGGGATGAAAATTGAGGATTTTAGAATTTTTCCCTAAGTTGTTGACCTTTTGATCGATGTTGACCTCAAAAATAATTGGCTGGTTGAATTGAGTGACCTGAAATATAAATTCTCTTCAAATTTCTCATCAATCGGATAAAAATTGAGGATTTTAGAAATCTCACGTGAGTTGTTGACCTTTGGCTTGTTGACCTTTTGACCTCAAAAACAATTAAATAGCCTTCTTGCTTAAGATGAATTTTACCATGTGGTGAAGTTTTCTGAAGATTGGCGTTGAAATTGTGACCTGTCGGCGATTGACATACAAACAAACAGACAAACAAGAAAAAGACGTCATGCAGAGCACGATACGTGCAAAATCTACCCCCCTCTCCAAACGTTTCCATGGATACATCAAATTGTCCATTTCATTAAGATTAAAATTGACAATCTTAATCAAAGCTCAGGTCGATCGGATGGAAATTGATTATTTTTTCAGATTGAAACTAATGATTTTAGAAGTTTGACCTTGGGTTGACCTCAAAAATAGGTGGTTTCCCAATTCAGTGACGCAATATGCAAATAATGTTCAAATTTCAAGTCACTCGGATGAAAAATGACGATTTTAGAAATTCGATCTCAAGATGACCTTTGACCATTGACCTCAAAATCAATAGGCTCCTCAGTTGAGACTATCTCTACAACTTGGTAAAGCTTCATGACGATCGGTTTAGAATTGTGTCCTGCAGGTGACAGACAGATAAACAGACACACAGACAAACAGACAGAACTAGAGGGGGAGCACTCGGTAGAGTGCAAAACCTCCGCCGCCAATACAGCTGGTCACTCAAGTGAACCTTATATCTTATTCATTAAATATGACGTCAACAGTGCTGACAGTTATAGTTTCTTTCTCCAACATTTTTTTTTGGGGGGGGGGGGGGGTTGGAAATCACTTAAAACATGTAGAAATGCAAAAAAAAAAAAAATTTTTTTTCTCTAACAATTTTTTTTGGGCGGGGGGGGGGGGGGGGTTGGAAAATCATTAAAAACATGTAGAAATGCAAAAAAAATAAATTCTCTATTTTTTTTGGGGGGGGGGGTAACAATTTTTGGGGGGGGGTTGGAAATCACTTAAAACATTGTAGAAATGCAAAAAAAAAAAATTCTCTATTTTTTTTTGGGGGGGGGGGGGGGGGGGGACCAAGTCCAAAATTTAATGGCATGATCCTTGCGACCATACCTAACCCCCCCCCCCACAAGTTCCGTTGAAATCCGTCAAGGAGTTTTTCTGTATATACTGTTCACAAACAACACAAACAAACCAACAGGAAAGCGGGTGAAAACAGTAACCTCCGATCTTCGATGGCGGAGGTTAATAACAAAATCGACTGACCAATATACTTGAATAATCTTCTATTTTGCAAGTAACAAACTTACAGATAAGTAACAAACTTCATCTTTGGTGGCGGAGGTAAAAAACAACTATATATATATATATACATACACAGTCGGAGTGTCCCAAAGGTAACTGGACAGTCAGACAGTCGTTGTGATGAATACAATGTCAACATTCGATAATTTTATTTCCAAAGTAGACATGTGACATCGTTAACAAGGAAAATATCATATCAGCAAGGAAGTCTTAGTTTAAAGATAAATCGATCCATGAAGATCGAGTGAACGAGCGTCTGTCGTAACTTTGAGGACACCACGTAATTAACTGTATGTATGGGGAAGTGTTCTTCATAAGTGTTTTAGAAATAAATAAAACCCCCCAAAAATTATGATACAAGTTTATAGGAAGATTGGACAAGTATTTTCCACTCAAAGTCCTATTTATCCTATATGTCCTGTTTATCCTATAGCATAAACTTAGTCAGATCACTATCCGAAAAGTTAAACTGTCAATCTGTTTTCTGCATGTAGTTTCATCTGTTTGCAAGTTTTGGGCCTTTACTGGACCCAACTTTTTGTTGAAAACACAATTGCATTTGCTAACAAGTCAAATTATAAACTAAATATAAAGATGTTTCTGGACATAAAAGGTAAGAATTGAAATTGAAGGATAGAAGGATTATGAAACAAGTAGAGGTCATGATGGGGAATCTACATATTTGTATTGGTGAAAATGGCAGAATGTTTGGTTTGGTCAAACTACTTGACCCATATCCACCTCACCACCCCCACCCTCCCATATCCACCTCACCACCCCGCCCTCCATATCCACCTCACCACCCCCACCCTCCATATCCACCTCACCCACCCCCACCCTCCCAAATCACCTCCCCACCCCCACCCTCCCAATCCACCCCACCACCCCCACCTCCCAAATCCACCTCACCCACCCCCACCCTCCAAATCCACCTCACCCCCCACCCTCCATATCCACCTCACCCACCCCCACCCTCCAATCCACCACCCCCCCACCCTCCCAATCCACCTCACCTCCCATATCACCCACCCACCCCCACCTCCCAAATCCACCCCACCTCCAAAATCCACCTCACCCATCTAACCAACCCTCATCCATCTTACCCACCCCCACCTCCCATATCCACCTCACCCACCCAATCCACCTCACCACCCACCCACACCCAACCTCCCACATTCTACCTCACCCATCCCACTATCCTATATCCACCTCACCCATCTAACCACCCTCAACCACCTCACCATCCCACTATCTTATATCCACCTCACCCACTACCACCTCATCCACCCACCCATCTAACCAACCCTCATCCACCTCACCCATCTAACCAACCCTCATCCACCTTCACCATCCCACTATCTTATATCCACCTCACCCATCTAACCAACCCTCATCCACCTCACCCACCCACATTTCCTATATCCACCTCACCCACCCCACCTCCACAATCTACCTCACCCATCCCACTATCTTATATCACCTCACCCATCCACTATTCTATATCCACCTCACCCATCCCACTATCCTATACCACCTCACCCATCTAACCACACCTCATCCACCCACCGACCCCATCCCCACCTCCACACATGTCCAATACATCCTCAATCCATCTGGTCAACTTACTACTTACTATTCTTTTCAACCTCCCATTACTTTTCTTATTCCTTTCTTCTTCTTCTTCTTCTTTCGGCTGCTCCGCTAGAGGGTCGCCACAGCGGATCATCCCTATGATCCGCATAGTGATTTGGCACATGTTTTACGCCGGATGCCTTCCTGACGCAACCCTGGTCGCCACAGGGATATAGTACACCTATTTTAACCGGGTATACACCGGCCCAGTATACTGGTACTCATTTCACCGACCTCGGAAGGATGACAGGCTGAGTCAACCCCCTGGTGTATTAATTCAGTGCCGAACGGGGCTTGAACTCAGGACTCTTGGATCCAAGCTGCTGCCCTAACCACTGCGCCAACACAGGCTTACTTTTCTTATTCCTTATATAAGCAAATAATATATAATAATATAATAATAATAATGGTGGCCCGTACTCCTGAAAGAACCTGGGGTGTTCACAGGTTGAGATAAACGTTTCAAGACAGAACCAATCCGGAAGGGTCACCACTCCCAGGACACTCGATGGAAAGTGGCAGGGATTTGTAACAATGGTAACCGGAGGTTCAGTAACAATGGTTCACAATGGTAACAATGGTAACTCAGCCATTGTTCACGAAAGACACCGTGGGATATTTCGTGTCCATCAACGACCAGTCCTTGTCCTCCGACTTATCGTCCTTTCCGATGGATGATTCACACGTGTTAAACACCAAGACAGGGTGACAGTTTGTAGCCGGGTCGAGATTCGAACCTCGGCGAGACAGTTCATGTATATTATATACTTGTATAAGTACGGACACTCACCACTGAGCGGTCAAGGCTGGGTTCGAATCCCGACCCGGCTACAAACTGTCATCGTTGCGTTTCACAGGATGGACGGACGTTAAACCGGGTATATCGTCTCGCAGAATTAGTTGGTGGACGCTATTAAAGATCTCACGGTGTCCTTCGAGACAAGTCGGCGAGCTGTCGCTGGCACCCCGGCCAAATTCCTGCTATAACCTACAGGGGGCACTGCATCAGTGGCACAGTGGCACCGCCCCCAGCAAATTATGTTACCTGCAGCCCCGTGGTCTGCACGAAAGACGAAGGAGAACAAGACTGATCGGTTGCTTGAGCCATTGCATGGCGGATACGTGTGTGTGCGTGTTTGTGTGTGTGTGTGTGTGTGTGGTGTTGTTTGTTGCTTGTGTTGTGTGTGTGTGTAAGTTGTGTTTGTGGTGTTTGTGCGTGTGCCTCTGTGTGTGTTGTGTTTGAGTGTTTTTGTTGTTTGTGTGTTGTTGTGTTTGTTTGTGTCTTGTGTTGTGTGTGTGTTTGTGTTGTGTGTGTGTGTGTGTGTGTTTGTGTGTGTGACAGGTTACATACGCCCTGATGTTACAAGGCAAATGTGAGGAAAAATCTGGTGCATTAAAACCGGACTTGCACCAAAATCAGGAGCACTTCAAGGTTTACATCCAGTACGTGTGTTGCGCAACAGTTTTGAGCATTAAACCCTTTCGGCACATCCATGTGGTTGTTAGAAAAAATCCTTTTTTAAACTTTTCAATATATACGTTAACGCAGCAAGCAGTCTGTGTGCAGAGAGAGCACGCTTGCTTTTGAGCTGCTGTCCAGCCTGGATTTGATTACAGATCCGACTATAAACTGCCATCCTGGTGCTTCGCAGACAAGGCAAGGCATCGATGCGTGGTCCCTCGGATGGACGTAATTTCTGGTGAGGTGTCTATTTCTCGCCTACAGTTGAAATACACGTTTCACAGGCAATCATGGACAAGGCATGGCTGCCCAGCTGTAAGAATATAAAGTTTGATAAGTAAAGAATTCGATAAAAGAGCAGATGACTTAATGGTTAGGGTGGGGGGCTTGGGATCCTGGGCTCCTGGGATCCTGAGTTCGGGTCGTACTCGGCTGTTGAATTAATACAAGGTGGGGTTGACTCTCCATGTCATCCTTCCGAGGTCGGCAAAATGAGTGCCAGCCTGCTGGTATCCTGCGTCGGAGCGGCGACCCGTCCAGGATTGTACCCAATAGCCAAGGAGACTGTTTCAGCAGCACCAACGCTCTGCACGGAATATGGTCCCAATGGATGGAAAGAGCAGATCAAGAAATTCTCAGCTCTTGAAATTTGTCTTTCATTTTCAGACGGTGGTATCAGAATGTTGTTGAGGGAAGTAAGAGGGGAAGGGCTATATCGGTTAAGGGATGGCAGGGGAAGGAGGGTGAGGATGAAAGAATGGTAAAATAAAGGAAGAGTGGGGAAAATTGTTGGCCGACAGCAAGAAGAAGAAAAAATGTTTGTTCTGCGAGCATGAATCATGAGTCACGGCTGGGTCATGAAGGAAAGATGGAAGAGTGAACGCGCCTTGCTATGGGTCAGCCCGGCATGCCAGCACAGCCGGCCGGGCCCCTGTGGTGAATGGAGAGTTGAAGCGGCCATGATGTATGTCCTTAGTTTCCAGCTGCTCCAGGCAGGGCAGCATGAGGCCGGCTGATTTAGCAAGCCAGCAACGGCAGGCCAGTGTTCCTCTTTTCTTCCAATTTTTTTTTCCTTCATTTATTTTGCTGAAACCTTTCAACAGGAGGCCACTGAAGGTCCATACCGCCTCGAACGTAACTGTGATGCCGGCGAAAGGATTAAAGGTGCATTTTGAGCACCATTCATAATTCATCATTGTTCTCCACATGCATGCTCTGCGGCGGCAAAATTTGTCCAGAAGAGCGTATTTTCGGAATGGGAGGTTTCTCCTCGTATGATTAACGCGGCGAGGCGAGCGAGCGTGAGGTCGGCTCAACTTCCCGGCTCACGGCATTTTGTGGTCACAACCATTGGTCAAAGAAATGCAAAAGCTAACACAGTCATCTCAGACGAATTTACTCTCCTCGATGCTACGGGCAAGATAGCACCGACGCACAGTGCCACGGACGTATTTGACACTGGCCAGATGCTGTAATTGATGAGAGCTTGGGCCAGGGGCCCAGGGATGCTGTTTAGATTGCTACACATGGCCCTTGACGATTTATTGGGACGTACTCATCAGCTCGACTTGACAGTAAAAAATTGTTCCGATGTGGCAATGCCACAGGAAGGATCTGCCGGTATCCTTCTCACATTCTTTCTTGCAGCTAATAAGTCCAGCTGGGATCGGCTTCGTACGACACATTTCAAATTCCCGCAGGACTGTGCCTGTTGAAGTCCTGATGAGATATTTCCCCGAGGAATGGGTTGTTGGCAAGCAACGGTAACTTAAAGAAGGTGTGAGACAATCTAGACAGCTTTGTTTAAGCAAATGTACAAGCCACTGTGAAATTGTTTCTACCAAATCAGGTAAATATTGGTGCTGACAAAGCTCAGATATTGAGCTCCCACAGCACCATGCAGAAAAGATGTGTCTTGGCCTGGAAAGACTCCTTCCCCCCTCTATAAGTTAGGAGGTCAGTGCCATGATCAAGGAGAGACTCAAAGAGGAAATCTGATATCCTCCTGGTACAGCAATTGCATTACTGAACCAGTCACTAGGATCTTTGCTCAGGACTAACCGCTCACTCCTTTCCGGTGGTTCAAATGCAAAAGCCATCACAAGGCTCGAGCAGCAGGACCACAAGAGGTCAGGTTTGATGCAGCACATGTTTTCACAGGCGAATGCCAGAGGCAGCTTTCGCGAGTGCACTCAAGATGCATTTATGTTGGAATCTGCCACCCCTATTGTACCAGGGCAACAGGTCAAAAATAACTCAAGCGAATCGTGCCCTCTACCTGGCTTGGGAAATGCTAGC
Source organism: Eptatretus atami (assembly GCA_035128595.1). Classification (NCBI taxonomy): domain Eukaryota; kingdom Metazoa; phylum Chordata; class Myxini; order Myxiniformes; family Myxinidae; genus Eptatretus; species Eptatretus atami. Next base: position 88,460,859 of record CM068964.1, read on the forward strand.
CCTCCTTGTAGCCACGACAAGGACGGAACAAGCCCAGCACGGTTTGCTGTAGTGCCAAGTTTGTATCTTGTTTCTCCAGCCATTTCATCATTGTATCCTCTGCGGGAAGGCCACGGCACTGCAGTTGTGCCTTTATGGACAAAATCAAGGAACCCCCTAGAAACCTGCTGGGATGGCACTGCGCAACTATACTTTACACTCCGAGGTTCCTATCTCCAGAGGGCTGCTTTGGGGGGGACTATTCTTTGGCCAATGCGACTCAACTGTTTTTAACCTCTTGTGTCCGAGAGGGCATATTACTCCGTGAAAGTTTCATTTGAGACCTATTCCTCCTCATTCTTGTTTATCACCTTTCAGTCAATGCATGTGAGTATGAATGTCCTTCATTTTAATGTTAATGTGTTCTGGTTTGTTTTTTGGTTTGTTTTTACTGTTTGCTTTTGGGTTTTCAAGATTAAAAAAGAAAAATCTTCAAACATATCGTTTTAAAAAGATTTGTGCATACATGTACACACACACACATATATATATATATATATCTGAATCAACCCCCCTAACTTCACGAGGCAGCAGGGCACAAATTCAGTCCCATGACAGTGCTTGCTGCACAACCTGCCAGCAACAAATGTCGCGAGCACATTGTCTCTGCCCTGCTGATCATCAGTCAGGAGGTTTGCAGCCAGCAACATTAAAATCAATCCAAGAAGCACACTGACTCCATGACATGACGCTGATGAAACAAATGTACAAGCATTTTTTTTGTTTATGTATATATATATGTGTGTGTGTGTGTGTGTGTGTGTGTGTGTGTGTGTGGTGTGTGTGTTGGTGTGTGTGTGGTGATATTATATATATATATATATATATCCATCCATCCATTGGAACTATACTCTACAGAGCGTCGGTGCTGCCGAAGCAGTTTCCTTGGCTATTGGGCACAATCCTGGACGGGTCGCCACTCCGACACAGGATACTCGAATGACTCGATCATCCCAGCAAGCTGGTACTCATTTTGCCGACCTCGGAAAGATGGCAGGTGAGTCAACCCCCTGGTGAAGTAATTCAGCGGGCAACGAGGCTTGAACTCGAGACCCTTGGATCCCAAGCTGCCACCCTAACCACTGAGCCAATATATATATACTCGTACGTGCAAACAAAAACTTTCAAACCGCCAGAAACAACCACACAGGCGTTCCTTCGCTCTTGCGTGCCGCTACGTGCATGGCCGTACGTGCAAACCAAAAAAAAATAAAAAAAAACTTTCAAACGCGCGAGCCAGAAACAATCACACAGGCCGTTCCTTCGCTCTTGCGTGCCCGTACGTGCATGGCCGTACGTGCAAACCAAAAAAAAAAAAAATAACTCAAACCGCGAGCCAGAAACAATCACACAGGCCGTTCCTTCGCTCTCGCGTGCCCGTATGTGCAACCCCTAAAACAAACAAACAAAAACTTTCAAACAACCACACAGGCCGTTCCTTCGCTCTCTTAAACGACGACTGATTGGGGCATTGTGTTTATCTATAAATGCGCATAAGAAATCGAGAAATTATAGAAATACATTTAGTCATCACTATCCGGAAGCGTGCGTGCCCGTACGGAATGTTCACATGCATTCCACGAATTATCGCTTGCATTGAAGTAACAACTGCTGTGATACTTCCACACACAGAGTTAATTAAAATCCAAATTAAAATAAGTTTAACCTCCCTGTCTTTGCTTGCCATGACATTCGCTGCCATTGACCATTTGACTCCTACGCCACGTAACTAAGGCACCGATCCCATCGTAACCGGCACGGGGCACGTGACGTCATCGTCGGCCGGCGCGGCACCAGCCTACGCAGCGCACGGCTAGGCAACGTGTCCTGTGATTGGTAATAAATGGCGCATCGCCACGCCTACGCAGCAACGTGTCCTGTCATTGGTTGGTAAATAGATGGCCATAACTTGGGAAGCATTGTCCGATTAATATCAAACTTGAAAAGGCACATACTCAGGTCCCTAGCAATATATCTGGCAAGTTCAATTAGATCGGACCAGTGGTTATCGAGAAACCGGTCACACACACACACACACACACACCACACACCCACACACACACACACACACACACACACACACACACACACACACACACACACACACACACACACCTGGAATTTTATTTATATAATATATATTAATATATATATATATATATTATATATATATATATATATATATAGTATATAGTATATATGTAGTTATAAGATTGGGGCGGGTTGGGCAGCAGTCCTGCGTTGGGATTACAAGTATCGTGTTCTTATGAACCGTTTCTTCTTGTTTGTTGTTGTCGCACTACAGGTCACAATTTTAAACTGATCTTCTCACGAAACTTCACCCACATGGTAGAATTTGTCATAACCAAGAAGCCTATTGTTTTTTGAGGTCAAAATGTCAAACAAGGCCAAAGGTAACAACAACTAAGGTGGTATTTCTAATCCTCATTTTTCATGCCGATTGACTTGAAATTTGAAGAGGATGTATATTTCAGGTGACTCAATTCAACCAGCCAGTTATTTTTGAGGTCAACATCGACCTAAAGGTCTACATAGGCCTAAGGTCAACAACTATGGTTGTATCTCTAAAATTATCAATTTTCATCCAATCGACTTTAAATTTGAAGAAGATTTTCACATCAGGTCAATGAATTCAACCACCAATTATTTCTGAGGTCCACATCGGCCAAAAGGTCAAGATAGGCCGAATTTCTAAAATTGTCAATTTTCATCCCATTGACTTGAAATTTGAAGAGGATATATTTTGCAGGTCAGTGAATTCAACCAGCCAATTATTTTTGAGGTCAATATAGGTCAAAAGGTCAACATAGGCCGAATTTCTAAAATTGTCAATTTTCATCCGATTCACTTGAAATTTGAAGAAGAGTTGCATATTTGGTCATTGAATTCAACCACCAATTATTTTTGAGGTCAAATTTGTCTTCTGGATGTTGCAAGTGTCGAGCTCTGCACGACGTCATCTTCTTGTTTGTTTGTCTGTTTGTCACTCGATTTTTGGCCACAGTTTTCAAGCAATCGTTTAGAATTTTTTGTGTGTGTTTAGGTGACTGGCCAAGGACGGCGACGATAAATTTTGGTGAAGATCCAAATGCAGATCCGGATCTGAGAATTCCTTAAGTGATTCTTTACCATTGAGAGATAGGGCCAAAAACAATATATAGCACAATATCTCAAAAGGTTGGGAATGCCACTCAGAAGAACTGATTCAATTTTTGTGAAGATCCGAATCTAGATCTGGATACAATAATAATTTATTTTTTATCTGATTCTTCACTATTATTGAGACGGGGATAAAAAAAAATATTGCCTGATGTCTCAAAAAGTTGAGGACAAATTCGGATGAAACTTGGTGGACAGGTTGGGTGTGTGACAAGGACTAATTGTTTCGATTTTGGTGAAGATCTGAATCCCGATCCGGATTCGAGAATTTTCCCGGTGATTCTTCACAATTGAGAGATGTGGCCAAAGATGACATATAGCACAATATCTCAAAAGGTTATGGATGGATTCACACAAAAATTGGTGAACAGGTTGGGTGTGCCACGAGGAAAAATTGATTCAATCTTGGTGAAGATCTGAATCCAGATCCAAATGCGAGAATTATTTAACTTTAAAGTGATTCTTAACCATTGAGACGTGCCTTCTGGTTGAATGGTTTGCATTAGCAAGAACATTCATTTGGGTGGCAGACGGACGGTTGCTCTTTGCGAATTATGCAGTTTAGCGTGTGAGACATAATCCGCGGCGATGCTCACCATAACATCCAGGAGGTGTAATTGATGTTTAAACGATGAATGTGGTCATTATTGGTTATTTATTGGTATGCCGGCCTGATGAAAATTCGGGATGGTATGCCTTTAAGTTATGGGGGTTCATTCCTATGGGGGAGGGGTCCAATTATAAGATGATATATTCTGGCCTTTCGGGGTTCGGATGTGTGTGTGTTTGATTGACCATGTGCTTCAACCTTTGGGCTGAGGGGCAAGTGTATGCCAAAGAGACAGTCTTGTTGGACTGTGTGCTCTGGCCATGGGTTTTTTTTTAACCTTCTATTGTATGAAAAAAGGCACCTCCAGAAGTGCAATTAAGTCCGAAATCTGGATAGGTAGCTCCGTTTGATGTTTACCTGACGTTGACCATGTAATCTTTGTCTGTTTGACTGAGTCGCCAGGCTGAGTCCTCTGGATTGGAGGTGGCGCTTTGTTGTTGGAATTTATGTCCAATGGAGATCGGGGGAGTGATCGTCACACTCTACGTTTCGATTTACCCGCCGATCACATAATGTGTCTTCTGGTTGAATGGTTTATATTAGTGGGAACAATCGTCTGGGTGGCAGACGGACGGTTGTTCTTTGCGGATTGTGCGGTTTTACCATGTGAGACATCATCCGCGGCGATGCTCACCATAAGAGCTAGGTAGTGCGATTGATGTTTAAATGACGAATGTGGTTATCATTGGTGAGATATTTCTCGGTATGCCATTCTAATGAGTACAAATAAGCCCAAATTCAGGACGGCATGCTGTTCAAGTCATGGGGATTCACTCATATGGCGGGGTCCAATTGTATGACCATGCATTCTGGCTCTTCAGGATTAGGAAGTGTGTTTGTTTGTTTGACAATGTGTTTCAACCTTTGGGCTGAGGGGGATGTGTATGCGAACCGGACAGTCTTGCTGGACTGTGTACTTTGGCCATGGGGGTCAAAGTGCATGTCCTAAGCTGTATAAATATTTTGATTTTTTAAACCTTTTTTGGGGATAAAAAGGTGCCTTCAAAAGAGGCAAATAAGCCCGAAATCTGGATAGGCAGCTCCGTTTGATGTTTAACTGATGATGACCATGTAAAACTTTGTCTGCTTGACCGAGTTGTTGGGCTGAGGCCTCCGGATTGGAGGTGATGCTTTGGTGGAGGACTCTATGTCCATTGAAGATCGGGGGAGTGCTCGTCACACTCCACATATATCGATGTGTATATATATATATATATATATATATATATATGTATATATACACAAATACACATGCATTAGCATTATCTATGGTATTAGTATCAGAATTCAGGGCTGCCAGGATGGCCTAGAGGTATATGTACACACATATGAGCTGATTAGCTTGAGTTTGAATCCAGACCCAGGTATAAGCTGTCATCCTGGTGTTTCACAGGCCGGGTGATTCATCATTATGTGTGTCATCACTCGGATGGACGTTAAACAGGCGTCCCATCTGCCGACATTAGTTGATGGATGTTAAAGATCCCACAGTGTCCTTCACGAAGAGTCGGTGAACTATCGCCAGAATGATGAACAAATTATAAATTCCTACAGTATCTACTGCTGGGAAGGCAATGGCAAACCACCCAGTAGAGTGTTCCAAAAAGACCCGGACTACTTTGGTTATTAGTATGTTGATAACCACAAATTATGCAATGATACCCTTTGGTTTATACGATACAGAAACTCATAAAGTTTTGTGCGCACCATCAATACACTTCAATGTGAGCTCTGTTTGTCGCACACAGGACATCAAGGCAGTACCCAAGTTCTTATCACGTTTGCCTCGGCATGTTTGCGTCTACCAAAGCGCATGCAGCTGTGATCCGAGAACGAAGATCCTGCAGGTTTGTCAACTTGTTTTTGCAGACAACATCTTTGAAAAACTCCCACAGAAAACATAAGACTGCCTGTCTTGACTCTCACCTGGACGAGGAACAAGTCACACAACCCCCCCCCCCCCTCCATCCCCCGCAGACCTCCTTAGACCCTGAATTTTTTGATGCTGTGAACAAAATTAGGCACATCATGGGTGATGAAGGTTCTGGTCAAGTTTCATTGAAATTGTGTGTGTAGTTCGGAGAAGAGAGCAAATACCTATTTTGTGGGGTCAAAATCTTCCTGTAGACCCCCTAATGAGCACAGATTTTGATGCGGTCGATAAACGTTGGTACATCATGGGTGATGAAGGTTGTAATCAGTTTAATCGAAATCTCATGAGATCACGGGTTCGTGATGGGAAATATCACTGAAAACTACCAAATGTGTGTAGTTTGAGAAAGAGCAAATACCTATTTTGAGGGAGAGGGATTTTTAAACCCCACCCGTAGACCACTTTAATGAGCACAGATTTTGATGCGGTCAGTAAACCTTCGTGATGCATCAGATATGAATCTTGTTTCCAAGTTTCATCAAAACTGTGTGTTTGGTTCAAGCAATAATGGCTAAAGTGTAATGGCTAATGAGTTCCAGGTGAGTTAAAAATCAAGGGGGGGGGGGGGGTAAGTCTGGTGATCGTGGGGGCCAGGCAGGTTGGTCCGTCCCGGCCAATCCAGCGACCTGAAAATTTTTCATTCAGGACGGCTCGAACGACTAAGGGTCAATGAGGGGAGCGCCGTCCTTTTGAAAAATGATATCTGGTTGCAGGTCTTCAATCTGTGGGAAGGCAATCCGTCCACCACATTCATGTAAATTGTTGAGGTCGCTGTATCCTCCGTAAAGAAAAATGGACCCACAAGCGGTCATGGAGAAGGCCACACCACACATTCACCTTTTGGACTGTCGTGTATGTGTTCAATGACCACATGATGGTTTTCAGAGCCCCAGATCCTCACATTGTGCCTATTGACCTTCCCCTATACGTGAAAGCAAGCTTCCTCCGTGAACGTGACCTTTTTCAGGTAATCTTCATCATCCTCTATGCGACTGAGCATTTCCAAAGCAAATGCCTTGCCTTTTGGGTCCATCATTTGGTTTGAGTTCCTGCAGAATCTGCACCTTGGAGGCATAAAGCCTCAGTCTTCAATGCAAAATCCTGTGTGCAGTTGTGGTTAGTAGTCCCAGTTATCTGGATGCAGGTCGGATTGATTTTCTGGGACTTTGTTGAAATGATTCACACACTCGTTCAATGTCTGCTGCACTTGTGCTTGATTGACCAGTACTTTTCTGTTTCTGACAACATCCAGTCTCCTTAAACTCCTTGTACCACTCTCTGATAATAGTCCGCGATTCCTTCCATACCTTGTACGGAAATTACTCTGAACTTGCGTGTTGGATCTCGTCTCGATGAACCATTCGACACACTGATCTTTATATTGTGGAGTCGCCATTGTATTTTACATTAAACCACCAGACCTGAAATTAAAAAAAAACTTTATGAGTTTCTGTATCGTATGAAAGAAAGTGTATCGTTGTATAATTTGTGGTACTAAATATATTAACAACCAAAGTTGTGCAGTTCTTTTTGGAACTCCCGTGTAACCCTTGCCAAGTAACTGCGTTGGCAGTCCCGACGTTTTGTAACAGAGTATGGTACATCAGAATCAGAATTAGTATTCATTGAAACAAAATACCTGCCCATTCATTTATGCTCTTTTACTATGAACTGCCATTGTAAGAGCTGAATAACCTGTTGATGAACTATCTCAGCAACTTTTGACATCAAGAAGAAGAAATCAGTTGTTGAGTATAATTTAATAAAACCAACTTAAAATTGTTTAGGCCATTCTTCTCCATTGGGAGAAACTAGCTATTACCTGGCCTTCCCATGTCTCTGTGCCCTTTTGCAGAAGGAGTGGCTTGAAGGTCAAGGCATATACAAGCCATGGTCACCACCGCGTATCTGCTTTTCTTCTCTGTGCCGCCATTGCACCCTGACAGGCATCAGTCAAAGCCTAAAGCTCCAGGCCCGCTAGGCTTCAGTGAGCAGTTCCTCCCTCACGGGCCTTTGACTGGAGATCGAATAATTGCTGCTGCAGGTCCATATGCTTGATTAGAAACCAACACGGCAGCAATGCTGCACAGCATCACAGTGAGACATACACCACCCCTCTCGCTCTCTCTCTCTCCCCCGACTTCAGATGCCAAAGGTAGCACCAAAGCAGCACGATGCTCGTAATCAGTGGAAATCCATTTGTAAAATATTTTTCACCCGTGAAAATTTGGCTCTCTCTCTCTCTCTCTACATTTACATTTACTCAATTTGCAACATTTCACCATCTTTTACATTTTCTTTGTTATAGTCAGGAATCTCGGTGTTCTACGTGACTCGGACTTCTGCCATTTCGTTTTTTTTTCTTTTTCCAAGAAAATACCTGCTGTAAAGCATGAGAAACTTTGAATGAAATTGTTGGAATATTGCAACAACAGGTGATTATTATTTTAATCAGGATTATGTCTTATTCTGCATTGCATATGTTTGGAAATCTTAAATAAAAGTAACACAACTTTGCATGCTTACATGTGCTTACCGAATGTAACGAAAGCACGGCGGATATATTTCCACGCCGTCCATAGAAACTCCAACTTGATTGCTGGTCACAGGAGGTAAGATGATGGTGGGCACATGGTTTGAGTTGTGTTGGTACATATACACACCTGCTCACAGCATACACTCCTTAAAGGAACACTCCGGGCATATTATATTGTGTCTACATCAGTGTTTCTCAAGGGTGGGCTTGGCAGATATTTTGGTGGGGCATGAGGATTCAGAATGAAAGAATGTGAGTTAACTGACGAGGCAAAGAACATCATTGTTGACCACTTGAAAATGTTGGTTAATGACTTCAATGACAGATTTCATGATTTGAAAGCAACGGAGTTCCCTTCTTGGTTGACTCAGCAATTTCTGGTGGATTTATCTGAAGTACCAGAGCAATACCAAGAGGAGTTATGCGAGTTGCAACAAGATGAGTCTGTGAAACTCTTTTCAAAATCAAAGGAACCATGATGTGGCTGTCTGGGGAGAGCGAAAAGAAATACCCAAACTCGACTACTTTGGCAAGGGAAGTATTGATAAATTTTCCATCATCTTATTTAGTCGAATGTGGATTTAGTGTTGTTACCGATTTGCTGCAAGCTCAGAGAAACGACTGGAAATCACGAAACATGGTGATTTAAGGCTGAAACTGACAAAATTGGTTCCTGAAATCAAACAAATCTGCAGCCGGCGTCAAGGCAGGGCTCCATTGAAGTGAGTAGCAATTGAATAAAATTTGCAATAAAGTTTTAATAAAGCCTTTTGAATACATACTGTATGTAGTACATACTGTCGTGTCTCCAATCATGGTGGGCGTACGATTTTTGAAAATCAAAGTGAGGCATGGGACAAAAAAGGTTGAGAAACACTGGTCTACATCGTAGTAGCGTGCTACAAAATACCGGAAATCATTTTGTGTTTTTTGAAATATCACTTTATAAAGTAAATATTTCAAAATAAAAAAGCGTGTACAATCTTGCTTGTGCATGACCGAGTTGTGACCAATCAGCGTGAGCCTAAATCTGATGACGTCATACGTCCTGAGTTTCCTACCACCAGCGAGGTTGATCCCGTTAATTTTCGTTTTTGGAGACTTAGCCGGCTGTTTAAGTGGCAAAGCATAAAACGAATGTTTTTCGTTTTGTTCCTTATCCGATCATCCGTGTTATCATCGCATCCAAAGGCAATGAATGCACTGCGGTAGGTTAACAAACATGGTGGGCTTCTACGACTTATAGGACAGATTGACATGAGCAAACGCGCCTGATGATGGTGAGACACAGCAAGTCCATACAAACTACCCAAAGTTGTCATTATATTGATTCACTAAATTGTTTTTATTCAAAAATGCCCGTACTGTTCCTTCAATGCAGTACATACTGACTTTCAAACCTTCAGCTCTTTTCAACAAGCCTGCCCTCGATCCTCTCCTTCAGTCACAGTCTCCATTTGGTAGTCGACAGCTCGAAGGAGGCCTTCAGCGGCGAGATAAGTCAATTAAGCAATTGCAAGGCAATCGAAATATGTGTGGAAGTCGATGGCAATCGAAGCCAGATCTTGAGCATAACGGATTTAGCTGCAGAGTTTTTCCAGCTGGAGTGTCAGTCTGTGCTAGTCACTCTTCATGCTGCTGCTACGAGGATATATCGCGCAAGTCTGATTTACAAGTCTATTCAGCTGCGTCGGGAAACACGCTCGTATATTTGCACAGTTTGTGGGTACAAAATGTCACCCAATGATTTTCACGTCTCGATTATGGCAACAAAATGGAACTTTTCTGCTCAAAATTCCCGCAAGTAATTGTATTAGGGTCCTGTGCTAAAGGGCAATCTATACACGGTATTATGTGCACAGAAAGAGAAAGTGAAAAGGGGGAAATAAAGTGGAGAGAAGGATGGAAAGAAGATTGGCTCAGAGAAAATGGGAAGGAAAGAGAACTGGCGAGGAATGAAGGATTGGGAATAGGATCATATGGTATGCTTGGGTGGGGGTGGAGAAGGAACAGAAGTCAAAACTTCCTCCATTTTTCTGTATGTAGTAATTAGACGAATCATACATTCTGTTACCTTGTCTTGTCTTTAAAATGCATCATCAAGGTGGGTGTAAAGCCCCAAATTAGTGTATAGATTAGCAATGTTGGCTTTTGGAAAGCTGGTCTGGCACAAACTGCAGCTAGCACAGCAGATTTTAAATTCTTATCACAGCTGATGTAAGATATTAACGGCCTCCTGTAAATCAACCAGATCTTTACAAGCTCATCGTGGTACACCGAGCTTTAATGGCTAGTCAGTGTTATCAGCATTCGTCGGAGAATTTACTGTAATGTAATAACTTTATGGTTTTTTTTCATATTTCATTTTATGTTATTGCCTGATATATTTTTTGTGGGGGGCCTAAAACACTTCTCTGCATCTACTAATGAATGGGGTCAGGGATCATTTAAAATGACCGTTCACAATGCTACAAACACTTAGGCACTATAGAGAGATTTAAAAAAACAAACAAAAAGAAAGAGATGTTTTTTGTTTCAAAATTATCAAATTTGTTTTTTTGCCTGAAACACTCAAACATGAACCTTTGAAAGTTTGATGAAGATCCGTTCAGCCATCTCTGGGAAAAATGGCGACACACCCACAGACAGACGGCTCTCTTATAATATAAATAGTGTCTACCTAACTTTCTTTAAAAAATACTTTCTGTTAACTGTTGTAAAAGTTACGTGCAAATGGATATATCATTTGTGTTTTCAAAAATGTGATGCAAACCTTTCTAAGCGACAGCCCATCAAATAAGAAAGGCAAACAAAATTCACCTGCACATTAATAATAGGTATTTTAATAGGATTGAAAGATCGAAAGTCTGCTTTGATGAAGTGCTTGCTCAATAAATAACTTTGTGACAGGCCCATGCGAGCTCAATCGTAATCAGTTCATTGATTAAATATCAATAAATTTATTGGCAAGTACTTGTAATCAGATGAATAATGGAATCATTAATTATTTGTTTCTCCTATCTTTTAGTGTGTGTTGGGACACACTGTGAAATGGTACTCTTGGAACCTTTACAAATACAGGGTGTCCACAAATTACCGTTCCAAATTGAAGCATAAAAATGGGATACAATGATGTGGTTTGCTGTTTGTGAAAGAACATTTCTCGAAGCTTTATTGACGTTTTTTATTTTACAGGTGTCTACTGTGACACGTGACATCACATTTACTGCAAATGGCATCCACACAAGGAAAGAACAGTGTGTTGCCTGGCTTATAGAGACCAAATGAGCTATACAGGCTCAACGAATATTCAGGACGCCCTATGAAAGGCAGCCACCATCGAGAAAAACGACTTGTGAGTGGTACGAAAACTCTATGGAGACTGATAGTATCTTGCAAAGGAAGGGGGCAGGCCGGCCATGCACAAGTGGTGAGGACATTGAACATGTTCGTGATACGTTCGAGCGCAGTCTTCATAATTCCATTCGGATTCGGATGGTGACCTTAAGAAATCATGACAACAAAACTTGAGTTGTTCTTTCACGTGCAGCAAAGTCCATCATTGCATCACATTTTATTGTTTTAAAAAATTACCTTTTCAATTTGAAACGGTAATTTGTGGAAACCCTGTACATCTCCAAAGTAATCTGATGAGATTCTCATTGGGTTTATAATAAATCTCATGAGAATCACGGGTTTCGTGATGGGAAATATCACTGAAAACATTCAGAGAAGTATAAATGAATATAATTCCACCAACGCCCCCCCCCCCAAATCCACATTTAAGCTAAGTCGCTAATGCTAAACTCCCTTTTTCATTCGTATGCAGCACAAGGATGCGGGGTAGCATCATTGGCTGAGGTCGGGGCTCTGCCGCTGATGCGATCCCCTCTGCTGGTTAGGGCAGGAATTTATTAGTTGAGAGTGTCAATGATAGCTCACCTACTTTTCGTAAAGGAGGACACCATAGGATCATTAACCCCCATCAATGAATGCTGGCAGATGGAATGACTGTTTAACGTCTATCCGAAGGACTGCACACACATTGATGAATCACCCTGCCTGTGAAAACCAGGTATGGCAGGTGTGTGTGTGTGTGTGTGTGTGTGTGTGTGTGTGTCTGTGCGTGTGTGTGTGTGTGTGTGTGTGTGTGTGTGTGTGCGTGCGTTGGTCCGAAAGTCGTACCCCAAAGGGTAATGCTAGAATATACTGTATGTATGATTCATTCTAGGTTTCTGTTTTGTTTTTGGCTTTGACGACACAGGAGTCCTACAAAGCATTTCATTTTGCAAATGGTGGAACCAGAACATGTAATAGTGAACACACCCTACAAAAAAGTGGAATTGGTTCTTGCACATGTTCAGGGCCTCAGTTAGAAGTAGGCAGCAGCAGAATCACACCATCAATTAAATTGATGTTATTATCATTTGTTACTAAAAGTGGTGAAAAATAAATGATTAAACCCGTAAACGAATTATTTTTATGAGTAGAATATATTATTATGTTACCCTATGGGGCAGGTCTTTTGGAACATCAAGTATTATATATACCCCATTGGAAATATATATATATAGTTTGAAAAATTGGAAATTTGGAAGGAAAAGGGATTGGGGTGGGGTTAACGAGGATAGAAAAGATCATGGTTTTGGATTTGAATCTTGACCCAGCTGTAAACTGTCATCCCGGTGTTTCACAGACAGGTTGATTCATCAATGTCTCCACTGTCTCTCGGATGGACATTAAACGGGAATCCCGTCTGCCGGCATTAGTTGGTAGACGTCAAAGATCCCATGATGTCCTTCGTAAAGAGTAGGCAGGCTATCGGCCACACCCTGAACAAACTACAAATTCCTGCCCAAACCAGGAGATGGCATTGCATCAGTGGAACAGCTGTGCCCTCAGCCAGTGATGCTACCTCGTAGCCTTGTGCTACATACGAATGAAGAAGAAGTTTAATATTAAAAGCAATGAGGGATAGGGAGAGCAAGGAAAGGAACATATGTATGGAAATAACTTTATGCAATTAAATCATTTTGTGCACACAATATCTTGACGGCTTACACGATAACTTAACCAGTTACATCACAAAGATTCAGACAGGGATCGGTCAAGAGACACAGAAGGAGAAACCTACTTCCCACATGATGTTTGTATGGGGTTGGTGTGGCTGATGGTGAGGAAGGGACAGACAGAGAGGGAGAGGAGAGAGACTTGTCTGGTGGCCTGTGTCCAGACTCCATAGCTTATAGCACACATGCTCTTGTCTGGTGCCACTTATTCTCCTTTCTCATCTGTCTGCCATATCCAACTTTCTGGGCACTGCGAGATGTCTCTCCCAACTGTCCTGCTCCGAACTGCTTTCACTACCTTATCGCTCAACTCTCCAAACTCACTCTCTGCTCCAACTCTGGGCTCCTTTCCCTGTGCAGCCCCCACTGAAATGTGTCATCTGTCCACACCCCTCAGCTTTTCTTACCTTACAACCTTGCTCTCATTGGCTCCCATTCGGTTTCTCGGAGCCTCTTCCATGCCCACAGTTGTGAGCGGTTTCAGGCAGGTACATGCAGTTATAAGTCCTTGTGCAGCTCTTACTTTGGCACACGGTTGCCAGGCATTACTTTTACCCTCTTCGGGGAGGGGGGGGGGGAGGTGAATTTTCTGGGGCTTGCAGAGCCGATTAAAATGATTCACTTTAAAGAAACACACATAGGCAAATTACGGAGGGAACAATTTATAGGCTTAATGAGGGGGAACGGTGGAAGCTTTTATACAAATTATGGTGGGGAAGGGTCATGAGTTAATAGCTCCTAAAAAACTTTGTCAAATGGTTTATCATTTTCTCAAATAAACTACCCATTACCACTAATATATATATATATATATATATATATATATATATATATATATATATATATATACAGTGGGGAGAACAAGTGTTTGATACACTGCCGATTTTGCAGGCTTTCCCACTTACAAACACGTAGAGGTCTGTAGTTTTTACATAGGTACACTTCAACTGTGAAAGACGGAATCTAAAACAAAAATCCTGAAAGTCACATTGTATGATTTTTAAATAATTAATTTGCATTTTATTGCATGAAATAAGTATTTGATCATCAGAAAAACAGAACTTAATATTTGGTACAGAAACCTTTGTTTGCAATTACAGAGATCAGACGTTTCCTGTAGTTCTTACCAGGTTTGCACAGACTGCAGCAGGGATTTTGGCCCACTCCTCCATACAGATCTTCTCCAGATCCTTCAGGTTTCGGGCTGTCGCTGGGCAACGCAGACTTTCAGCTCCTCCAAAGATTTTCTATTGGGTTCAGGTCTGGAGACTGGCTAGGCCACTCCAGGACCTTGAGATGCTTCTTACGGAGCCACAGCTTAGTTGCCCTGGCTGTGTGTTTCGGGTCGTTGTCATGCTGGAAGACCCAGCCACGCCCCATCTTCAATGCTCTTGTTGAGGAAAGGAGGTTGTTGGCCAAGATCTCGCGATACATGGCCCCATCCATCTCCCCTCAATACGGTGGAGTCGTCCTGTCGCCTTTGCAGAAAAGCATCCCCAACGAATAATGTTTCCACCTCCATGCTTCACGGTTGGGATGGTGTCTTTGGGGTTGTACTCATCCTTCTTCTTCCTCCAAACACGGCGAGTGGAGTTTAAACCAAAAGCTCTATTTTGGTCTCATCAAGACCAACATGACCTTCTCCATTCCTCCTCTGGATCATCCAGATGGTCATTGGCAAACTTCAGACGGGCCTGGACATGCGCTGGCTTGAGCAGAGGGACTTGCGTGTGCTGCAGGATTTTAATCCATGATGGCGTAGTGTGTTACTTATGGTTTTCTTTGATACTGTGGTCCCATCTCTCTTCAGGTCATTGACCAGGTCCTGCCGTGTAGTTCTGGGCTGATCCCTCACCTTTCTCATGATCATTGAGGCTCACGAGGTGAGATCTTGCATGGAGCCCCAGACCGAGGGAGATTGACTGTTATCTTGAACTTCTTCCATTTTCTAATAATTGCGCCAACAGTTGTTGCCTTCTCACCAAGTGCTTGCCTATTGTCCTGTAGCCCATCCCAGCCTTGTGCAAGTCTACAATTTTGTCCCTGATGTCCTTAGACAGCTCTCTGGTCTTGCCATTATGGAGAGGTTGGGGTCTGATTGATTGAGTGTGGACAGCTGTCTTTTATGCAGATAACGAGTTCAAACAGGTGCAGTTAATACAGGTAATGAGTGGAGATGGGAGGGCTTCTTAAAGACAAAACTAACAGGTCTGTGAGAGCCGGAATCTTACTGGTTGGTAGGTGATCAAATACTTATTTCATGCAATAAAATGCAAATTAATTATTTAAAAATCATACAATGTGATTTTCAGGATTTTTGTTTTAGATTCCGTCTTTCACAGTTGAAGTGAACCTATGATAAAAATTACAGACTCTCCGTGCTTTGTAAGTGGGAAAACCTGCAAAATCGGCAGTGTATCAAATACTTGTTCTCCCACTGTATATATATATATGTATGTTGCCTGATGGGGCAGGATATTTAGTATTCAGAGCACCTAAAAGACAGTTTGCATCGTGGATTGGTGGGCAGAAATAGCACCACCTTTGGTCGTAGTCGGTATTATCAAATCATCCCCTTTATCTTATGATATCGAGTATATGTTGTGATCAATAAAATTTCTTTCAAAAATGACAAAAATTATAAAGTGAATTTTCAGGAATGTGCTGCAGACATTGTCCACCGAAGTACCCTGCTGACCATTATCAATGGGGCGTGAATTTTCAGGAATGTGCTGCAGCACATTGTCCACCGAAGTACCCGCTGACCATTATCAATGGGGCAACGCAAGTTCACTGACTTTTTCCCAATGAGGTTTTTGTATTCACCCATATGTCAAGGAGGTGCAACTTAAACACAGAAATATTTTTAGGAATCATCCAAATCAGCACGATTTGAGTCCGCCGAGTCACCGACAATTGGCATACGTACGAGATGCATCGGTGCGTGTTGTGCAGCTTGCTCTTGTACGAGTGCTCTGCCAGGGTTGAGCGCGTCGAAAGGTTTGTTGTGTGCGCGCATCTAATTTCACGTCGTTACTGCAGTGAAAGATTTGCTGTAAACTTAAACACAATTTTTATTATTATCTGAATAAAAAGAAGAAGAAAAAATAATGAAACACCGGACAGACTCCAGAATAAAAGAAAACAAAGGAGTGTAATATGATGAGGAAGAAAAGGCAAGCTGGTGCGATTGGATATGCTCCATCGGATTATTCTCCAAATTTGTTTTTTCACAGCCTAAGAAAAATTTCCAGGGGTCATCCTCAGGCCATATAATGTTCCAAACACCCAGCACTTTTGCCTTGTTCCTGAGATCCAAGCATTTCATTTTTGGCATACGATGACCGCAAACAGCCCATCTACCCTGGAACGAAGGAAGGACGGTAAGGAGGGTTGGGGGGCATTGCCTTCGCTGCCTCTGCTTAACAATGCCGACTGTGGCAGGAATTCCCCGCCTCAAAGGTGGCGGCCACCCACCCGGCAAAGTACGACATTGCGCCCAACGCTCAGCTTGTTAATGGCCTTCACACAGCCATCCATAGCAGCCATCTGAAGGCAACTCACTGTAGGTGCATGCTTTTCCTTTTATCTACAGCCCTGTCTACTGAGTTCTTTATTGTCTTGTTTTTTTTTTATCCGTCCATCTAATCTATCCAGGTGTCCGAGTGTCTGCCAATTCATCTGTCTGTACTTCCATTTGTTTGATATATTAGTAAATGCGTCACTGTGACGACCTCTGTCCATCTCGTGCACTTTGTTGTCCATTATTTACACGATCGGTGACAAAGAAAAGCCTTATTTATGAAAAGACAAAAAAGTCAGATAATTTCTAAAGCTGTGTTTCAATTTACATGTCCACAATTCGTCTTCATTTGGATGCAGCACATGATTGCAGGTAGCATAATTTGCTGGGAGCACAGCCTTACCAGTGTATTGTACAATACCTCGTTATGCAGTGCCCCCTGTAGGTAAGAGCAAGAATTCATAATAATTCACCGACTCTTCATGAAGGACACCGTGGTGTCTTTAATGTCCACAAACTAATGCTGGCAGACAGGACACCCAGTTTAAGGTACGTCCAAGTGCACACACATTGATGCTTTGCATTGCAAGACACCAGGATGAGAGTGTATAACTGTGTTGAGATTCGAACCCAGTTTGGACAGTTTAGAGGCGAGGGTGCATACCTCTGGGCTATCCTGGTGGTCCACCTACCTACCTACCTGCACTCATTTTTGGCATGTCTCTAAAGTGTTTGCTTGCACAACATATGACGTCATCATTCAGCACAGCAGCAAGTCCATTACAGTGCAAAAGTACCAGTGTGATGTCATGACAGTTCACACATTTCACGGTTATACACACGTGCTAGGGATTGAATATTTTCTGTGTTTCATGAGAAAGCAATGATTTAATTACGCGAATGTCTTCACTCGTGTCTTTCTGTTCAAGCAAAATATGTTCCCTCCAGTGATTAAAGAGAAGGGGGGAGGAGAGGGGGGGGGGGGGGAGTAAAATTCCACTTTTTTGTTTGTCCATCAATTCACTGTGCTGGTAAGATTAGTTGTAGTATGATCATGATCCTTTTTCTTCATTTTGAAATGGTTGTACAAACGAGCAACAGAATACTAATTATTAGCAGAGATTCCTTGAATTGTCAAACGATTTTTGGTTACCTTTTCAAGGCTCATAGAAGAGCTTTCCAGCAATAGTTCCAACAAAACAGATGATTTCATGATATTACAACAACGATTTGACTAAGTGATGAAGGAATGCCAAATAAAAATGCATTATTTATCAACTAGAACGGCACTCGGTAGAGCGCTTACCTCCGCCAGGCTGAACAGTTTACGTTTTGTATCTCATTGATAGGTCGGATCTGGATTCGGACCTGAACTAAAATTGAATTGGCTTGTTCTTGTCATCTACCCAACTCGTCTCCCAAGTTTTGTCCTTATCCATCCACAACTTTAAAAAAAAAATAAAAAAAAATCGTGCTACATATCGTTTTTGGCACTTTCTCTCAATGGTGAAAAATCACCGAAAAGATTTTTTTAAATTTCAGATCTGGATCTTCACCAAAATCGAATCAATTCATCCTTGTCACACACCCAACCTGTCCACCAAATTTCGTTCAAATCCGTGTGCAACTTGTGTTTTTTAGATATCATGCACACAAACAAGAGTGAAAACATAACCTCCATCCATCTTCGGTGGCAAAGGTAAAATACCCCAGACCTATCCATTTCGGACTCAACAGATGGAATCAACAGGACATTCATCGAGGTGAGTTAACTGCTGTGAGAAGCAACGGCATGCTGATGTTTCGGGCGGTGACTCTCTTTTGCCTGTACGAAGGGTTAATGGCCAAAACGACAGCTTCTTTTTGCTTCCCATGGCGGTTAGCATACCTCAATCAACATCTTGTTGATTTCACCGGTCGTTGTACCTGTCTGCCGACGCAGACCGATGTTAGCCTTCACAAAGGCTAATCATTTGTTGTGATTCAACATAACTAGTTTTTCCAATCGACGTTTAGGACTCAAGACTCCAAAGTTGGACTACGTTGGTCTCAAGGCCTTGTGACTTTGACTGGGACTCGACTTGGCATGAATAATCAATCCTTCTATCAGTGCAATGCAGGTTGAAATATGTTATGTGGATTTAAAATGGAAAATTAAATAAAACTTTCCAGTATTTACTACCACGCCGATGTATTTCGCTCAAACGAAGAATGAATGAGATGGAGGTCACCACTAAGTTTACTGGGCTGTGGCAACTTGGCTCTTGTTATGTCTGCAGGTGAGGGAGATTTGGTCCAGGGCAAATTCCCTTCACTACCTGGTAATTTTATGGCAGCTATCTTAGGTCTTCACTCTGTGGCCAACCACTATTGGTTTGCGTTTCATCAGTTGCACTTGAGCCAGCTGACCCGTGATTCACCCTCCGTACGACGTTCTCGAGGTGATGGTGCTCCTCGCAATGAGGAATTGTGGCATGGGGTATAACTATACGAACTCAGATATACGATATGTTTGTTATGCAGAACCTCCAGGGTAACAGGAAATAGTTGGCCATTTTGCGAAAATATACATGTATTGCCCACCGGGTTGAAGGGAATGTTTTAAGGCTCATGGGGCCGTTGCTTGTATTTTAGAGGCCGTAGACTTTTATTTTCACATTAATGACAATATTATCTGTGTCGCACATCTTGCCAATTGCTTTCCGACATGTTTCTCATGCTGAGCGCAATTAAATGCTTTCACAACCTCTTCATGAATTCTTGAATGTAACTTGCTTCGGCTATGGATGAAAGCATCATAAGTTATTCTTAATGGAATGTGGCTGGCAGGATGGCCCAGAGGAATGCATACTCGCCTCCAAGCTGCCTCGCCTGGGTTTGAATTCTGACTCAGCTATAAACTGTCATCCTGGTGTTTCACAGGCAGGGTGAATCATCAATATGTGTGCTGTCCGTTGGATGGATGTTAAACAGGTGTCTTGTCTGCCAGTATTTGTTGGTGGATGTTAAAGGTCCTATGGTGTCCTTTGTGAATATGAGTTGAGCTATTGCTGGCACCCTGAACAAGTTACAAAATTGTGCCTTAACCTATAGAGGGCACTGCATCAGTTGCACAGTTGTGCTCTCAGCCAATGATGCCACCCTGCATCCTTGTGCTGTGTATGAGAGGAAGTGGAATTGTTTTTGTAATAGCAATTTGGTCATGAAGTAGTCACCACGAAATTGCTGTAAACTAATGTTGGTCTGCAATCACGTTTTACAAACTCCTCTTTCTCTAATCCAAGGGACTTGGACACAGACAGGAGGAGGCCATTTTGGTCCATCAGGCCTGTGCTTTATCAATGCTATATTCATTCAATGTATGAGTTTATTTATTTAATAGAATTGGGGATTGGAGGGTGGGGAGGGAAGGAAGAGCAGGGGAGGAGTGCAGTGGGATAGACACAGACAGGAACATCAGTAGGGTGTTGTTTTATTTGGGGGGGATGGGTGGAAGGCTTGGGGGGTTGTGGGGTGAGGAATGAACAAACACCAACAGCACGTCAACTTCTGAACGAGACCCTCTCACAAACATCACGATCACCACATATGTATACAATTACAATCACCGATCCATACCTAAGCGATCTACCAGTCCTGCCAGTGTCCCTTTTGCCCCCCACCCCAGTGTTTCCTGGTAACTATAACTTCTGGTTGTGCCAATGTCCTTTCTGCTAAAAAAAAAAATAAAACCCAAAAAACCCAGATGCACATTTTTCCGGCTAATCTGCTACCCCGCTGATTCCTGCTAATTTTCCACACTGTCCTGCTCACCCATATCAGTTGCTAATTGTCTTTAGAGAGCAGATGGAGGCTTACATCATTTTACTCAGTTCAATTAATTTCAACAACCACCAACAACATAGCTGTGAGACATTTTGTCAAAAAAATCTCTTCCCTTTCAATATAAACAAGTCACTAATAAGATCAACAGCATCACATGCTCACCTCACTACCATTGTCACGTTTTCGTGGAAGGAAACCAGCTTTGATGGGAAAACTTCACTCTTGGTTGACTTTACAGTTTAACCCCTAAATATTTGATCTGTTTTCATTTATTTATATGTATTTATTTGGCTGCTTGGCTGCATCATTTTGTGGAGGTGCAGCTGTGCTGCTGATGCAGTGCCTCCCTGTTACCAGCATGCTGGTACTCATTTCACCAACCTTAGAAGGATGGCAGGTTGAATCAGCCTACCTGGTGTTAATTCATCGGCGTGACAGGGGCTTGAACTCAAGACCCTAAGATCTTAAGCCAGCCACCCTAGTCGCTAAGCAAACACCAGGCTTGTATTTGACCTCTGATAGTTAAGCTTTTTTGTCATAGTTGCCTTAAGCATATCCAAGGCACTTTGATCTGGTTATTTTTGACAGTGAATTAAACATTCTTCTTCCTTGTTGCTGCAAAGCAGTCTCTGCCCATTGCTCATGGACCATAGTGACTGGTTTGAAGAACTACGGAAACGAGTAACAACTGACCATTAATATGAAACATGAGCTGGACACGCAGCTCAAGTACGAGCACCTGGCTGACAGAGAAGTAGGTTCTCCACTTTGTTGAAACATTCTTCTGCTCATTTCCATTCTCATCCCACTCCTTCGCCGACCTCACCACTACCCCCAGCCAACACCTAGTGAATTTAAGTTCATAAATTATTAGATTTAATTGATATGGTGTAGATGTAGCACAGGCTTAATGGGCCAAGGTGCCTCCTCCTTCATCCAAGTTCTCTGTGTGTTTCCTTATGTAATAGGACAACAATTAAGACTCGAGTTCAGAGAACACCTTACCCGATGCAGTATTGATAAAAAGGACATGGAAGGGTCTTTTGAAACTCTTGGTTTGCGCAAACGGGCACAATCTGTATTTCCGACAAGCTGCCATTTTTGTCTGAATCTCGATATTCCCCAACGCTGAGAGAACGAGCGGCAAATTTGATTGGTCGAGATGGCGTAACATTTTGACCAAGTACGACTAAACTGGAGGTTTTTGGAAGTGCCAACAAGGCCATTTGTGTTCTAGTTTTCAAGTATTTACTTATTTATTTATTTTGCTTTTTCGATTTTTGGTACATCTCGAAACAACAATCTTCTTGATGTTTTACTTAAGTCTAAATAACCCGATCTTGATTGGGTGATCCAACTTGCATGTGTTTTACATATATATATATATATATATATATATATATATATATATATATATATATATATTGTTACGGCTGTGGAAATTGACAGAACACCAAAAAGGTCCCTAGATCAGTTAGGCCGATAAGTCCGTGTCCAGATAGATTTCCCCACCGTTGTTTAAAGGGAACTATTCATGTTAACCGGGCTGTGATCTTTGAGTTAGCCGTTATTCTTTACTATCGTTATTTTGGACCAACCACGTCCACCACCAGCATCTTTCTCAACAACCGCTTTACAACAACCACCACCACCACACCAACATCGCTCTCAACAACCGCTTCAGACCAACCGCCTTCCACCACCACAACCACACCTGCCTCTCACCAAACCACGCCACCCTCACCACTTCGCCAGCAACCGTCAACATCTCCACACCACAAACATCGCCTCACCTTCGTCTCCGAACCGACGCCATCTTTGCGCCAGCCGCGGCGAGTCCGCATCGAGCGGCGTCGCTGCAGGCCGACGCGGGACGTTTGCTCGTCGGATCAAGCTTGGTGATCTCGCGCACGGCCGCTTTCCGCGCAGAGGTCAGAGGTCGAGGATCGGAGGCCAAACCACGTCTCACCAGCCCTATAAAAGGACGAGCAGAGCGCCAAGCTCGCGTTCGAGTGGGTCGAGTCGAGTTGATCGGTCGGCCTGAGTCAGTCTGGAGAGGTCGGGAGTGGGAGAAGCCAGAAGCCAAGGAGCTGCGTGGAAGTCTGGGCTCGTGTCGGAGTCGGAGTGGAGCTTGCAGTCGGTGGAGAGTCCGGGCGTCGCGAAGGAGACGCGAGCTGGAGGCGCAGCCTTGCCTGCTGTGTCGCGCGGAACGCGCGTTCGTGTGGAGAGAGCCGGAGAGAGCTCGCCAGCCAGCGACAGGCGGTCCGAGGTGATCGGGCTTCGGCGCAGTTCGAGCATCACTGAGGACGGACGGTTCTTACAGAGCATCAACTCTAAGAGAGCAAAGACCCGTTCGTTCCTCTCAAACGAGTTGCCGACTGAGACCGAATCACCCGGCCGCTTGCCAAGGCCCGAGCTCGACTGCGGCTATGCTAGCTGCTGTGGGGAAGGAGCATCGCGGGTCGCCCAAGCGCGTTCATGTGGAGAGAGCCGGAGAGAGCTCGCCTGCCACACGGAAGGCCGAGCTCGACCGCGGCTACGCTAGCTGCTGTGGGGACGGGAGTCGCGGTCGCCCAAGCCAGACACCACGAGGGTGCAGGTAACCTGCAACGGTCTCGTGGGACTCGTCGGTCTGCCAAGTCCACGCCATAAAGACCCAAGAGGTCCAGTCTGACCCATTGCCTTTGATGGGGTCTTTTCCTGCTTTTTCTTTCGAATGAATGTTGGGCGCCGAGTCCCGTAAGTAAAACTGTGTAAGTGACTGTACATTAATAATTACTTATAGACGGTTGTAGCGCTTTGTCTTGCCCACGTGCCGTGCCGCATTCATTGCTTGTTCTGTATACGTGCATGTTGGTGTTTTTGAATGACTGCATGATTGTTCCTGCATACGTAGAGTAAATAAATGTGCTGGTTTAAATGTAAACCTGTTCGTTGCGTCCATGCCCCATTGAAATGCCATCTTGTATTGCGGAATATTAGTTGGCTTTTAAATTGCCGGTAAAGTGATCGGTCCAACAGGACTGCGCATATTACCCCGCTCGTTACCCAAAAGGAAGCGGGCTGCTTAAGCGGCTCGTTTCCAAGCGGTCCCCGTTGAGGTACAACCTCTCGGTAACCTACCTGCGTGAATAATTAGGTAAATCGTAGATTTGGCGATCGGACCCTGTAGCGCGCAGGTAGGGTACTGGTTTAAATGTAAACCTGTTCGTTGCATCCATGCCCCCATTGAAATGCCATCTTGTATTGCGGAATATTAGTTGGCTTTTAAATTGCCGGTAAAGTGATCGGGTCCAACGGACTGCGCGATATTACCCCGCTCGGTTATCCCAAAAGGAAGCGGGCTGCTTAAGCGGCTCGTTTCCAAGCGGTCCCGTTGAGGTACAACCTCTCGGTAACCTACCTGCGTGAATAATTAGGTAAATCGTAGATTTGGCGATCGGACCCTGTAGCGCGCAGGTAGGTACGGACAAGGTTGTGGTGGATTGAAACCCATCCGTGACTGCTTTCTGACGCCATTGCAGAAAGTCACGACTGGATTGTCCGTTCGGTGGGTGAACCGGCTGCTATTGGTGAAACGCAGTCGTTCGCACGCGCGGGCGGGCGCGAATACTACAACAATATATATATATATATATATATAATATATATATATATATATATATATTATATATATATATATATATATATAAGCAGGGTATGCTTACACATTGTAAGCAATAACGAACTCCCCATTGTCTCGGGTCGCTCACCTGCATTTGATTTTTCTTTTATTTATTATTATTATTTTTTTCATTTATTTATATTTTCATTTACAGATGCTTTCTGATAGTTCTGTGATTTTTCCTCATGTATCGGCTTCGGAGTCCATCAGCACACAAAATTACCGTGCATCCCCATTGGCTCAGGTCACTCACCTGCATTTATTTATTTTCATTTATTTATATTTTCATTTATGGATGTTATCCGACAGTTCTGTGATTTTTTCCCGATGTATCGGCTTCGATGTCCATCGGCACGCAAAATTTCAGCTTTATACGTCACCCGGAAGGTACCGATCTTTAATATCAGTCAGTCAGTGAGTCAGTGAATCAGTGGTTAGAACTTGCTTTTGCTTTACATATATAAAATATATATATATTTTTTTAAATGTCCATATCATGATATTGAAGATAAAGTGTTATTGCAGATCATGTTGATGTGATTCAGGAAAGCCAATTATACATCAAGGGTGTTTCCAGCCAAAGTGGTTGGTGGTGGTTGTCGTATGGCAGCTTAGCTGCCGGGGTAGCTATCATTTCATGAAGCACGACTGTGTCGCTGATGCAGTGCCCCTCTAACAGTACATACACTGGAACTGGTACTCATTTCGCTGTCCTCGGAAGGATGACAGGCTGAGTCAACCCCTTGGTGTATTAATTCAGCGGCCGACGGGGCTTGAACTCAGGACCCTAGGATCCCAAGCCGCCACCCGAACCACTGAGCCAACACCAGGGTGCCAAATTGGTTAAGAATATGCTCGAAGCAAGAGTCAAGGTTCTCCATGAAAAGAAAACTATAGACATGCACAGAAGTGATCACACAAAGCTACTATGTTGGTATTTGTGTTTAGAAATCGTTTACAAGATGTGCCTTCTGAACTGCATTGTTGTGCCTTGATCCCGGTGAAGATGATGTGCAAGTAAGCGTAGGACAAAGACAATGAAAAAGTGCTAATGATGCAGAAAAAGACGGGGACCCGTTTCAAGGCAAAATCCGTGCATGAGAAAACCGTGTTTTGCTTCAAATGTCACAACAGCATGAAAACAACAATTAAAAGGAAGAACTTGAAACACAGGGATCCAGATGGCGAAGGGAAAGGCATTGATTGCATCACACCAAACCATTAATAACTCACTCTGTCCATGAACTATTCTGCACAGAGAGCTTGAAAAGTGAGCTGTCCCCCCCCCCCAGAAGCCAAGCACCGGGGCAGTTTCAGTGGTCACCATAGCCCCGAGCCCACTGGCTAACTCCACAGGAGGGGACTTGCATCGGCGAGGCTCAGCTGCCTGCCACTCTTGGGTTCCTGAAACATAAACAAACGTGAGGTCCATCTGCTGCGATCATTTGCACAGGGGTGACCGCGACGGACAAATGTACAAGTGAGCAAGCACCGTCTCAACACGGACCTCTGATGAGGACGCTAGCCTATTCCCATAGCCCGGCTGCCGGTGCCGCCATCAGATGCCGCTCGCCTCATTAGCTGCATGCCACAGCTGCAGACGCGCCCCAGGTACTGGTGGCGTTTAAGTGTCCTCAGCTGGGCGTGAATTAATGGTGAATGATGCGTGATTTGCATTCTGATTTGGCCACATTCCCAGATCGCTCTCACGGTTGATGTCAAGGCGATAACCAAACCGACACTATTTCCTGGCTGGCAGCTGTAGTTTACAGTCTGTCAAGGTCAAAGCACGATGCATTTTTAATCCAATACAACTCCACCTTTACTGATTTGTTTCATTATTAGTCCCCTAACGGTTTCACCAGAGGGGACTGTAGGTTTGCTCTCCATCTGTCCGACCGTCCACCCGTCTCACCTGTGGTTTTCTTTTCGACTTGTTCGCATACCCTTTAACATATTCAACTGAAACTTGGTACATGGCATTACTATGATAAGTCACAGAACAAGTTCGAATTTCAGGACGTTTTGTCAATTTTTCACAGAGTTCTGCCCTTTTTGGACTTAGAAAATGTCACATCAGTAGGGGACATGTATTGCAAAGCAATTCTTGCTCTTGTTTATTTTAAAATTCCGCCGAGTACCTCCGCCACCAAAGGTGGATGGACGTTATGTTTTCACCCCTGTCTGTTTGTTGGTTTGTCTGTCTGTCTATATGTGAGCAGGATACCTCAAAAAGTTGTGGACCGATTTGGATGAAACTTGGTTTCCAAGCTGGCCTCCAAAGCCAGTCACCAACTGGGCATCCTCCATTGTGCAAAGTCCTTCCTTGGCCCACCTGAGCTCCTGACCGCATACAAAGCTTTCGTCCACAGCCTGATGGAGTACTGCTCTCCCCTCTGGGCTGGTGCTCCTGCCTCCTCACCTTTCTTGGCTTCACGCTGTGGAAACCAAGGCATTTCGGATCATTGGTATCTCCCGCGATGAGGCTAGTCTTTTGGGTCTATCACTCTCTCACAACAGGCAGGTTAGTGGTCTTTCTGTCTTCTACCGTCTCCTCTCTGGCCTGGGCCCCCTCCTCTGTCTGAGATATGTCCCCCCCCCCATATTTCCGCAGGGTGCTCAAGGTCCTCCAGCAACACCCTTCTGGTAAAACTACCAAAATCATGAATCACTGTTCACCTTCACTCTTTCATTCCTCTTTTTTGTTCCCGCCTTTGGAACAAACTCCCACACTCTCTTCAATCCCACTCCTCCCTTTAGGTCTTCAAAACAGCTGTTCACCACCATCTCCTTTCTTACTCCATCCAAGACCACAATCTTTTTCTACCCTCGCTAATCCACTCCAACCCCACCTCCTTCAAATTCCCTGCTTTCCTTCCTGAAAGTTCCTTTCGTCAAAAACGATACATAGCAAGATATTTCAAAACGTCGTTGACGGGTTATGATAAAACTTGGTGGATGAGTTGATTAGGTGAAAAGAACAAGCCGATTCGATTTTGGAGGTCCAGATCAAGATCCAGTCTATCAGTGGGATACAAAACGTAAACCGTTCGTAAACTGTTCAGTTTGGCTAAGGTAGGTATGCGCTCTACTGGGTGCCATTCTAGTTCACTGTGTTTCTGAACATTGCACATGCCATGACGATTTTCTTTTTTCCTTCAAACATTCCTTTTGAAACATTGCTGTAGAAAGAAGAAGCAAGATACATTAAACTTGCTTCGTCTTTCTGGACTTTTGAAGGTCCCAAAGTTAATTTGGAACATGATTTCATTCCATATCCAATCAAACGTGAATAGCTTTCAAATATGGTCACGTGATATCTGGCACTCTTTGGGAGTTGCAATGCGTCACGTGATATTCAACGCCATGTGATAGGGGTACATAAAATGAAGCAGCAGAATGTATAAAGTATGCGTCATTGACTTCACACCAGGGATTTCTGTCTGAGATTCCTGGTGTTGGGTTTCTGACCAAATCACATCCGTCACCTGGCAAAAAAACGTTCAAATCTGGTGACAATGTATTGTAGAGTACGCTATCCTTAGAAAAGGTCATTACCTGTCTCATATGCCTGAGCTCACCTGTGAACATAACAGATCCGCATGGTATACTTCGTAAAGTGTCGGCTTTTGGTGTGGCTCACTGGCCATATATTCCAAGTTCTTCACATGGATCATGGGATTGACAACTTGATTTGAAAGGACCCCTATTATACAGCACTTTAACTGCTACAGTGGCCCCATGATGCTTCATAACCGGAAAGTTTCCAACGGGAGACGATAAATTAAACGTACGCGTACCTGAGACTATTCCTGCGCCCAAAACTGAAATCCACATGGCATTGGCAGGAGAATCAGCCCCGTTTAAATGTCTAGGAATGACCCGTTTGGCAGAATGGCCACTCTGTTTGAGATCAGTTCACGTAAAGTGCCTCAATGGCCGCCTTGGAACGTCACATGAAATCTTACATAGTGCATCATGAATTCACGTTTCATTAAGGACGCTTGAAGTAAATTGCTTCCACGTGTGCAGTCGAAAGCTGGAACAAAAGCTCTCTTCACACCGTGCATTTGTTTCACCTCACTGCAGCTTTGCTCGCTTCACCACCGTTAAAGTGTTTTGGATTTAACTCCGCGTTTTTCGACTCGCAGTGATTCCGACGTCGCCGCCAACGCGATGCGCCCGCAGCACCAAATTACCAAACAGGTGGTTGCTCTGTTGCAGTGAAGACAAGTCAGAATAGGACTTAAAATCGAGCCCGAGGCGTAAGGGGGTGCGGGAGGGCGGTTGAGCTCAGTGACATGCCCCCGACATGGCACCATTAGCTGAGTCTAAATGAGCATGGAACAGACAACAGGGGAAAGAGAGAGAGAGAGAGAGAGAGAGAGAGAGAGAGAGACACACACAGAGAGAAAAACAGAGAGTGTGAGTGAGACAGACAGACAGACAGACAGACAGAGAGAGAGACAGACAGACAGAGACAGAGACAGAATGTGTCAGACTGCGAGTCGGAATGATGGAATGCAATTTTTGAAGAATTCCCGAGAGTTTGAGCAAATCTCCAAGCACAATGCACAACTTTGGGAGAGAGGGAGCGGCAAATCGGTGCAGGGACGAACAAATTGCTCATAGCTTAACATACCACAGGCCTGGGTTTACACTGCGTCGTTTGAGTCGAATTGACTTGGAGTCGTTGAGGCGTTTTATAAATATTGCCACCTTTTGCTCAGTCTTTTTCTATCGATGCATCTTTTGAATGCACACATATGTCGCTACGGGTTCACGAGACGGGCGTTGTGATTTGCTAGACGATTTCTGCCTTGGTCTCCGGTCCCGTAAGCCTTGGGGCTGGGAACCCGGGTCGAGCCGGCGGGTTCGGCAATCTCCGGGGAACCTTTTATCCCAGGGAAACTAATTGGATGGTGGTGGAAACGTGGGATGAGGAGGGATTTGAACCAGGCCCTGCGGGGATGCGGATCTGCGACCTGTATATTATGCGACCTTCTCGTTATTGCAGCAAATGCTCAGTTTTTGGGAAATCATAAACTTCTAATAATGCAACTGGCATCTTAAAGTTTCTTTCACTTTAACCGCTAGAGTTAGTGAAATTGTTTGGACATAATCTCTTAAGATCTTGCGGTAAACGCAAAGCATTAGGTGATAAAATAAACCCGTGGTTGAGATCTATCGATATGAAATATTCTCAACCTTCTGCTTATCACTGGAATTTAAACGATCAAATAACATTTTACGAGGTCCTCTGAGTTGAGATATTCATTCGAGAGTTATCTACAAAGCTGATCACATCTCAGAGTGGGTTTTGAATTGTGCTAAAGTTAAACCAAATGTATACATGTCAGATTGATTTTGTGGCTCCTCGTCAGGAACACTTGAAGACGGACGCTATTTTTCAACCACAGTGTTTCTCCAAGTTAGAGGGGTGAGCAGTGAGTTTGTGGCCTTCAGTCCAAAGCAAGTACTGTAATGGCTGACACTAACGAGGCATTTTTTATTTATTTATTACGACCCAGCAAACTGAATCTTCCTCTTTCAGTGTTAAAAGTTTTATTGAACGTTCAAAAAAGTTTTTGGAACGAAATATTCACAATAGTCCAAGAAAGAACAACTTAATATTTTTCATCTTGAAGTATGTATGATTAGTAAGGGAAAATAGGGTTGGCAGGATGGCCGAGATGAGAGGTACCCCAAAGCTGTCCAGCCTGGGTTCGAATCCTGACCCAGCTATAAACCATCATCCTGATGTTTCACAAGGCAGGGTGAAGGTAAATTCACAGAATTTTACAAAAATTACACGCAACAGCCCTTTCAAAGCAACCTTTCCCATCCAACTGAAAAATTACCCATATTTTTAAAGGAGGCCACGGATTTATTGATAAACCCTCGCCTTCTTATATTGTATATACCATTAGAATAATTACCCGATGACAAGACTCCGAGAATTGTAAAACATTTGTTCCTCCATGAAGAATTGCACATGGCACCTAGAGAGACATGGCAATGTTTATGACAAAGAGTGTTGGGGGAAGTGGGGCTGGGGGGTTAGAGGACGATATAAATATGGAAGTGAAATCCACACACGAGCAATCAGGAAAAGTGTAAACTTTGGTTATCGTGCGCCCATAGCTCATGTCCTTATCGGCACCGCGCGTCCTTAAGTAGAGCCAGTCCGTGTCTGCTCCTTAAGCCCCTTGTTCTTACACTATCAGTTAATGGCAGGCGGTAGGAGAATAAAAACTGAACGAATCTGAAAATTGTGCCTTGCGCACTTCGTCATGGTTTACCGTGTGCAGATATGGAAAGTTGTAATAATGATATATATTTTACATGAATAGTAAGGAAGTAAAGGGGTGTGCGAATTATTACAGCGGGGAATGAAGGGTTGAAGATTTGAAAATGTTTGGGATGATGATGATGATGGAGGGGTGGAGGGGTGGAGAGAGAGAGAGAGAGAGAGAGAGAGAGAGAGAGAGAGAGAGAGAGAGAGAGAGAGAGAGAGAGAGAGAGAGAGAGAGAGAGAGAGAGAGAGAGAGAGAGAGAGATACAGTATGTATATAACCATTAATGGGAATAATTGGCAAAGGTGAACACTGCTTCAAACGGTTTCATACTTATGTAAATGGCACAGATCCGTCCATAAACCGGATGGAAGGCGACAATATAATTATGATACATATTGGCAAGAATTGCACCGAATCTCGACCATTAAAGCAACACCTGCGTCGAGGCAGTGGAGGCGTGCGTGCGGGGATTTTTCGCACTCTCGTGTGTCGGAACCATATTGTGATCGTAACGATGCCGATTCGAGTTGTATTCGCTTAACACATTCATGCAATATTTTCTGCAACTAAAAGTTCAATAGAAAAATAAACACGAGCGCCAAGCCCTCCTCCCATAACCCCGGGAGGGAAGAAAAGGGTGCTGGGGGGCTACGGGGGAGTGTGTGGCACGGCTAGATGGTGATAAGCACAGGGTGTGGAAAGGAACGGACATATTGACCAAAGGTGAAAGACGTCCTTGAATTCCAGGAAAACCTCCAAGGTTTACGCATTTATTGAGGGATTTCCAGAAGTATAGGATTTGGGGATAATAGGGGTTTGAGGGAAGGAGCATGGAGGAAGATTATTTGGGAAGAGACCTGTGAATGAGAAGTGTTTCACGTTACAGCAAAAAAGGGAAGTGACATGGTTCCCTTCGTGTACAGCCTTTTGGCTTCTGGTTGCATCAGTACACTGGTGCTCATTTCACCAACCTCAGAAGGATGCCAGGCTGAGTCAACCCCCTGGTGTTAATTCAGCAGCCAATGGGGCTCAAACTCAGGACCCTAGGATCCCAAGCCACCACCAAAGCCACTAAGCCAACACCAGGCTTTTAGCGACATGGTGGGAGGAAGAGACTCGAAGGCTCTGAGAACATCGTGTGAGTCTGTTCCATCTAAAAAGGTGCAGGGAATACGATTGTGGGGGGTGTTCCTTGGAGTCATCGAGAGGAAAGCGTCAATGGTAGAACAACTGCGGTTCTCGACTGCTGTGACGATATTGCCTACAATGTGAGCCCATTTGAAGACCAACAGGTGTAGTAGAGTGTCTGGAGTGTCGAGGATAGACTTGCGCCGAGGTATCAGAAATTCAAGCGTAAGGAGGGTCACCACAACCTGACGGACACTTTTGCGCATTTTTTAAGGCGAAATTTGAGGAGGAGAGCGTGAGTCTGTGCGGAAACGCGCAGCAGATGCGTGTAAACCGCACGGTTCTCTCCCCCTCTCTCTAGAGCCAGCACCAACATAAACACGCAGTCCTTTAACCCTAAGCCAATTACTTTCCCAATTCCCCACGGCGAACACCTAAACTCCACGTGACGCCCCTTCCTCAACAGGCGCGACTCCGCTCGCGGTTGAGCCCATTCGCCTGCCCGCGATCCCGGCACGGCCTCTCTCCGTGACCCCTTCAATCGCCTTATTCTCCCTGCTAGCGCCGATGCTGCTACGGAAAGCACTGCAGGCCGTCCGCCCCCTTTCTTTGGAAGCACCCTCGTGGAAGCGACAGCCGGACAAAAGGCTGCGCGGCGCTGGGCGCTTTGCCTCTCCCGCTCGCTCTGCCAGGAGACTCGGCTTCCCGGCGCCTTAAGCTCAATTAATGCGCACAGTTGGCTAGGGTCTGTTAATGATTTCATACTTTCATTCCATCATCGATCTTGTTGGTGTTTAATATTCTTGGATGCATTGAAGCGCACCTCCATGGCAACGGCAAAAATGAACATCGTTTTCCCCCCCTCCTCTTTCTTTTTGGTGTATTGTTTGTAATTATTCTTATTTTAACATACGCCATCAGTTCAAAAAAAACCTATTAGATGTAAACAAATGGTACTTGCATTCGGAGGGGAATGTTCTTTGCGGGAAATATATGGGATGTACCCTTTCGTGGGAACTCAAGTTTGGACGCAGCACGTGAGCCGGTATGAAACATTGAATTCCTTTGTTCAAGTAAAGAGAAAGGCTTATAAAGAAAGCCGAAGGACTGGGCTTTCGCCTCGATGCAATGAGAGCTGTTCAAACATGAGCCGTTGTTTGGATTAGGCTATTTATTTATTGACGATATATGCGATCAGTCTCAAAGTTGCCTTCATGTGCTATGTGTGCACCGGCCAGCAAAATGTGCTGTTCCAGGTGTGTGTCTGTGTGAGAATGTTGGCAATGGTATAACAACGAATGCATACTGCACAAAATTTCAAGTTAAAAAAGAGAAAACATCAAAAATGAAAGAACTTTAAAGGAGCTAAGGGTTATAACTTTGTATATCATAATAAATGCCTTCACTTGAAACAGCAGACTGGAAGCTCTTGTGCAGGTTTAAAGTTGTT
>CM068964.1:88505587-88519095 GCA_035128595.1 Eptatretus atami
AAAGATCATAAACAATGGAACTGATTGGAGGAAAGAAGAATTTGTTTTAAGACACCTTCGACTCCATTTTGGGAGAAAGACCAGAAAAAGTACAATTGGTTGTTTAAACTCAGCTGACTGTGCTGTACCATCTGGTGGTATTCAGAGAGGTCAGGCGAATGCACATGTGACTTCAGTCCTCGACCAAGGATGTTTAGCCACTGGATATATAAACGCTACCAAGCTGTCCTGGCTGACCTATTCACCTCACTTGGTCTGGTTCTGCTCGGCTGATTGGAGCATATAAACACGCCTCAAGAGGAAGCTGGCATGGAAACTCTTAGTGAAGATTATAATGGCACGTGATAGGCTAGTATACAAGAAAGGTGTGAAAGTCTTCAGGAGGGGATTAACCGAAGTGATGAGATAGTACTTAAGCAACAACCCTATAAGTACTGCAGATGCAATAGCTTCTGGCATCTACACAGGGCATGAAAGGGTGAAGACCTCATTGTTCCTCAACCTCACTCTTTTAAATAATTCCATCAATGGACGTTAAAGCATGGAGAGATCCTGGGCCTATTTCATGCATGAATGTTATCCAGGACTATGGCTGGAAGGATAGCCTAGAAGTATGTACACTGCATCTGAACTGTCTCGCCTGGGGTTTAAAAAACAAATAAAAAAATATATACACATAGTCAAGGCTCGTGGAAGAGCTGGTACTGGTACACTGAATGGATGAGGACACAACAGAACAAAATGAACAGTTGAGAGAAGAAGAGGGAGACAACAACAGCAGAGTTGAAGGCCAAGATAGAGGCAGACTTGGACAAACAATAGGTGTGGGGAGGAATTGGGGGGCAAGGAGAGGATGCATGGAGTGGACAACATGGATACAGAAGGAAACTCTCAGGAGGCAAATTAGAAATTTGGAAGGAGGAGGGATTGGGGTTTGGGTTAACAATGGTAGAAAAGATCATGGTTTTGGAATTGAATCCTGACCCAGGAATAAAAACTGTCATCCAGGTGTTTCACAGGCAGGGCAATTCATCAATGTGTGTGCCGTCCCTTGGATGGACGTTAAACTGGTGTCCCATCTGCCGGCATTCGTTGGTGGACGTTAAAGATCCCAAAGTGTCCTTCGCGAAGAGTGGGCGAGCTATTGCCGGCATCATGAACGAATTGCAAATTCCAACCCTAACCTACAGAGGGCACTGCATCAGTGGCACGGCTATGCCAACATCAAATGATGCTACCTGCAGCCATGTGGTACAAATGAAAAAAAGAAGACTATCCAGGATTATAGGCTGTACTCGTCGCAGCTGAAGATGAATGGATGAAATCAACAGGACGTTAAATGGAGGTATGGTATTTGATGTGGGAAGCAAGGAGAAGCTGAGTTTTCTGGTGTTAACAGGGAGAGTGAGAGGGAGAGAGAGAGGGAGATATGTGGAGCTATGAAGAGAAAGAGAAAGAGAGAGAGTAAGGGCAAGTATTGTTGATTCAGAATGGGAATAAGTCAGAGGTGTATTTGTCAGAATGGGGTCAGGGTTAAGAGATAACTTGGGGGGGGGGTGAGAATAACTGATTTTGACAGAGAGGGTCAGGGTTTATGGGTTAAAGTCAATGGGAATGGGACTGAAAGAAAAGTGAAAATAATGTGGGGGCACATGATGTGACATACAGAAGGACTGAAGTGTGCACACAACACCAACAAACAGATGGCTTTACAAACTTCTGGAAAAAAACAAAACGAAAACAAACAGGAAAGAATCATACCATCAACCTTCGAGTCAAGATCATCATCCAGTGTAGCTTCAAGCTTTTATAGAATGATCCTGAAACGGTTTCAAATTTTTCCACAACTGCCCCTCATGTCTTTCAAGTGGGACAGCAATTTGTGACATTTCCTGGGACCAGGAACATTTAAGTGTTCACAGAGTCACCGTAACACTTGCCCGTTTGGACCCAAAGGCTGCATTAAGGTCACGGACTACTTTGACTTGCACCTCCGTGAATGTTATCTCCAGAATCATGTGCACTCTCTGCAAGAATATCTATATCCTTGAAACCAGGCAAAGACTGCAGGGCAATTGCTTCCGTGAAAACTTGCTCGATGTAAGAACCAACAGCACAGACATCTCCAAACCGTTTGCTCGAGACTCAAACTCAACGTTTCCGGATATTTCTTCAATCACATGGCAGTCTCCAGCATTTCTCTCCATTTCAACATCACGGACAGTTGTAAAAGCAAAGCATTATCTACAGGATCAGCACGCTGGCTCCCCACAGGACCAACGAGCGCTTTTCATGTAGTTATCCCTCCTGACTCTTACATATTTTCAATCGTTTCCCTCTTTGTTTCCCCCCTTTATCAGCTCATCCCGCGCACAGTGGGAGACGGGGTTTTGCAATCGCTTCTGTGTGTGTCTGTCTGTCTGTCCAGGCCATAATTATTTTACCATTTGAGCTTTTGTCATCAAATTTTCAACAAACCTTTATTACGAGAATATGAACAAAATATTTAGTAATTGGGTCCAAATGTGAAAGGGCAAAATGAGAGTAATGATAAATAGCCATTATTAGTCTTGCAGCAGCATGTCAAGCACAAGACTGCGGGCTTCTTTTTCACCTCTTGGGAATGAGTTTTGGGAATGAGGTTGATAGGAGAAAAGCCGATTACATGGAGGCCCCTCCCTGTAAATTGTTTATTTCTCGGCAGGGAAAATGAGCAAAAGCGTTCAGGGCTTCTTCGGTAACCGCAGAGTGATAATGATTGTGCGTCAAGTGTGAGATGCCCTGTTTTTTAATTACTTCCGTGTTTCTTTATTTATTTACCATTGAGCTTCAGTGTCTATGCCATGCCATAACGTTTTTACTATCTGAAGGTTTTGGGTTTTTTTCCACCAAAAAAGGTAAATTCGATCTGCTCCGCTAACTTGAGCAATAAGCAAGAGCAGACCCGGTCTCAGGTGAAATTTCACCAGCTTCACAGCAGGCTTCCTCAGGCCAGTAGACCCCGAGCCTCGGCACGTGTCCGGTTTTTATTCCGATACAACCGCTCATTTCCGGTCACGTGCTGGTGCTTGAGGTCAAATTGAGGAGTGCTTTCTTATTTTGCAAACCTCAAGCAAAATATACGTCGAATCACATCATCGATGGGCTGCTCTGCTTTTTTTCTGTTTTTACTGACATGTGATTTGGTGTTGTACGTGTGTAGGTGAGCATGTGTGTGTGTGTGTGATTGTTGTTTTTGTGTTTCTGGGGCACAAACATGACTGTGGTTTCATGTCCGTGTTGGATGCGATGAGGTGTTGGTTGTGTGATTGTTGGGGTTTGTAGTTGGTGTTTTGAAGATTGCGTCTGTTGAGGTAATGTGTGTGAGGAAAGCCGAGTGCTGGCTTCACAGTTAAGGTTTAAGTCCTCTAATAGGATGTTAAGTTTGAGCCCCAGTCGTCTTGTTAAATAACATCAGGTGGGTTGATTCAGCCTGTCATCCTTCTGAGGTCGGCAAAATGAGTACCGGCTTAGTGTAAACAGGGGGCAATGCATCAGCGGCACAGCCGCGCTCCCAGCAATGATGCAAACAGCAGCCACAGGCTGCATCCGAAATATAATAATGGGTGTGTCTGGTTGCTCTCTCCACACGTGGGTATGTTTCAGGCGATGAAACGGAGTCCTCCCTGTTCTCAAAGTATCCACCTTGGTGTGTGCATGTCTGGATGCTAAAGATAGCCTTACCCTTCTGTTGGGGAATGCTACAGACAGCCTTTTCGTCCTGTTGGGGGGGGGGGGCAGCATGCTCAAGTTATGAGGCTCTCATTCCAATATACAATGTTTTGACAAATTTGTTGACAAATTTCTCCTTCACCACTAATCCTCCCAGGGAAAATCTCATTTATTGGTGTATAATTATTTACCCTTCTAGAATTCACCGACCGGTGTTTGTTTGTCGCACGACTCCAACTACAGTTCTGGCCTGATTACATCCAGACTTACTACATAGGATCAACATTACCTCAATTAATGTATAGGGGTGTTTTTTTTATATTTTCCAGTGGTCTTGGGGGGAGGGGGGGGGGACACAAATTCTCTATGTAAATGTGTATCGTGTAGCGCCACCTCCAGGTGGGGGAGGGTATTACAAGTCTTCACCATTTACAGCACAGTATTCCTGTCCCCACGTTTTCCAGTGCAGCGAGGTGTTTTGAATTATAAGCAGTAGGTATGTTTTTACTTCTTGCACGTAACCTGGGTTTTTTCTTTTTCCTATGCAGAGCTGTCACTTGCCTATACACCGCCCAAATAAAGGTATGCGTCAGATGAACGTGTTTATGCTTGGATCGCACGTAGGGCGGGTACTCTGTTCGTGATTTTAATTTTCGATCCGTATGAAGTGTTTTGTATCCATCCTTTCTCGCCGGCAGATTCATCTGTGTTGGGTGTCGCATGAAAACCAAGGGCATGAAAGGGGCTGTGAGATACGGGCTGTGAGATATCTCACAGTACGGGCTGTGAGATATCAAATTTTTGACGAGTTGATCAGAAAGTTTTCCAAATCTTTCGTTGTGGAGAGACATAGCCCTTTCTCGCAGGTATGTTTCCAAGTATTTTCGGCTTTTTAAAAAACTTTGTGAGCCGTTTCATGCTACAATCCTTATGTGACACAAATGAGATATATATATATATATACATATATATCCAGGCGCTATGTGTCTATGTTCGTTTACCTCATGAGTGTTTGTATTTTGTTATTTATATTTTTGTTATATTAACCAATTCCACCATATAATATTTCAAAATAATGATCTTTTTGAGCACTTTTCGGAATGATGTGACATTCACTTCGTTCTGTTCTCGAGTTATTGCAATTGACCTTTAATCGCAGGAATTTGTGATTTTTTGTCGGTTCGGTCCATACTACATCTGTGCCCAGTTTGTTGGTGATCTCCAGGTCAGTTTTTGACATAGAAAGATTTTTAAATGTTCACATTTTACGTCATTGTGTTGTTTTTTTTAGGTCAAACATTTCATGTGGGATCCCAGTGGGACCTGACAGGCAATTCCGAGGTCAGATTTGATGAATCAAACAGGAAAATGTGTCACTCATTTCATCTTATGTGAAATCGTCACTTTTGACGTCATTTTCTGGGAAAACGTGACATCACAGAGAAAAAAAAATAATGTAAGGGATACTTTTGATATGCCTTAATTCATAGAATGTAATGCAACCCCCCCCTAAAAAAACCACTTCTTTCTCTGATGATCCATTCCAGAGTTTTAGTTGGAAACAAAATTTTTCACCCTTTCATGACCTCAACCTTGACATTTGACAAAGGTCATTGTTGGCCTCATATCACACTTTGGTTGACCCATACTCCTCTCCGACCAAGTTTGGTAACAATCAGTCCAGCCATCACCGACAAATACCCATAATGGTGTGGAAAGAGGGATACCCACAAAGACAGACGAGAGAGCTGGTCAATCTAATATTTTGCTAACCTCCTTTGGGGGCGAGGCATGAATCGATTCTTCGCCTGAAGATGTCACCATATTATTGGCCCTCTGATAGAAAGAGCCCCCCACGTAAGGTTTTGCAGGGAGCCACCCACATACTTAGCAGAGGCTCTGCCTACTGCTTATAATTCAAAACACCTCGCTGCACTGGAAAACATGGGGACAGGAATACTGTACTGTAAATGGTGAAGACTTGCAATACCCTCCCCCCACCTAGAGGCGGCGCTACATGATACACATTTACATCGAGAATTTGCATCCCTCCCTCTCGCCCCCACTCCACAAAACCACCGGAAAAGATAAAAACACCCCAGTACATTAATTGGCGTCATACTGATTCTATGTAGCAAGTCTAGTTGTAATTGTGCCAGAACTGTAGGAGTAGCGTGACAAACAAACGCACAAACAAACAAACAAACCCACAAGAACCGGTCCATGAATTATAGTAAGGATAATTATATTGAGAAATTTATGAAACGTCCCACCACCTGAGAATGGATAAAACAACAGCAACAATATACTCCACGACAAAAATAAACTGTGCTGTGAAATGTCTGTTTTTCATGTGTGTTCACTGTGTTTTTCATCATTAAGATTTACAGATAGATGTGCAATATGTTTGTGAAGGGCAACATGACATCTTTTGATTAACTCCAACAGTGAAGCGATTAACAGCCAGTAGGAATGCAAGGCTAGTGATATTAGAAACATCTATGTTGCACAACTGGACTTTCAAGATCCATTGAAAGTCTTGCAAGCTGATGTGGGAGGTCCCTCTTTGTGGGTGGCCCCCTGCGGCTGTGGGCTCCACGGGCACCTATCGGAGGCCCTGACAGTAGGTATGTTTTTACTTTATGCACATAACGCAGGTTATTTTTGCCTATACAGAGCTATCAGTTGCCTCTGCACCGCCCAAATAAAGGTGTATGTCAGAAGAGCGTGTTCCATGTTTGGAACAAGATCACCCATAGGGTGGGGACTCTTCGAGTTGAAATCTAATATTTTGCGAGGTTGTGTTGTGTTGAGTTTTGTGTACCCGTTCTTTTTGACAGGCTTTTCCATTAGTGATATGTAAAAATGATCGAGGACAGACAAGGCAACCATCCATCCATCCTTTGGGACCATACTCTGTGCAGAGTGTTGGTGCTGCCTGAGCAGTCTCCTTGGCTATTGCACACAATCCTGGACGGGTCACCATTCCAACACAGGATACCAGCAAGCTGGCACTCATTTCACCAACCTCAGAAGGATGACAGGCAGAGTCAACCCCACCTGGCTTTATTTCAACAGATGAGAGGGATTTGAACTCAGGATCCTAGGATCCCAAGCCCACCACCCCAACCATTAAGCCAACACCAGACATAAAGCAACCATATGTTGGTAATAATACTAATAATTAATATTGTTATATCCTGTTGATTTAATCCATTGTTCTACCTGTCCGCCAATGCTGATCGACACTAACCTTCACGAGCAAGACTAGATTTTCATTCTACATCTGAAATTAGTCTTGGACTACCACAAACAACATGGGACCCAATGTTTCCCTGAATTATCCTCTTCTACAGTGGAACAATGCATGAGGGTTGTCTGAAAATAAAGCATCCATTGTGCTTGTAAATCTGTTGGACAGTGAGTGAGCTTTTCTTGAAGCCTATTTGAGGAGAAGCCATCAAAAGCATCCTCCACATGTTTTAAAGAATATTCTTGAAATCTTTTGGAATACACATATTTTCTTCCAAACAGCATTATTTGCTGTAAATACATACATCCACAAGCAATGCCCTTTGTGAGCATTTTGAACTTTCTACCTGAGAATATTAAAAGTTCCAAGAAGACATTTTGGGATCTGATTGTTCTTTCTTTGAGAAACTTTCTTTCACAACTGGTCAGGATTCTAAAGCAGAAGTCAATTCGATATCGCCTGAGTCAACAAAAGACCTACTTTGATCAACGCACAACTTCAACAGGCATTCCCGAGAAAACGCCGGACAGACTCGAAATGGCGAAAGCAAGTCCATTAGATGAGTGATCTTTCGTCTAATGCAGGGGTTCCCAAACCCAGGGTCGTGACCCAAACTTGAACCACCCCCTCCTCAAAATCTCAGTTTTTGAGGGGAGGTTTCATGTCAAAAGCATTTTCTCTGACAATTTTTATCATAGGTACACTAGGTACCAGTATCATTTGGGTTGCGAGGCAAATGTGATTTCAAATTTTGGGTCATGGACAAAAAAGTTTGGAAACCACTGGTCTAATGAAAGCATGCCGTCCAAGACATGATCTGGAATCAGATGTACACTTGGCAGCAAATGACCACATTTTATTTCAA
This sequence comes from Eptatretus atami, assembly GCA_035128595.1. NCBI lineage: Eukaryota > Metazoa > Chordata > Myxini > Myxiniformes > Myxinidae > Eptatretus > Eptatretus atami. The sequence continues at coordinate 88,513,417 of CM068964.1, forward strand.
TGAGAATTATAAGTGAGAAGTCAGTCTATCAAGAGGCCAGAAGTACAGTCTCTTCAAAGAAACAAGAGAGGAGGTGAGTTGTGACATTTTGTTTTCCGACAACATTTCAACCTCATGGAGTCGTGAGAACATAAACGACGTGAAGAATGAGGACTCGTACTTTTGCATTCATGACCAGTGCAGCAAGAAATAAATGGACAAAGTAACAGTTTATTATTCGGGGACAAGATTTTCACTTGGAGTCAAATTATCATGAGACAGGTGTTCAGACCCTTCCTGCAATGATGCAATACCGCAACTTTTGAATAAATGACGTAAGAATGCGAAATGAGACCTATTGCTTTTCATCTCCACCACCAAAACTGAAGGAGGTTATGTTTTCACCCCTCTCTGTCTGTGTGCAGGATATCTCAAAAAGTTGTGGACGGATCCGAATGAAATTTGGTGGGCAGGTTGGGTGTATGACAAGGACGAAATGATTAGATTTTGGTGAAGCTCCAGATCCGACTATTAGAATTTTAAAGTGATTCTTCACTATTGAGAGATAGGGCCAAAAACTATTATAGCATGATATTTCAAAAATGTATTGGGCCCAATATGTTCTCGTGGATCAGGCATTACGTGGGGAGGTATGCGCTCTACCAAGTGCCCTTCTAGTTTTGTGTGTATTTCACTGACTCGTAGCTGGTGTTGGCTTCGTGGTTAGGGTGGTGGGTTTGATCCTAGGGTCCTGAGTTCGAGTCCCATTGGCCACTGATAAACACCAGGGGGTTGACAGCCTGTCATCCTTCCGAGGTCGGCAAAATGAGCACCAGTATACTGGTAATAGGGGCACTGCATCAGCTGCATAGCTGCGCCCCTAACCAATGATGCAACCAGCAGCCAAAAAGGCAGCACACGATGGAAACCCTGACTTGATTCTGCCCTTTCTGCTCGGGCACTTTTAACCTGCCGTTCCTGACCTGAAATCTGCAATTCAAATTCACTTTTAAACATAAATTTCAGCATTTAGAAGAAAGAGTGGCAATTTCAAGGTGATTAACCATAATTGTTCTGTTCTTGAATGCAAACCGGATTCATGGAAATATAAGAATATACATATTCCCATTAATACAATTAGCTAGTGGCGTCCATGGTTATAACACACATGAACACAAACACAGAAATGGACGGACGCTTCTCTTTTCACCAATAGATGCAAAAATCGATTACAATTTCTCTTGTGGCTTTGAAACCAAACAAAATTAGATTTATAACGACCCCTCAACCCACACAATTCCCACTCACTCCCCGTCCTCCCAAACACGATTAATGGTAAATATCATCATCTTAAACTTATCCTGTGCATCGGCAAGCCTCAGATATGACCTGCCCAATGCTACTAAGAAGCATAAGGGTTTGGGTAGAATGCCCTTCTAAGAACCATCGTGCCTTTCACAGCCCACATGGTAAGGCGTTTGCAGTACGGGCTGTGAGATATCAAATTTTTGACAAGTTGATCAGAAAGTTTTCCAAATCTTTCGTTGTGGAGAGACATAGCCCTTTCTCGCAGGTATGTTTCCAAGTATTTTTGGCTTTTTAAAAAACTTTGTGAGTCGTTTCATGCAACAATCCTTATGTGACACAAATGAGGCGCCCCGATGGATCTCATTACTCACGGTTTCTGCACATGCACGCTGAGCATTCAGGTGCAGATTACGTCATTTTGAATGATGGCTTACATAATGTGCACGCACGCACGCACACACATGCGCGCGCACACACACACACACACACACACACACACAACAGCATTGGAGAGCATTTTTCTTCACAGGTGAGTCATATGCATTAATTGACTATCTTGCTCCTTGTCCACCTGCACATGATCACATTTACTACCGAATTCTACTTCATTGTTCCTACCTCCTCACCTGTTGGTTCCCATCAATCAATTTGTCCAATTATATCAGTCTTCCCTTGAAACAGCAGATTGGTTAGAAAGACCCTGACATATCAGCGACCTTTGCTCCTCTCATTGGTCGTTTGTTTATTCTAGATCTGTCCATTTCCCCATGAGCATCCCATCACCAGTATTCAAATCTTCCATCCTCAGTCGTTCGGCTCTTCCATGAATCCCGAAACGTGTATCAAACAAAAGGTGCACGTACACCGAATAACCAGCCTGAAATCCCTTCATTGTCCGATGGTATTTAATTATTATGGTTTTCGCAAAGAAACGAATGCATGCTCAGTTAGCATATACAAAGGCTGAAACAACTGAGGCCAAAAAAAATTAAAAACCAGTAGAAATTATTTTAAGCCATACACCTTCCAGGGGAAGATACAAAGCATTACAATATGTAAACAGCGCAATAAAAGATAATTTGTGCAACGGGTTAAGACCTCGGGTTTCTTCCACAGCATTATTCTGAAGGTGGTTCCGCAAACGATTTCGAAATTTAAATACCATTCCCAGTATGTCAGGATTCCAGGTTACCACTAGTGCTTCACCTGCAGCAAAGGCGTGTTCAAAATTAATGCGGAATAAGGTCACGCTTAATCCCGACTCACCGATGTAATAACATTATGCCTCTCTCCCATGTTCATCTTTCAAAGGGCATTGTGGGTGGGGTGGAGGTGGGAACTAAAATAGAAGCTCAGCGATTTTTCAACTACGCATACCATGGACATTTTGTATTATTCACAGTATTATTAAAACTAATACCGTGCTGAACTTGCGAGTATTACATTTGGTGACAAGGGCATGTGTGGTACCTGAACATCATATAACAATGATTACCTGCACTGACTTGCGGAAATGCAGGTAAACACAACCTCAAAGCAACACATGGAAGTTAATATTGAATTTCACATGAAAACATTTTCTTCGCAAATTAAATTTCTGCAATACAAAATTGTCCATCAACTGCTTTGTCGATAAATCAGTGCCAACGCTCCCAGAACAACCATAAGGCCAAAGTTGGTATGATATACGTCACGTAATCGTCATCATCATCATCTACGATGCTCCATGCAGAGTCAGTTCTGCCGAAGCAGTTACGAACAAATTACAAATTCCTGCCCTCACTTTCCAAGTCAGAGTGGCGACTGGACCAGGAACGTAGCCTGGTCCAGTCGTGGTCCAGTCACCACATTCCTGGTCCAGTTGCCACTCTGACTCGGGAAGTGAGGGCAGGAATTTGTAATTTGTTCATGGTGCAGACGATAGCTTGCCTCCTCTTCAAGAAGGACACCGTAGGATCTCTAACGTGAACCAACTAATGCCGGCATATGGGACACCCATTCAACGTCCATCGCAGAGACGGCACACACATTGATGAATTACCCTACCTGTGAGATTCAAACGAAGTTTGCAGCTGGGTGGGGATTCAAACGAAAACTAGACAGCTGAGAGGCGAGTGTGCATACCTCGAGAGTTGAGGCCATCCTGCCCGCCACCATCACCTAATACAGTAAGCCCTCAAATATCGCGGGTTCTAATATCGCGGGTTTCGACCAATCGCGGGCAAACTAATTGTGTTCCCATTGCCTTATCGCAGTGTTTCCTTTGACCAATCACGGTTTTTGAACTGAGATGAGTCATCTTTTGTGTCCCATGCATGAATGATTACTTCCCATTACCGAGCCTTGTGGTGTTTCGCGTGCACCGTTTTTAATGAGCCGAAACGTAAAGTGATGGACAAAGTTAATTGTGCCAAAAGGCAGAGAAAGGTTATGACATTGGGCGAAAGATCAAGTTGTTAGATCGGTTGGCTCGAGGAGAAAATGCGGCATCTGTACGGTCTGCCATTATGGGGTGAATGATTGCAGGTAGAACCTTCCCCATTGTATTCTTCCTCATTATCCAACGCCGTATTCAAACGTCATTCTCCAACCTTCATTATCCAACTACATATTCAAACCTCATTCCCAAAGTTTCATTCCCTAACTCCATATTCGAACCTCATTCCCAAACCCTTAATTTCTGACACCTGGACTCGAATCCCCATTCTTATACTTCATTCTCAAACGCACATTCTTAACTGCGGCTCATGTGAAAAATTGAGGTGCCAAAGCAGGTTTTTAACACCGACGAGATGGGATTATTCTGGTAGAGGATACTGTACCTCGCAGCTTCCTGTCCAATGACGGGAGATTCAAGGAAAGGTGGTTAAAGATCGTGTTACTGTTATCCTTCTCCATTGTGGCAATGTTGCAGGCGGCTTTGTCGTAAAGCTAATGTTGCTTTTCCAATCGTCTTCTCCGCTCCCCCAGCTCTCCTCTCATCCTTCACCCGTTCAACGCAACCCTTTAACAGCGTCATTCAGAGCTATGTCTTGCATTTTCTATTTGCAGCAGAGGCTTAAATCTATCTATAATTCCAGCAATCTGTGTGTGTGTGTGTGTGTGTGTGTGTGTGTGTGGTGGTGTGGTATGGTTCTGTGTCTGTCTGTGACCGCTGTTTCTTGACAACCACTGGTCCGATCTAATTGAAACTTGCCAGGTATATTGATGGGGCCCTGAGGATGTGCTTTTCAAGGTTTGATATTAATCGGACAAGTGCTTCCCAAGTTATGGCCATTTATTTACCAAACAATGAAAGGACACGTTGCTGCGTAGGCGTGGCTGCGTAGGCCGGTGCGCGGCCGGCCGACGTCAAACCGACTAACAGCTTGCCATGCGGGTTACGATGGGGATCGGTGCCTTAGTTACCGTGGCGTAGGAGTGGCAATGGTCAATGGCAGCGAATGTCATGGCAGCAAAGACAGGGAGGTAAACTTGATTTAATTAACTCTGTGTGTGGAAGTATAACAGCAGTTGTTACTTCATTGCAAGCGATAATTCGTGGAATGCATGTGAACATTCCGTACGGGCACGCACCACTTCGGAGAGTGATGACTTAATGTATTCAAATAATTTCTCGATTTCTTATGCGCATTTATAGATAAACACAATGCCCCAATCCAGTCGTCGTTTACGAGAGCAAAGGAACGGCCTGTGTGGTTGTTTTAAAGTTTTTTTTGGGGGGGGGGGTGTTGCACGTACGGGCACGCACGTATGGGCACGCGAGGGCGAAGGAACGGCCTGTGTGGTTGTTTCTGGCTCGTGGTTTGAAAGTTTTTTTTTTGTTTTTTTTGGGTTTGCACATACGTGCACGCACGTACGGGCACGTACTAGTATGTATGAACAGGGTATACATCCTCACCCACCTTGCTGTTTTGCAAAAAAATCGAAAGGTAAAAGTGTGTTTTTGTTTAATTACACTGTATTTATTGTATTTACATGTTGATTTCAATGTTAATATGATATACTGTATGTATATATATATATATATATATATATATTATATTATATATATATATATTTTTTTTTTTAATATATTGTTGCAGTTCTCGGAACCGCATGCATACAACAGATAGGTGTCCCGAGACAGTTGTGTCATTAATATATGTGTAGATAGACCCCTTCCTTTTGTTTAGTGGGAAGACAAGGGAGTGCGTTGCGATTGGCTAATAGGTTATCAAATCATTTTTCCCTTCTCATTTCATTCCCACCTTTTCTTTTCTGAGGTAAATCTGCCTCACTTGCCCCTCGTCTCGTTTACCACAGCGTGACGATCGATGGTGCCTTCTGCCTCGCTTGCCCTCTCGTCTCGTCTCGTCTACCATAACCGTGCATCAACGTCTACCCGAAACC
>CM068964.1:88524461-88537531 GCA_035128595.1 Eptatretus atami
GGGGGGGGGGGAAAGATAGCTCCAGCAAACTATACCGTTGAGATTGTTTGCATTGATCAAATTTTACTGAAGAGTACTTGACTGAATCGGGAATTGATTTTTAAATAATTTTTTGCGTTGCCGGATTTGAACGAAACTTCATACTGCACACCGCAGTCGAATGGTGAGTAATGTGGCCCTAAAATTTTTGTGTGATTGTGTACCGTTTTGGTTGTATTTCGGGAACATACATATATACAAGATGAGAGTTTTAGTAATATACTAGACGACCCGTGAACCCGTTAGGAAACCGTGACAGCGGTTGATGAAAAAATTCATTTAAAAAAAAAAAAGATAGCTCCAGTGAACTATACCGCTGAGGTTGTTTGCATTGATCAAAATACTCCTGAAGAGTACTTGACTGAATCGGGAATTGATTTTTAAATAATTTTTTTGTTGCCCAATTTGAACGAAACTTGATACTGCATACCGCAGGTGAATGGTAAGGTGGGCCGAAAAATTTTGCGCTATCGTGTAGCGTTTTGGCTGTATTTCGGGAACATACATACATACATACATACAGACATACAAGATGAGAGTTTTAGTAATATATAGATAGATTCTTCACCATTGAGAGATGGGCCAAAAACTATATTGTTGAACCCCGACATTCGCAGTTCATAAAATGTGACCTGTTTCGGTTTTCGCGTATTGGTGGGTTTTTTTCTGACCTGCTTCTACATTCACGGGCCTGTGCTTCATGCATTCATGGTTTTTCGCTTATGAATCATGAACCTGAAAAACCTGAATGAATCATGAACCACCAGGAACCGTGACCATTTTTCCCATTGAACCAATTCCCCGACATTTGTGGATTCAACATTCGCAGCATTTTTCAGGAAAGTACCCCACGCGAATGTCAGGGTCCAACAGTACAGCACGATATCTCAAAAAGTTATGGATGAGTTATGACAAAACTAGGTGAAAAAAACAAGTCAATTTGATTTTGGTTCAGATCCGGATCCAGATCCGGCCTATCAGTGGGATACATAATTCAGCCTGGAGGAGGTATATGCTAGTTACTACTGCGTTCACTTTAATTTACAAATTTACAGTTTCCCAAGGTCACCCAAATAAACTGAAATTGATGGTACAGGAAGCGGAAGATGTTTTCTTACCCTTTAAAGAGGTTATTCATAATGAATATGGGGGAAAAGGTGGATGGGATGAACAGTTCAGAACAAATCATGCGAATCAAAAGACACAAATTGGGAGAAGGGAATATGCAAACTTAAAAGAAGGAACTAAATAAAGAGCAAATCCTAACCCACACGAGGCACCACAGATCACATTTGTACAAATATTAAAATTGCAGGCGAGGACTTTCCTTTGGCAATGCATGGAGTGGAAGGCAATGGTGCAGCTTGAGAATAGCATCCAAGTTTAGGAGAGCCATCCTCCTCAAGCAACGATGAAACAGAGCACCGGAGATGAAGTGAGCCAATGACGAAGTAAGCCAGTGACAAGACAACATAAGCCAGAGATGAAGTGAGCTCAAAGACGAGGAAAAACTGAGAAAGCGGAGAGGTTCTACTCCCTTGGGACGGGTGTGCAGAATCAGTCCTCATGACCCTCTCTCTAGGTGCTTCACCCTCCAGTACTTCTGTACGTCGGGAGCTCTGGTGTGCCCTTTGTCTCGGCCCCTCTTCGTCCTCCTGGGCAGAGTCCTTTTCTGGTCCATCCTGCCTGAGGGGAGGGGGGGAGTCAATAAAATTTAAAGTCTTTCCCTGCCTCCGGGCACCACAGCAATCTTCGCTGCCATGGCTGACACACACCGACCAGAGAGATCGTGATTGGCCTTTTTGGAGCGTGTGACACATGAGCCTCTCTGATGGAAAGCCCTCATCTTTCCCCGCCCGCAAACAAGAGGTGTTTACACATACAAGATTGCCCTGACTATCCTGTCATTAAATTACTTATGTTGCCTCCTTAACATCATGTGCAACAAACGACTTACTCTGACAGGTCTCTGATACATGGCAATCTAACCTACTCGAAACACATGGACCAGCATGTTACATACACTTACCATGGTCCATTGCTCGTTTCAACCCTTTCATCGGGTTACCTCCTCTCAGCAGTCCTTTGTCAGCAGTGATACATCCATTGAGATCACTTTATGCTAATGGCTACCTCAGTTTTTGAGCATTCACACTTCAAAAAAAAAACAACTTACTATTCTTAAGGTAACACCTGCATTTATAGCAAAGACATTGATGAAATCTCTGTCACCCATCACATCTGGCACACCCTGAGATACTTAAAATGACTTTTGGAGAGGAGCATTTTTTTTATCTTGACATCTTATATTCTTATCGGTGCAGGTTTATTGTATCCTGTTCAGTCTCCTATTCAGTATTGTATCCTGTTCAGTCTTCGACTGAATCATGGACTCTCACAACAATTTTTTTTTCCATGGAGTACCTGTTAACAGCCAAGCTGGTTTGATTGCTACATGTTTGCCATGTGGGTATTTCAGTACTGGGAGACGAGAAGGCAAATTTCTCAATTATATATGTATAAACACAGTATACGAGGGTTGTTCAATGTTGATTTGGACTTTGTATTCACGAAAATAATAAATTACACTGCTTGTTAACACACTGCTTGTTTGTAGTGGGCAGTTCTGTGTCTTTCACAAAATGCAACTAAAAGCCAAAAGCAGCTATTTTAACTGTAATATCTTATTTCCCAGGTGCAAAATCCTCATAAACTATGTAATAGATACCTTAGGAGAGTGGATGTGCGGCAGACACCCCTATTGGTCAGAACCCTTGCAGCAAATGCATCACCATGAGAGTGATGAGGTGCGATCTGGACATCAAATATAGAAACCTCTTTCTAACCACTAACTCACTCACTGATATAAATGTTACTACCTTCTTGGTGGGGTAGAAAGGTGAAATTTTGTAAGCTGATAAAACTAGAAGCCAATATCCCAGGAAAAATCACAAAACCGTCACAAAATTTTCAGAATTGAAAAGAACCGCAAACAAAAGTTGGCCGGTGCAGACTCACTCTGCTCACGGTGGGTCACGTGACCCGAGACAATGGAGCTTTCACTCAAACTAGTTGCTCGGCAATGTTAACATGAGCCTCTTATTTTACAACTTTTACGTTTACATTACAAATTACTGCAGCTGTAAACTTTTAAATAATGAGCTTATTCTAATCACTAATTCTTGATTTACCTGAGTTATATAGCCGCTGACAGAATGGAACCACAAATCCACTTCATCAAATATATAAAGCTCATATTTATTATGTCTACACACAGGATGCAGCTCAGCATAGTTGCTTGCAGTGTGCAAGCATGCCCAACTAATATATATATATATATATATATATATATTATTATAATATATATATATATATATATATTAACCAACACCGGCACATGTAAAAAAAAAAGCAATTAAAAAAAAATATGTATGTATGTATAATGTATGTACAGTATGTATATATGTATATGTATATGTATATACAGTATTATCGCAGGGGTGGCCGGCCCAAGTTGACCCCCCCCCCCCCAAACCCAAATTTGTCGGAGCCAGGCGGTTAACACCGACAGCCCCCGACACGCGAGCGGTTCCTTATGAAGAGGAGGTGGACACGTTGATCGACGGAGATTTAACATGTGCTCGAAGGCTATGCGAGCACAGCGAAGGCAAAGGAGTACTGGGAATCGAACAGTTACACAGAGGGTTTAATCCACAAACCCCACTACAAATATGCCTGGTGTTGGCTTAATGGTTAGGGTGGTGGGCTTTGGATCCTAGGGTCCTGAGTTCAAATCCCACCAGGCTGTTGGATTAATACCAGATGGGGTTAACTCGGCCTGTCATCTTTCCGAGGTCGGTAAAATTAGTGCCAGCATGCTGGTATACTGTGTCGGATGGGCGACCTGTCCAGGATTGGACACACACACAAAAAACCCGATGAAGAGGGATTGAAGCAAGACAGGAGAGGAGTTGAGGCTGGGGTCTCTCGGTACTTTTGTATAACTGATACACGGTACCCGAACGTGCCACCAATACGTTTGGGGAGAGTGCTCCGTGGCGCGGTACCCCAACTGACAGTTGGCGCGTCGCCCCTCGCCTCAGGCAGCTCTTGTCGAGACCGTGGGCGTGTAGGAGGAGCTTGAGTTGGGAGGGTGGAGTCAACATCATGTGGGCGGAGAAGAGGAGGGGGAACCCAGCGATGACGACAGAAGGCGGAGTCGAGGTGATGACGATAGAAGGCGGAGTCGAGGTCCAGCTGAGCGCAGGGCAGCAGAGAGAGAGAGAGAGAGGAGGAGTCCACTCGGACCTTTATAGGCCCGCATGCGGGCAGGGGGGGCACCCGAAACTCGGTGACGTCACCTGAATCGGCGCTCTGATTGGCCCAACCCCTGCTGGCCCGGCCACGATGGCCGGAAACCGCAACACTCCATTTCCGGCAAGATGACCCTACGCCGCAAAGATGTCCCGTTCCGACCTCACGACATGATAGAATCACCCACACCAAATTCCACGCCATGAATCGCCTTGCAAGAACCCCGGGCCGTGCCCTGATGACCGGCCGAGGGCAGCGTCGTTTTGCACGCCCGCTCGGGTGCCCCTGACCAGCGCTGGCCAACGTGCTCGCTCCGTATGCGCCAACGTGGCCCAAGCTGTACAACATGCCCCCGCCCGATCGCAGCTTCACTGGCCATAGAGGCGAGAAGGTAAGATGTTATGGCGAACAGACAGTAAGATGTGTCCATTTGTGCCCGGCTCTATACGATAAAAAGTGTCGCGAGCGGCGCACGGGTCTGCCTTCGAGTACGTCCATACAGTGCGCGTGGATCCACCATTACGCACGTGCCCAGCACTTGCGTTTGCCCGATTCTGCTATCGTGTGCGCGGGGCGAAACCCGATCAATATAATTAGTCCAGAAATGGGTTGAAAGGAATGCGTCGCTTGCGCCTTGCACACTGGCATCCCGCACAACATGGCGTGGGGTTGCCTTTCCATTATCGGCCTCGGTACGTGTTCCGTGCAGTGTGGGCATCGTGCTTGGTGTGTTTCCTGTGTTGTGGAAAACACCATTGGGTGGAAATTACCGCTGCGAGTGCATTTGGCAGGCTGTGTTTTGTATGGAGGGTTGTGGGTGTATTGCCTGCTTGGCCTTTGCTGAGGACTCATCTCACAGCGTAGGGCGCAAGCGGCTCAGATTTACCTCAGGAATAATCAGAAAAGAAGAGTAGAAATGAAATGAAGAAGAAGTGATGTAAGCAAACCGAGCTATGAGATCATCGCAACGCACGCCGCTGTTGCCCCGCTCGACAAAAGGGAAGGGACTATCTACACATATAATAATGCAATAACTGTCTTGGGACCATTATCTGTTGTATGCATGTGGTTCCGAGAACCGCAACAATATATACATATATACATATATATACACATATATTCTTTACAGGTTCATCATCCCATTTATAATTCTTGTGTACTATTGCAATTCATGTAAAGTACATTAATGTCTACTAATCTTTCTTCTGAATGCTTTTCTGTCAAACTCTCTCTATGTACAAACTTCTGGAATCTGTGGAATCTAAAGCTCTTGACACTATTGGCATCTCCCGTGATGAGGCAGAGGACAAGGTCTGTTGCTCTCAGATCACAGAGAGGTTGGTTGCCTCTTGGTTTTTTTTAACCATCTCTCCTCTGGTCTTCTCTCTCTCTCTCTCTCTCTCTCTCTCTCTTCTCTCTCTCTCTCTCTTCTCTCTCTCTTCTCAACCTCAACAATCTCCAGCTCTTCCATGATGCACATGTCCGTCTACTAAGCACCCCTGGTTACACTCCAAAATTCAGGCTTGACACCTCAACTCTATTGTTCCATTGTTCCCTCGTTTGTGGAACCACCTTTCTGAGGCTGTGCATTCTCCATCCATGGCTTCAAGTAGATGGAACACGACCATCTCATATCAATCCCATATCCTTATCTGCAATCTTTCTACTCCATGGACACGACTATCTTAAACCACCCCTCTACTAGCAAATTACTGTTTCTTCCCTCCTCTTTTTTGTTCATTAATTTTCTTGTTTGTGGTGTCCACCTGTTGCCCACCATGCCTGTCATTTGTTCTCCGTCACTTAATTTATCCTCAATATTGTATCTCCATGAGACATAGCTAAAATAAAAATAAATCTGGACTTTGTTAGCTAAAGTATTATAGGTATTTGTTTTCAACTTTCCTTCAAATATTGTTTACCGCTCTCTACTTGGGATAATTGTGTTTCTGGAAGACAAATTCCAACCTCGTGAATAAACCTGGTATGGTAAGTCAGAATCTAGCTGTATTTACAGCAGTTAGGAGAGCATCAATTTTGTGTAAATCACAGTTGGATTAGAAGCAGCCCAATCATTTATTAATCCTCCATCCTGCTTTGCTTATATATTGCCATGTCAGACAGCCCTGTTAACATGGGCTGCCTGCATCGGGATCTTTCGTCCTGTGAATGGCGCGGTTTCTATTACCTCCACCACCAGAGGTAAACGGAGATTATGTTTTCACCACTGTCTGTCTGTTTGTCTGTCTGTCTGTGAACAGGATGTCTCAAAAAGGTGTGAAGGATTCGAATGAAATTCGGGAAGAGGTTGGGTGTGTGACAAGGCCGAAATGATTAGATTCTGGTGAAGATATAGATCTAGATACTAGCATTTTAAAAGTGACTAGATACCGTGAAACCATGGGTTCCGTTGTGACAGTTGGTGAAAAAAATCATTTCGGGGGGGGGGGAAAGATAGCTCCAGCAAACTATACCGTTGAGATTGTTTGCATTGATCAAATTTTACTGAAGAGTACTTGACTGAATCGGGAATTGATTTTTAAATAATTTTTTGCGTTGCCGGATTTGAACGAAACTATACTGCACACCGCAGTCGAATGGTGGTAATGTGGCCCTAAATTTTTGTGTGATTGTGTACCGTTTGGTTGTATTTCGGGAACATACATATATACAAGATGAGAGTTTTAGTAATATACTAGACGACCCGTGAACCGTTGGAAACCGTGACAGCGGTTGATGAAAAAATTCATTAAAAAAAAAAGATAGCTCCAGTGAACTATACCGCTGAGGTTGTTTGCATTGATCAATACTCCTGAAGAGTACTTGACTGAATCGGGAATTGATTTTTAAATAATTTTTTTGTTGCCCAATTTGAAACCATACTGCATACCGCAGGTGAATGGTAAGGTGGGCCGAAAATTTTGCGCTATCGTGTAGCGTTTTGGCTGTATTTCGGAACATACATACATACATACATACAGAAAGAGAGAGTTTTAGTATATAGATAGATTCTTCACCATTGAGAGATGGGCCAAAAACTATATTGTTGAACCCCGACATTCGCAGTTCATAAAATGTGACCTGTTTCGGTTTTCGCGTATTGGTGGGTTTTTTTCTGACCTGTACATTCACGGCCTGTGCTTCATGCATTCATGGTTTTTCGCTTATGAATCATGAACCTGAAAAACCTGAATGAATCATGAACCACCAGGAACCGTGACCATTTTTCCCATTGAACCAATTCCCCGACATTTGTGGATTCAACATTCGCAGCATTTTTCAGGAAAGTACCCCACGCGAATGTCAGGGTCCAACAGTACAGCACGATATCTCAAAAAGTTATGGATGAGTTATGACAAAACTAGGTGAAAAAAACAAGTCAATTTGATTTTGGTTCAGATCCGGATCCAGATCCGGCCTATCAGTGGGATACATAATTCAGCCTGGAGGAGGTATATGCTAGTTACTACTGCGTTCACTTTAATTACAACAGTTTCCCAAGGTCACCAAATAAACTGAAATTGATGGTACAGGAAGCGGAAGATTTCTTACCCTTTAAAGAGGTTATTCATAATGAATATGGGGGAAAAGGTGGATGGGATGAACTTCAGAAATCATGCGAATCAAAAGACACAAATTGGGAGAAGGAATATGCAAACTTAAAAGAAGGAACTAAATAAAGAGCAAATCCTAACCCACACGAGGCACCACAGATCACATTTGTACAATATAAAATTGCAGGCGAGGACTTTCCTTTGGCAATGCATGGAGTGAAGGCAATGGTGCAGCTTGAGAATAGCATCCAAGTTTAGGAGAGCCATCCTCCTCAAGCAACGATGAAACAGAGCACGGAGATGAAGTGAGCCAATGACGAAGTAAGCCAGTGACAAGACAACATAAGCCAGAGATGAAGTGATCCAAAGACGAGGAAAAACTGAGAAAGCGGAGAGGTTCTACTTGGGACGGGTGTGCAGAATCAGTCCTCATGTCTCTAGGTGCTTCACCCTCCAGTACTTCTGTACGTCGGGATCTGTGTGCCCTTTGTCTCGGCCCTCTTCGTCCTCCTGGGCAGAGTCCTGGTCCATCCTGCCTGAGGGGAGGGGGGAGTCAATAAAATTTAAAGTCTTTCCCTGCCTCCGGGCACCACAGCAATCTTCGCTGCCATGGCTGACACACACCGACCAGAGAGATCGTGATTGGCCTTTTTGGAGCGTGTGACACTGAGCCTCTCTGATGGAAAGCCCTCATCTTTCCCCGCCCGCAAACAAGAGGTGTTTACACATACAAGATTGCCCTGACTATCCTGTCATTAAATTACTTATGTTGCCTCCTTAACATCATGTGCAACAAACGACTTTCTCTGACAGGTCTCTGATACATGGCAATCTAACCTACTCGAAACACATGGACCAGCATGTTACATACACTTACCATGGTCCATTGCTCGTTTCAACCCTTTCATCGGGTTACCTCTCTCAGCAGTCCTTTGTCAGCAGTGATACTCCATTGAGATCACTTTATGCTAATGGCTACCTCAGTTTTTGAGCATTCACACTTCAAAAAAAAACAACTTACTATTCTTAAGGTAACACCTGCATTTATAGCAAAGACATTGATGAAATCTCTGTCACCCATCACATCTGGCACACCCTGAGATACTTAAATGACTTTTGGAGAGGAGCATTTTTTTTATCTTGACATCTTTATATCTTATCGGTGCAGGTTTTTGTATCCTGTTCAGTCTCCTATTCAGTATTGTATCCTGTTCAGTCTTCGACTGAATCATGGACTCTCACAACAATTTTTTTTTCCATGGAGTACCTGTTAACAGCCAAGCTGGTTTGATTGCTACATGTTTGCCATGTGGGTATTTCAGTACTGGGAGACGAGAAGGCAAATTTCTCAATTATATATGTATAACACAGTATACGAGGGTTGTTCATGTTGATTTGGACTTTGTATTCACGAAAATAATAAATTACACTGCTTGTTAACACACTGCTTGTTTGTAGTGGCAGTTCTGTGTCTTTCACAAATGCAACTAAAACCAAAAGCAGCTATTTTAACTGTAATATCTTATTTCCCAGGTGCAAAATCCTCATAAACTATGTAATAGATACCTTAGGAGATGGATGTGCGGCAGACACCCCTATTGGTCAGACCCTTGCAGCAAATGCATCACCATGAGAGTGATGAGGTGCGATCTGGACATCAAATATAGAAACCTCTTTCTAACCACTAACTCACTCACTGATATAAATGTTACTACCTTCTTGGTGGGGTAGAAGGTGAAATTTTGTAAGCTGATAAAACTAGAACCAATATCCCAGGAAAATCACAAAACCGTCACAAAATTTTCAGAATTGAAAAGAACCGCAAACAAAAGTTGGCCGGTGACGACTCACTCTGCTCACGGTGGGTCACGTGACCCGAGACAATGGAGCTTTCACTCAAACTAGTTGCTCGGCAATGTTAACATGAGCCTCTTATTTTACAACTTTTACGTTTACATTACAAATTACTGCAGCTGTAAACTTTAAATAATGAGCTTATTCTAATCACTAATTCTTGATTTACCTGAGTTATATAGCCGCTGACAGAATGGAACCACAAATCCACTTCATCAATATATAAAGCTCATATTTTTTATGTCTACACACAGGATGCAGCTCAGCATAGTTGCTTGCGTGTGCAAGCATGCCCAACTAATATATATATATATATATATATATATATATATATATATATTATATATATTAAGCCAACACCAGGCACATGTAAAAAAAAAAAGCAATTAAAAAATATATGTATGTATGTTAATGTATGTACAGTATGTATATATGTATATGTATATGTATATACATATTATCGCAGGGGTGGCCGGCCCAAGTTGACCCCCCCCCCCAAACCCAAATTTGTCGGAGCCAGGCGGTTAACACCGACAGCCCCCGGACAGCCGAGCGGTTCCTTATGAAGAGGAGGTGGACACGTTGATCGACGGAGATTTTAACATGTGCTCGAAGGTATGGCGGGGCAACAGCGGAAGGCAAGGAGTACTGGGAATCGAACAGTTACACAGAGGGTTTAATCCACAAACCCCACTACAAATATGCCTGGTGTTGGCTTAATGGTTAGGGTGGTGGGCTTTGGATCCTAGGGTCCTGAGTTCAAATCCACCAGGCTGTTGGATTAATACCAGATGGGGTTAACTCGGCCTGTCATCTTTCCGAGGTCGGTAAAATTAGTGCCAGCATGCTGGTATACTGTGTCGGATGGCGACCTGTCCAGGATTGGACACACACACAAAAAAACCGATGAAGAGGGATTGAAGCAAGACAGGAGAGGAGTTGAGGCTGGGGTCTCTCGGTACTTTTGTATAACTGATACACGGTACCCGAACGTGCCACCAATACGTTTGGGGAGAGTGCTCCGTGGCGCGGTACCCCAACTGACAGTTGGCGCGTCGCCCCTCGCCTCAGGCAGCTCTTGTCGAGACCGTGGGCGTGAGGAGGAGCTTGAGTTGGGAGGGTGGAGTCAACATCATGTGGGCGGAGAAGAGGAGGGGAACCCAGCGATGACGACAGAAGGCGGAGTCGAGGTGATGACGATAGAAGGCGGAGTCGAGGTCCAGCTTGAGCGCAGGGCAGCAGAGAGAGAGAGAGAGAGGGAGGAGTCCACTCGACCTTTATAGGCCCCGCATGGGGGCAGGGGGGGCACCCGAAACTGGTGACGTCACCTGAATCGGGCGCTCTGATTGGCCCCAACCCCTGCGTGGCCCGGCCACGATGGCCGGAAACCGCAACACTTCATTTCCGGCAAGATGACCCTACGCCGCAAAGATGTCCCGTTCCGACCTCACGACATGATATGAATCACCACACCAAATTCACGCCATGAATCGCCTTGCAAGACCCCCGGCCGTGCCCTGATGACCGGCCGAGGGCAGCGTCGGTTTTGCACGCCCGCTCGGGTGCCCCTGACCAGCGCTGGCCAACGTGCTCGCTCCGTATGCGCCAACGTGGCCCAAGCTGTACACATGCCCCGCCGATCGCAGCTTCACTGGCCATAGAGGCGAGAAGGTAGGATGTTATGGCGAACAGACAGTAAGATGTGTCCATTTGTGCCCAGCTCTATACGATAAAAAGTGTCGCGAGCGGCGCACGGGTCTGCCTTCGAGTACGTCATCACGTGCGCGTGGATCCACCATTACGCACGTGCCCAGCGCTTGCGTTTGCCCGATTCTGCTATCGTGTGCGCGGGGCGAAACCCGATCAATATAATTAGTCCAGAAATGGGTTGAAAGGAATGCGTCACTTGCGCCTTGCACACTGGCATCCCGCACAACATGGCGTGGGGTTGCCTTTCCATTATCGGCCTCGGTACTGTTCCGTGCAGTGTGGCATCGTGCTTGGTGTTTTCCTGTGTTGTGGAAACACCATGGGTGGAAATTACCGCTGCGAGTGCATTTGGCAGGCTGTGTTTTGTATGGAGGGTTGTGGGTGTATTGCCTG
Source organism: Eptatretus atami (assembly GCA_035128595.1). Taxonomy (NCBI): domain Eukaryota; kingdom Metazoa; phylum Chordata; class Myxini; order Myxiniformes; family Myxinidae; genus Eptatretus; species Eptatretus atami. The sequence goes on from CM068964.1 coordinate 88,536,326, forward strand.
CTTGGCTTTGCTGAGGACCATCTCACAGCGTAGGGCGCAAGCGGCTCAGATTTACCTCAGGAATAATCAGAAAAGAAGAGTAGAAATGAATGAAGAAGAAGTGATGTAGCAAACCGACTATGAGATCATCGCAACGCACGCCGCTGTTGCCCGCTCGACAAAGGGAGGGACTATCTACACATATAATAATGCAATAACTGTCTTGGGCCATTATCTGTTTGTATGCATGTGGTTCCGAGACCGCAACAATATATACATATATACATATATATAACTATATATATATACATATATATACAATATATATACATATATACTATACATATATATATACACATATATATATATAGTATATATATATATACATATATATCATATTTATATATATACACATATATACATATATACAATATACAATATATACACATATATACAATATACATATATATACATATACACATATAAATATATACACTATATATATATATACATCATATAAATATATATACATATAAATTATATATATATATATTATAATTATATATATATATACACATATACATATACATATATATACATATTGTTACGGGGGTGGAAATTCGCAAACCACCATTCAGGGCCCGTAGGTGAGATATCTCTAAGTACATGTGTAGTTAGCCCAAACCCGTTGTATAGAGGGAATTTGTGTGATTCATTCGGGCTGCGACACTTTGAGATAGCCGTTTTTCTGTTCTATCTTTATTTTTAACCAACCACGTCTCAACCGCACCACCTTAACCACCACGCCAGCCATCGTCACCACTGCAACCACGCTCCAACCCTCAGACAACAACAACAACAACGCCAACAGCCACGACCTTTACCTTCACAACTCGCTCCCACATCATCGCGTCATGCCATTCCCAAACGGCACCATGACCATCAAAGCACCACAAACCCTCACCACCCTCACCTCTCTCCTTCTACGGCCATTCCCGCACCACCTGTGAACACTGAGCGTCGGGCTGTCTTGGGCTCGTTCAATGATACGCACCGAGCGCGAGTGCAAATAGTGGCCTTTCCGAGGGAGAATTCGGATCAGGAACGCTACACGCCACTTCTGATCCATCCAATTAGCAAGCGCAGAGCGGCTTGCCCGCCTCCAGGCGCGTCTGTGTGAATCCATATATGCAAATTCTAGGATCAGGGGAGATTCACGCCCGTTTC
>CM068964.1:88538868-88548970 GCA_035128595.1 Eptatretus atami
AATGAATGTTGTTGGCGCTGTCTGTAAAGTAGAACTGTATAAGTGTTGCCGTGTGTGCGCGTATTCGGTAGTAGATCTGCGTCGCTGTTGCTTTTGTTTTTGCTGATATATGTGCATTCTGACTGTTTGACTGTATATGTGTGCTTTCCGTGGCGGGTAATAAATGTGCTTTGTGTTGAACTGTTTTCCCGTTCGCTTCGCTTTTCTTTAATTGAATCTCATCTGCTTCACGAAAGGGTTCGTAGTGGGCTTAATACGCCCGATAATTAATCGGAACTCGAGGCCGACGATAACACCGATATATCCGATAGTAGGAACGGGCCGCCCAAGCGGCTCGCGTCCGGAGTCGACTGCGGCAGGTGCGATCGCCGGTTTACCATCCGCGTGGGTACTTAGGTAGGTCGAGTTTGGTGAACACCCTATCCACCGGGTGGCCGATTGGCACGATCGTGGTGAGGCCGAAAGGCCCACCCGTGACTAGCTCCCGGCGTTAGTCCGAGAGGGTCACGACAGAATTGTCCGTCCGGTGGGCGACGGGCGCGATTCGAGTCACGTGGCCGTTCGCACGCCGGCGGGCGCGAATTCGCAACAATATATATATATAAATACATAATATATATATATATATATAAATACTATATATAAATACACATATATAACATAATACATATAATATATTATATATATATATACATATTATATTTAAATATATGCCCTAACAGCCAGAATCCATTCATATAATTTAAACAAGGTAGAGACGCCAACCAGTCTGACATTTGAACCATCATTCACCAAGTGTAATATTCAATTTAAAAATAAGAAGCAAAGTTGTAATTGAATTTTTTTGAATCCAAATATCATGCGTTTAATAATTACCTTTTTTGATTACTTCCATTTGATGGCCTTCGATTAATTTCCTTTAGTGTTAATTCAATGGTTGCATTTGTTTTCAGAGATAATAGTGCTCTATGAAACAGGGGAAATGAAAATCCTTGCAATGTGACCCAACAAAGCTCAGATATTGAGGAAATCCATTCTTTTGCTTGGCTTCCAAAATCATTCATTATTATCGTGTTTTTCCATACATCATTACGCAGGGTACATTTTGATAAATGTCACCTCTGCCAAAGGCCCTGGTAAAACTGCCATTTCATAGTGAGATCATACCCACATGCCTGTTATTATTGTTATATGAAAAGGAAAAATGACCTTTAATTACACTCTCTCTATCTTTCCACATTTGCAGCTGCCAAGAAACAGGTAACGTGGGCATGTAAAACCTTCCTATTGATTTCTTCCTCTTCACGCAGTGTTAAAAGGTTTCATACCAGGACAGGCATAAAAAACAACAAAATCTGGTCTTTCCTGTTATATGAATTGTTGATTTATAAACCTATATAAATTGTATATTATTTTTCCATCCGATAATTTGTTCTCCAAAACTAGTGTGGGTTTGAGGTTTATTTCCTTACATGTCGACATGTGTTTTCCCATGCATTTAACCCAATTGAAGGAGCAAAATTGGAAGAAAAATAAACCGCATGACGTGGAGAAGTTTTCACTAAAACTGATTTGTTACTCTTTTGACTAATATCGAGCATATAGTCGCTTGTTATCCCTGAAGTGAAGGAAATGGCTGGTCGTTTGCCCGGATTGCACAGCCTTGGCTCGATCTCACCAGTTGGACGCAGTGAGGGAGCAGTATAATTTGCAACCTTTCATCCTTCTCTATGATGCATTCATCGGAGAACACCTGTTTCTTGGCAATGACAAATGCTTCATCAATTCATCATTAATCCTGCATCGAGCTAACTTGCACAATTGCTGTTTTCTAAGTAAACTGTATGCCAGAAGTAAATAGTCACTAACAATCGATTGGGTGTACAGTAGTATTTTGAGGGAGAAAAGAACCGACACGTCCGCAAGCTCAAAGAGTGCTCCAAATAATGAGCAGGCCGTCTATTCCCATAAGGGGCTAACAGACACAAATTTCCATCATGGATGAGGATTTCCAAATAAAAGGCCATCTACATATGATACATTCAAAATGAGGAGTTTTTTTGTGCATCAATTTACCTGTGTGTTTTTTCTTCCTCTTTCCCCTCTTTCCTCCCCTCATCAATTATTCTCCTGCCCTCCCTCTCCCAATTCCTTTTTCAATTGTGTTCTCTCCCCACCTTGCATGCATTTGTAACGTATAAACGGCTCCTTTTATGTGGCAATCTAAGGCTCATAGAAGAGCTTGTACGGTGCAAGGTTGGGCAAGATGCCACCCTCTCCCCACCACTTGTTATATAACCTACTACGTCATGCTTATATGTTTAGTCTCCTGAACGTCTGCACCAGAGCACTCTCTGACTATTATACTACTACCTCTTTAATGGCTGCAATTATTTCCACCTTCTTGTGGGGTCGGCGGGGGAGCATTTATGGCTCGAGTCTTTCACAAACAAGCTAGACAAGCCTGATGTTGGACTTCTTCTTCTTCTTTTGTATGTAGCACAACACTGCGGGGTAGCATCATTGGTTGAGGGTGCGGCTGTGCCGCTGATGCAGTGCCCTCTGTAGGTTGGGGCAGGGATTTGTAATTAGGTCAGAGTGCTGGTGATAGCTCGCCGACTTTTCACGAAGGACACCGTGGAATATTTAACATCCACCATTGAATGCTGGCAGACGGAACGACTGTTGTAATGCTGTCAAACAGAATGACCATGTAAGCACACGGGTGCAAATTTGGGCTGTATGCAATTATTTATTTCATTATTTTTTTCTCAGCTTTTTTTTCCAAGGTGAATTCAATATACATATCTCAGCTAAAATTAGTAATATGTTCTTAGTATCATTAGTTGTATGCAACACAATACGGAAATAAAAATGTTGAATTATTGAACAGTGTTGACCTCGACTCATTGAAGAAAAATTTGAAATTTGTTGTTTGATAAACCTGGGACATGACGTATTAGCAGGATTTGGCTGTGCGATCTTATTGGCCCATTTGGGCTGGTCCAAAATATATATATGGGCTGGTGAGGAAGGGTCTTTGAGGCTGCCGAATATGAGAATTAATGCAAACTGAGAGCGCAAATTAGTGATGAAGCTTACAAATCGGAGGTAATAAAAATATTTTAACATAAGGACCACCTTGTGTAATGTATTTGGCAAGATGCATAATATATATGTATATATGTATGTATTTTAAAACTCCGATCATATGGCCAGTCTGGCCCTGGCCCATGGTGCCAGTAATAGCTTGCCCACTCGTCACAAGGGACACCATGGGATCTTTAACATCCACCAGATAATACTGACAGACAAGATGCTCATTTAACGTCCATCCAAGAGACAGCACACACATTGATAAATCACCCTGCCTGCGAAACACCAGGATGACAATTCATAGCTGGGCCAGGATTCACTCAGGTCAGACAGATTAGAGGTGAGTGTGCGTACCTCTAAGCCATCTTGCCAGCTCGATGTTACACTGAAGGTGCATTAATTTGTAATTTTCCAGGGTACTGGTGATAACGCACCCAATCCTTGCTTAACATACAGCTGGATCATTAACGTTCACCAACAACCAGTACTGGCAGACTGGTCCTCCGGCTTAATGTTTTTCTGGATGGATGGCACACACATTGATGAATTGCCATGCATTCAAAGCACCACGGTGACAGTTTATAGCCAGTTTGCGATAAGAACCCAAGCTCGACAGCTGACAGCTGAGTGCATAAACCTCAAAGCTACCAAGCCATCCCATATATAATTAGTGAGAAAAATATTTTACACAAGTATTGAAATATAACATTAATTAGCTGATTTTCATGGCATGTTCTAATGTTAAAATGGTTTGTTACTGTTAATCATTTTGATATAGCTTTCTAATAACTTATCGATCGTAGCAACAGCTCTCTTGGATGTAGGATCCTGTAATCGATGTGTTAAACCTAAGACTAACCCACTCTCTTCGGAAAAGAAAAATAAGCAACCCCTGCTCCCACCCCCCAGACACCCATAGAGGTGAAGTGTGTGCTTAAGGGGAAAGAATTCTTCAGCATTTCGGAGGTCAAGGCACTTGTCACTGAAGAGTGTGGAAAATCCTGCACGAAAACCCGGTGTAAAGAAAACAGCGTGCTTACACACCAACTGCATCACAACGAATCATCGGAGGAAGGCATCTTAAAGGACCATCCATGTTGAAAAAAAACAAAAAAACACAAACACTCGTGATTTTTGTGCCAATTTGCTGTTCCGTCTGCGTGCGAGTGTTATTCTTCGCAGTTCTGTTAATGCATTGCAGCAATTGTTAGTTGCCTGTGAGTCCCCGCAACTTTACCCCCCAAAAATTTCAAGCACTAATTCATGCATCCCCGGTTTCCTTCCTCACAAAGTGCCAGGGACTCAGGAATAAGGCCAGAGCCTTATCAAGGCATAGTCATCCCACGGAAGATAAGGTTCTTTGCTTCGCTTATCGGCCCAATTTTAGCACTTAATAAATGACTGCGTGATATGAGAAGGGTACCTGGTTAGAATGCATAAATAGCTTTGCGACACATCCTCACACAGCTGCTCCCGCAGGAGAGGGTGATGGCAGATGCTGCAGAGCGTTAGGGAGTCACACGTCGCCATTCCCTCGAGGTTCCTCTGGAGAGGGCAAGAACAAGCAAGATTGAACAGTTGGCAGTGAGGAGCCAAGGGCCGTCGGGGCCAATCTGGCTGATAATAATAATGTCCATTTTTACACTAAGAAGAGCAAAAAGAGTGAAACAAACTTACCGCTCAAAAAGTATGAAACCTGCTATTCAACAACAGGCCATTTATATATTACACTAGCAGATAACCCGGTTCCACCGGGCGGTTGTAAGGGAATTAGTTCCCGATAGAGCGTGGAATATTTAGGGAGTTTGCTATGAATGTCCTTTGACAGCATAATAATCATTAACTGTGAAGACTGATAAAGTTTATTGGTGAAGGTAAATCGACAAAAAGGTTTTATTAAAAAAGAGGTATATCCAACTATATTTTGGATTAAATTGACTGTATAATTTGTGGTTATATTATTTTTTACTTCCGGTAGGTGTGCAAACCAGCTACTCTGAGCCTATACACCCCCGTGTGTGCAACCTCGGTACGAAAATGCACATAACTCAAAACTGCGTGAATATTGACATTTGTAAACCTCTGCATGCACTGTCCGAGCCCAAGAGCTCTTAAATGAGGTATCATTCAGCATAATACGTGCTGTGGTTATGATGATTACCCCATTCAGACACAATGGTGAGGATTACCCCATTCAGACACAAACTTGCATCTACATAGGTATATAGAATGTAGATCGATGTGATGAGGGTAGGAGGGGTAAATTGAGAAAAGTAAGCAGAAAAGTGGTAGAGAGAGATGCATGTGGGAAAGAAAGAGAGAGAAAGAGAGAGGGATACGAGGAGGAATGAGTATCAAAAAGTGGGTGGGATGGGAGATCGAAATGCTGCCATTTCTCCAAACGGAAGTACTTTAAGTATACAATAGACAGCACCTTACATCTGTTGGGATCAATGTAAATATGGCACCTGTTCTCCATAGCGAGCAGATTTACCTTCAATTATTCTCTAGGAAGTTATAATCGGAAACCATTGACCTGCTATGAATTATTCACCTTGAAGGCTTGAAGTGCATCAGCATAAATTGTAAAGGGCAAACAGTTTTCTTCTTCTTCTTCTTTTTACTTCATTTATTCAGATCTTCGTCAGTCTACATTGTGTCTTCGGTCTTCCATTGACACTCATAACCTTTGACATGCATAAGCAGCATCCATCTTCGGAATAAGAAAACTCTCAGAAACGTTTACCTCGCTCACCTTTGCTTGGCTGTTTATCCTGTGTGGAATCTCAGAGAGGAAAACAAAGGCCGTTCGGCCTATCAAACCTGAAGAACGTCCCCAATGGCCTTTTGTGCCTATTAAAAATTTCTGTGCTTGACTCAGCCAACCTCCTCATGAGTGTTTCATTGCTTATTTAAAGCTCACTTGTAAACCAACACCAAAAGAGTATGGAAATCTGTTTTATTAAAACATTTGACAGCGAGGGTAGACACTTCCCTGCATGTTGCTCTTCAGAAGGAATACATTTGAGATTCCTCCAAGTTGTGCAGCAACATCAATCGTGCCTATTTAATATGCGCCGGCTTGGTTCAAAAGGTTAACCACTGCCCGTGTTTCCTTCGATGGGGAGTAAAGCGCCTCAGACACACAACCCTTTCAACTGCCAAAACCACCTCACAACAGTTCTCCGTAAGGATGTAGTGAGTCAGCTATTAACTCAAGGGCCGCAGGCAGTCGGCTGTTCCAGAAACTTGTGCTGTGAACGGTTGGCAGTGCTGGTCTCCTGCATTCTACACTGTGGTGTGGAGGCTGGGACAACGACGACAGGGGAATGGGGGATGGGGGTAAAACCAGAGGCAAGTGAACGAGGTATAATGAAGGGGTGGAAGGTAGAGATGAGGTCAAGGGATATAAAGAAGCAAGAAAGGAAGTCAACATTTTGCAGAAATATCAAAGAAAGAATTTTGAGTCCACACATGATGCATAAGAAGTGAGATAAATTTACCAGTAAGGAGGTTTCAGTTTCTGTCCTTTCAATTCTTCAACTCTGCTTTTGCCCTTTTCACTGTTGTTTGGGGGCTGGGGTGAGAGAAAAGGAGAGGTGGTTGAAGATTGATGAGAAATAGACCCTGCTCCTGTGCACATGCTAAAACATTAAGGACTAACGCCAAGGGAACTAAACCATAAATCAGTGCTGCAGCATGTAAGACCAAAGTTTGGGATCGCACTACTTCGGTTCATGAGAGACTATGACCTTTCATTTTGAAAACGACGATATTCAAAAGGATGGAACAATGGAGATAATGAAAACTTGGGACACTGTCTCATTGAGGATGCCTTCCTTTGGAAGTGATGTTAAGCCCGTTGTCCTGTCTGCTGCCATTCACTGGTGGACGAGGAGGATCCCCATGGTATATTTCACAAGAAAAGGCCTTTGTTTACCGGATCTCAGGACGAATTCTACATTCCTTGCCTGATCTAATGGAGGCATTGCAGGAAATGGTGGAAACCAGCGGCGACATGCTGTATGCACGTGAATGAATGAATGAACGAACGAACGAATGAATGAAAATTGAAGACATCTTCACCTGGTTAGAAACGATTACAGTATTCTGCTGTTTTATCTGCTAGCAATTCAATTTTACAATGCTAACACCTGGAAACGGATCTCCTTTTGAATTCACATCTTCGATACCTGGTGAGTTCAAAGGGGTGAGAGGATAGCTTAAAGGTGTGCGCACACATCTTTCAGCTGTCGAACTTGGGTTTGAATCTCGAACAAGCTATAAACTGTCACCCTGGTGTTTCACATGCTGGGTGATGTATCGATGTGTGTGCACCATCCATCAGAAGGATGTTAAGCCCGAGGACCCACATATCAGCACTGGTCGTTGGTGGACATGAAGGATTTCATGAAGAGTAGTAGGCGAGTTATCGCGGGCACTCTGAACAAATAACAAAAAACCCTGCCCTGTCTGACTGCTGGGAAAGCAATGGCAAACCTCCCAGCCTAACCATTGCCCAGGAACTGCTTTGGGAGCACAGATGCTTTATCGATAGTATGATACATTTTATTGATTGGTCGGGGCATCAAAGAAGCCTCATATTAATTGAATATGAGTGTGTATATGCATATATTCATATATGTATATACAGTATATATATATATATATATATATATATATATATATATATATATATATATATATATATATGTATATAAGAAGGCAGACAGACAGACACGGCTCCATTTATAATATATATGTGTGTGTGTGTGTATATTATATATATATATATATAATACATATATATACTTATCTATCATATATATACTAAACTCTCATCTTGTATCCATGTATGTTCCGAAATACAGCCAAAACGGTACACGATAGCGCAAAAATTTGAGGGCCACCTTACTCACCATTCTCCCTGCGGTGTGCAGTATCAAGTTTCGTTCAAATCGGGCAACGAAAAAAAATTATTAAAAAATCAATTCTCCATTCAGTCAAGTACTCTTCGGGAGAATTTGATCATTGCAAACAACCTCAGCGGTATGATTCGCTGGAGCTATCTTTTTTTTCTTGAAATTTGTTTTTTTTCATCAACCGCTGTCACAACAGGAACCCAATGGGTTCACGGGTCATCTAGTATATATTAAAAGGAGCCCTGCCTGTCTCTGTCTGTCGTGTTTAACTTGAGAACGGATTAATGGATTTCAATAAATCGAACTATGGTGGATTCAGGGAACTCCCAGGAAGGTTTGTGATGAATTTTTTTTTTATTTGTTAATTGTTTTATTTTTGGGTACGTGGGCACATGTGGCGAAACTGCAAATGCAAACTTGCGATGCTGGTTCTCCCAGAACTCCTAGGAATCCTTTTTCTTCTTGCAATGAAAATACAATGTGGCGACACTGTTTGTCACTGCAGTAGGTGTATGACTGGGACAGGAAGTTTGAAAGTGGAGTTCTATCAGTTTGGGTGTGAGTTGCCTCAGCACCCACCTTCCAGACACTTTGTGGAACCCCAGCACGTTGTGAATGATATGGTGTGCTGAACCATGGCTAATGTTCAATTAGGAGACCACTTCATCCAGTGTAATGTGACGGTTTTCCCTTAGTACGCACTCAACTCCTGGAACCATTTCTGGTGTGTCGGCTGTGTGAGGCTGGCCAAAGCGAGCAATGTCTGCCACACTGGATACTCCACTTTTAAACTTCCTGTCCCAGTCGTACACCTGCTGTCGTGAGAAACATGCATCGCCACATTGCATTTTCATTCTGCGATGGATTTCACTGGGATTCACACCCTCACTTCCCAAGAAACTGATGACAGAACGTTTCTCCTCCCTGGTGCATGCTTCTAAGGAAGCCGCCATCTTGGAACTGCTCCACTGACGTCATACGCCCAATGTTGCGAGATATAAAACAGGCAAAACATGACTCTTACCCATAGATATAACATATGTCATCTACAACTACACACATTACATTCTCAAATTTATATCACCATTTTAAGGTTACTTATTGACTGCCCCTCAAATATACACACATATAATATATGGACTCGATCTGTGCCCCACTGCCTCATCAAGTAAGGGGGTTTGATTCAGTTATATTAATGAGGCTAACATGGTTACATATAAATGATGAGCAGTATGTTGTCCTGATGAGCCCACAACAAGGGCAAAATCTAGGTTGACATCTATGCTTTTGTCTATTTGTGACCACAGACTTTAATCTCAGTCTGCAAAGGCTTGAGGACCATGTAGATGCCTCCTAGCTTGGAGGTGATGTTGGTTTAATTTATGCACATGACATCATCGTTGCAGCATGCTTCTTTTGTTATATATATACACTACCGGTCAAAAGCTTTAGAACATCCCCATTTTTCCAGTTTTTACTGAAATTTAAGCAGTTACCACATCCACGCCTGAACTAACCTCGAAATGGTACAAAGCTAAGCGGTAAACTGCAGAGGTTAAAAAAAGGTTAGGTGACGACAACTGAAAATAATGTAATTTCAGAGTTGGTAAAAAGGCCCTTTTAGGAACAAGTAATGGGTTATCAACTGCAGCTGTTCTGCAGCAATGGAAGTAAATTAAGCCTTGAAAGTTGATGCAAACAATTCCTATAGGTGTCCAACTTTTATTGATTAGTTACAAACCCTCTGTCTGTATAAAGAGCAGTGTTGGAACAGACTGTGTTGCTACACCCCCTGAAGCATTATTTGGACAATATTGCACTGCAGGAAGTAGTAATACTTCGCTATATAATCGGTGAGCAAAATGACAATTAACAAAGGAAGACAGACAGACCATTATAACCCTTAAAAAGTGTAGGTCTTTCCTTTGGAGAAATTGCAAAGCAAGCCAAGGCATCAGTGAGTACAGTTTCCTACACAATCAAAAGGCACTTGGAAACTGGAGGAAACTCTGATAGGAAGAGGTCTGGCAGACCCAAAACCACAACACAATCAGAAGACAAGTTTCTGAGAGTCAACAGCTTGT
>CM068964.1:88577907-88588408 GCA_035128595.1 Eptatretus atami
CAAACGATTTGGGAATTGGAACTACTGAGAAAGAGGTAAGATCAGGCCAATCAGATAGGAGAGCCTGGAACAGGAGATAGAAAGAGAAAAGAATATCAGGAACACTAGGAATACGGTTTAAAAAAAAAAAAGACTAATTAGGGGGAAGCATGCGAGAGGTGCGGAGATGAGCAAGAGAATGGATGAAATGAGGAGGAAGCATGCAAATTGAGAGAGGAATTAATGGAAAAAACTCTGAGTTACGAAAACCAACAAAGAGATGGAATTACATAACGAAATGAGGTCGTAGAGAGGAAAGAAAGAAACGGAGAATGAAACGTTAAGGAAGCCAAACTGTGCAGATAAACAGTTAGAAGCAAAGCAAGGTTGAGTACGCCGGAGATGGTGAAAGAACAAGGAATGAAGCAGGAGAGAGATAACCAATTGAAGGAAAGGATAGGTTGAGGGAAACAAGAGAGAAGTGGGAAGGAACAAAAGACACGAAACTAAAGCGAAAGTGAGGTTGGAGTAACGAGGCAGATAGTGAAAAGAACAACGAAGGAACAGGAAAAGGAAATCAGCATTGAAGAACGACGAGATTGAGAGAGGACAAGAGAGACAGTGGGATAAGAAACAAAAGAACAGGATGAAGCAGGAAAGGGAAATCCACAATTGAAGGAAACGTGAGATTGGAGAAGGAAGACAAGAGAGACAGTGGGTAAGAAACAACAAATAACAAGGAATGAAACAGAAAAGGAATCACAAAATGAAGTAAACGATGAGATTGTGGAGCAATGAAGAACATGAGAGACGGTGGATAGAAAACAAAGAAACAAATTATGAAACTGACCAACTCAAGGAGAGCAAAGTTGGAGTCCACGGAGTTGGAAAAACTCGGAAAGATAGGAACATCAAAAGACTCGGGAGAGTAAGAAACTCTGAATGAAAAGAAATGGCCAGGAAGTAGAACCAGCAATAATTGGAATGTGTGACTCACACCCGGGAGTAATGTTAGTGGTGCGGAACTTGATTGACATCACTCGTCGGATGACACACAATGAGAGCAAACGCCTGGTGATTGAGACATTGAGGGAGCATACGGGTTTTTGACGAATGAAACACATTTGAGCAGTCCAGCATGTGGAGCTGAAGCCCCCAGAGGAAGTGCGGTGAACGTAATGATGAACGACCTGCTGGAGAGAAGTGACCGACAAGAGGTGCTGGAACGAAGAAGGTACGTGGCCATGCGTAATGGTGCGGACGATGAGCTTAAAGGTTAGAAATTGAATTTTGATGTCAACGAAGAGACTCCTACGATGGGGTGCACGTATGGTGAACCTGCGGTGTGGTGTGGAGTGCTGTGAAGAATGCTTGAGCCAAGTCCAACTCAGCACCGGTATGTGCTGAGATGCCGAAGTGTGTGGGTGGTATTACTGGCGGTCGAGAATGTAGCCTGAGTGCGAGGCAGTTTGGTCAGTAACAGGAAGGTTGAAGGTGTGGAATGTCAACACATAACTGGAAATGTTGCAGCCCTGCTGTGTGTCGGAGTCCTGAGCTGGAATTGAATGGTGACATAGGAAATGGTTTAGCGGTGCAGGGGAAATGAAATGCACAGGAGACCAGAACTTGAGCCAGGGGACGGAAACATAATGACAGATCCGCGGGGTTCTACAGAGTTGAGGTGCTGCATCCAGGAGCAGTTTAGATTGGATTTTAGAATCCAATTTTAGAAATTGGATTTTAATTTCCTCTATCCAAGCCACGAGGAAACTTTGGCGTGGAGTGCAGATGAGTGGAGCCGGCCACTGGCATGTGTCACTGGTCTTCGACTTTCTGAGCATCATGAGTGGTTTGGCTAGCTGAATGGGCTTATGTCATTCAGGGAGTTATTGGAGAAGAGGGGGAGGCCATTCCACCCTATTGGGGTTTACCTGATTTCCGTGAACCCTGGAGAAGAGGGGAGGCATTCCACCAATTTGGGGTTGCCCTGATTCCGTGAACCTGGAGAAGAGGGGGAGGCCCCTTCCACTTGATTGGGTTTACTGATTTCCGTGAACCGTGGTGGAAGAGGGGAGGTTCCACTGATTGGGGTTTGCCTGTTCCGGTGACCCTGGAGAAAGAGGGGAGGCGATTTCACGATTGGGGGTTGCCTGACTTCCGCGAAACTGGAGAAAGGAGGGGTGGATCAAGCCCATTGAGAGGTGACCCTTTTGAGCCGTGGCGGAAAGGCGGGGGTAGTAATGGTAATGGAGGGATTCGTTCATCACTCCCTTCAATGAGCCAAAGAAGCAGGCGATATGGATGTGAAAATTTTGATTGAAATTGGTACCGAAAGGATTGACGAGGTGGGGATTGAGAGATGACCAGAAGCATGAGTGCACGAGTGATTTGGGTATTAATTTAAAAAAAGTGGTGGGAGACATAACAGGCAGAGCGTTACACACTGAAACAAGTGGATGACAAAGAGTGGCTTGTTTGAGGAAGGATTAAATGCCTGTTGAACCATGCAGAGGTTCTGAGGCTGGTGAAGAGTTTGATGTCTCGTTTAAATTGGTTTGGAAATAAGATTAGGGCAGTAATGGAGCGCCAACGGACGATCGGCGTAGAGACAAATTGATTGGGTTGATGAAAAGTGTCCAAGTTATTTGATGAACAAGTGAATCCGAGGGCTGGTTGTTTTTGTTTTCACATAAACGTGAAAGTGTGGATGGTGTTGTGGGCTCGGGTTGTGCGGCACTGTGGAATGAATGACGAAAGTGTTTGGGTGAATGGCGTGATTGTGCAGATGAGGAGAGTGATGCGAAAATGTACCCTGTCGGAGGAGTCTCTAATCCAGTTATGTAGGTTAGTGTAGGTTAGTGTAGGTTAGGGGACTTAGAGATGTCGACATGGAATTCTGGCTTGCTGTTCCATTGTGCAGTGACTGTGAGGGGTAGGTGCAGGGTAAGGAATGGGGATACTTGGTGGGTTTGTGACATGGTATGGGAGGTTGGTGATTCGGAATAGGCAGCAGGGCTTTGGGGTTCTGCAAGGTGAAGAGCTGTCAGAGGTGGCCAGGAGGAGCAGGTAGGTTCAGTGCCAGGAGAGCACAGTGTAGGTGCTTGAGAGCAGCAGTATGGTGCCTATGAGAGACAGCGTGGTGCTATGAGAGCAAGTATGGGTGCTATAAGGGCAGCAGTATGGGGGCTAGAGAGAGCCACCCCTCGTTAGGAGCCCAGAAGCATGCTCAGGTGAACCCCGAGGTCGCTGGTTGTCCTCCACACACAATTAAGCAGGGCAGAAGAGGCCGATGGTAGTCACACTCCCCAGCCAGGAGTTATGCCTGGCACACAAATTTGGAAAAAGACAATAAGGCCTTGCCCAGGTAACACGAATGGAAACAGTGTGCCAGGTTGGGCAATGGGTCTTAGGATCAATTCTAAGCCATATAAGGGTTTGTCGCATTATCTAGAGCTAAAGTGAATGGTTAGGTTCGATGGACTCTCCTCCGCACCATTCATGTGTGACACCTGGTACGAGTATTGTTGAATGGGACAATTTGTTGGCAAGGGCAGCTAGGTCACCCTCTCCAAGTGGCAGGAGGCCACAGTTGTCATGAGCACACATCACGAAGATAAACAGTTGAGTACGAACAACCATCCTGTCTGTAAAAGGAAAAAAAAAAGGGAGAAAAAAAGGAAACTTAACCAAACAAGTCAGGCCAGGAAGTTAAGGTACACTCGCATCTCACCTGTCTGAGGTCATCACACCGAATTTGCGTCTCAAGAACACCTCCAAAACTGCATTTGTTTACCAATCGATATCACCGTGCCACTTGCTGTGTCACCTGCTGTCCAATGCAGGCTTGTTGCCTGCTGCTGTTGTGAGTAGGTCATATGGGCCGAAGCAGTTTGTGGCCATTGAGGCTCAAAGTGATTTTGTGGGCCGTTGCGGCCGAAGATTCCATGCCATTCTGTGGGCTCAGTGGCCGAGAACTCTTTGTGAGATTAGGCAGCTGGGCCGATGACTCACCTGTTGAGAGGCCAATAAGCATGAAGTGAGGAAGCCGCTCAGGGGTGAATGGAACATACTGCGGGAGGGGGCATGAAGGAGGAACCGTGAAAGAATTTGAACCTTTGAATGTCTGTTCTATGTAATTGGTTTAAAAGTAAAATTGAATGGCCTCCGTTCAAATCATAATTAGAATGTTAGTAGTGTGCATAGAGTGTGATTTGTTTGTTAGAATTGGGTGACCCGACACACTAGGATAGGGACATGCCAATCTTACTGTACAGCTTTGATTTTTGGAGTAAGTGCTTCCCTGTTGAGGTTAGAGTAATGGGAGATTGTGCTGTACGTTTAGACAGGGCCATTGGTCGTGGGCTTCCCAATGGAGGCGGGAGAGCCTCGGAAGAAAGGTGGGGGTAGTGTTTATGGAAATGGCCCTTTATTGGACTACTAAATATAGGATTAGCTAGTCCCCATTAAATGCATTATAGAAGGTTTGTTATGGTAAAAAAGGACGTTATATGTGTGTCGGGAAGTGTAAGAGACTGTTTTTATGTTCGTACAGTGGATCGGTGAAACAGGCCGCCCTCATTCTTCTACCTCTACGGACGATTAGGCCCCCCAGTCGGCTGGAGGGTGTGGCCAGGGAGAGGTGAGCTAGGGAGGAAGTGACGCGGAAGGGGCGGAGCTTTGGTCGGCTAGTCGCGAGAGAGGCATGCTGGTGGAACGAAAAGAGGAAACGTAAGGTTCAGGTTAGGGATCAGTTCTCAAGTTGGGAAAACGGGGTTGCCGAGAGAGGCGTCCTCGTGTGTGAAGACAGGTCGGTTCGAGGCGTGCTCGGAGTCGCTTCGAAGGCGAGCGAACGAGGAGGCAAGTGTTGGTCTGCGGGAGAGACGCGGAACCTGCTGCACGTCGGATGTCCTGCGTGAGGGGACGCAAGCCGGCTTTGGAGAGCGAGCGAAGTAGAGAGGCTGTCACGTGAGTTGCCTTTTGGGGGCAGTGGGAGAGGCGGCCTGCACGGATTGAAGGTGAGAGGATGGGTTGGAAGCTTGGGTTCGAGGCGGGAAGGGAGGAGGAAGTGCCGGAGCTTCTGACGTCCTGCTCAAAACCAAGCGGCTCGACACGTTGCCGGAGCCCGCACCTGATTTGGTCTTGTCTGGTGAACGGTCCAGTCTGGATTTGTATGCTGAATCCTGGAGAGAGATAGCTGAGGCCCATCGTTGATTGGGCGAGCTTGTCGTCGAATTACGCGGCTCAGAGCGTGCGGAAACCGCGTGCGTTGCGACGGGCAAGGAGGACGAGTCTGCCATTCGCCACGCGGCACGTTCGAGCGGGAGTTCAATCCGTGGACATCGCCTGTTGCGAGCGACATTCGTGCTTTCTTGACACTGTCCTCTCGTCCATGAGTACATACCAAGTATCTGTCCTTTGTCTGCATGCTGCGTTTGTTTGTCTGCACGTGTTGTATAAGCATTTTTCGGTACGATCCTCGAAACCAGTAGACCGTGGGTTCCCTAGTTAAGAGACGGGGGGAGGATTGTTTAATAAAACCATTGGTCTTGATTTTTTGCTTGTGTTGTGATCCTCGATGTTCCCAACTAAACTGGGCTTAATTCCGTAATGAAGTTGCCGCTTATGATTAAATTTGTGTCGCGTCGAGGAACGATCCGTTCGATGGCATAACAAAAAATGGTTAGGCAGACTGGTAGAACTCGCTCGTCTTGACAAAACGTCTGTAACCAGGGTTCTATTCCCCAACTGGCAAGGTACAGATTTACATTGGTATCGCATTGAAGGCGCGTGACCGAGGCCTGTGCTGAGCCGGCCGGCGTTATAAACACCGGAGACCGGTGGTGGGTGAGGTGGCGTAGGACCGGGTGAGATCTCGCCACCACCTCGGATCCGCAACTATATATATTGTATATATGTTATATAATATATAATATATATTATATTAGTATAATTAGTTTATGATAGCCTATACATAGTATTAGCAAGCCGGTAGGCGGACATGGGGAGTCCGAACCCAATAGAACTGATTGATGGCCGTTCGATGGGGAATGACCTGAGGATTACAGCTAAAGAAATGTATAATTCCTGCAGCTCAAAGGGTTAAATGTGCAGATGTGTTGTTTTGTTAAAATACCACACCATTAGAGGTTTTCGGCCGTTGCTCAGGCAGACGGAGGGGTCCGTAAGTCAAAAAGGTTTCTTTCTCACACATGAACTAGGACATACCGAACCTACGATACCGAAGTTTCATGTATGAGTCTGACTCATAGTTCTGAGATATACGACTTCGTTTTTTGTTTATTGTTTTCAACCGAGGGTTTCATAGTCTAAATCTGATCTGTATGTTTCATAGGATCGGCTCGGAATTATTTTCGACAGAAATGGCTGGAGATGTTACTAGCCGACAGTCCGCTCGCTGCCCCAGATTTTTGTTTTCTGAAAAAATTAATTTTTATGAATTTTTAAAATTGTCCAAAAGTCACGTTGCCTGGGCAACCGCTGGTGTCCATAGCAAACGGTTCTCATTTGCACACAATAGTCATGTAATGGACGCTACAACCAAGTTATCATCGAATCGCTTCGTATTAACTGAAATCAGCCAAGTGTTAAGTACTGAGTAATAAGGGTAGAACACAATCTCAAAAATCGAAAAAACAATGTTTTTTTTTCGACACATCGACTACCGCTATAGTCATATAGATATATATATATATATCTTATGATAATTAATATATATACCTCACTATATATGCAGTAATATGGATCATATACAGCATGGCGACAGTATACGAGGGTACGTATGAGAACCGCGTCGTTGTGCAGACCTTTTCGTTTTTTTTGTTTTTTTTGTTTTCGTTTTGAACATCGTACCTTGCACAACCGGTAAGCTCCGGTGAGCCTACCACCTAGGCCCTATAGTGGGTAGGCCTTGCTCCTCGGATACAAAACCTGCACAGCATGCTTACTGTAACTGAATACTGTGGCATTTAACACACATCCAAGAGAGATGAAGAACACGTTAGTTTTACCTTTTGTGCAGTTCATGACGGCCATCGGTAGTTGTAGCAGCAGCTATAAATCTCCTCTCAGCATGATTAGACGAAAGTGGAATAAATAGCGTTTGGATTTTTTATAAAATACGTAATCACTTGCATCGATCGTTTTATGATTTACAAAATGAAGAACGTAGCTCCTTCAATTGTGATATATTATTTTCGGAACAGTGCGATTGTTTTTATCAACATAAAAGCTCAACTAGAGAACAAATTGTGTGTTTTAATTTCGACGAAACAACAACGATTTATTCGCGAATTTTCATATTCAAAGGTAGATTTGACCATGGCCAGAAGTAAACTGCAAACATTGGTTCAGTTTGAAAGCGATGATCCTGATCCGATTCAGTAGCAGCGACCCTGCTTTTTTTTCGCGATACATTTTGATGGACCTCAACGATCGCATTGCATAACAGGCCATCACTGTCCGTGTTTATTATCATTATGAGAGTATTATGTACTGGTACAGTACTATATTGTATGTGCTATTTTATACGACTGGCAGCGCGGTATGTGGCTACAATCACTCGGCGATAGGAATTTTCAGCATCATTTTTTTTTAATTTCTTTTTCTTTCAGAGGCTGGCCAGATCCGTCGTATATGCGATCCGTCGTTGCCTCGGAATCAGTCGTTGAGCGCGCATGATCTGTATATGGCGTAATCAGTATGGCAGTATATATGTATGGTCAGATCTATTATGTAATGATATAGTAGTATTGTTAATGCACCTATATAATATATGTAATGATATATAGTGAACTTATGTTATATAATATATTATGTTTGTGTATATATATATACTGATGTACTATATATATTGTACAGTATATATGTGTATATAATAATATATGTTATGTGATAGTGTGTGTTGTATATAAATGTATATATTTAGTATGTATGTATATATTGTTTGCGAATTCGCTGCCGCCGGCGTGCGAATCGGAGGCCAGTTGCAGAGCTGCGGAATCGCGATCCGCCTTCGCCACCGAAGCGGACAATTCAGGATCGTGACCTCGCCGGTAAAGCCCGGAATCCATGTCACGGGTGGACTGTATTCGGTGCATCCACAACCCAGTCGCCGCATTCATCCGCGCGAAATAGGGTCGAATCGCCGAAAGTCGAGATATACCTATACCCGCACGTGTAAACGCTACCGGGGGTTAAGCTGCGCCAAGGCGACTTCGGACACAGATGCGCTCTAAGCGGCTCGTTCCGGGCTAAGGATAACCGAGGGTGTCTATCAGTCGCTGACGTTTCAGAGTTATTATCGGGCGTCCCGCCCACGACGAACCTTAACAGTGAAACAAGTGGAAGACCCAACGAAGGAAACGCAAGCGTAAACGGGGGAAGAATTCAACAAACGCACAGTTTTATTCACACACAGAGAAGCACACATTAGCAAATAGTATTCAATAATGCAACAATATGCAAATAAAAAGAAGGCAAGAAAGAACACATGACCAAGACTACACCGAAATACGCGACACACGGACGACTTACCACAATTGACTAGCTTATTCGGACACGGCGCCACATCACACACGTTCACACAAACCACCAGCCCCACCAAAGAAATGGAAAGTCGACTTCTGAGGTGGTTTTGATTCCTCGGCGACCGTCACTCGCCGTGGCCGCGTAGCCTCTCTCCGTGCCGCACAGAGCTGAGCCCGGGAAGCGGCAGATGAGAACGAAAAACAAGAACTCATTCGCCTCCCGTCGTTATATCGACCCGGACGCACGGCCCCGTTCCGGCTCCACCTTCCTTCGAGTGCGCTTCGAGAAGGGGGCGTTCCACCTCGTTCGCGGTCCCACCTCCGGCTATGTGGGGGACGGAGAGGCGATAGCGCGCTGGGTGCGGGCCAAGGAAGGAACAAACAGCGGAAAACGGCGCGTCGCCGCACTGGGGAACCTCTCAACCCCCCTCTCGCGTTCGACGGCTTCCAGCGCAACCTCGTACGTAGCGCGCTGAAGGAGGGCGTTCGTTGGTGTGGTAGCGGGTTGAGATGGTTGGCCGGGTTTAGAGGGTGCGGTGTGGGCGTTGTTGGAGTGGTGGTTGGTGGCGTTAGTTGGCGTTGAGTGTGGTGTTAATAATATATAAGGTCGGGTTTGTTGGTCACGCGAGGAAAGTGAAAGGGCGAAAGAGAAGGAAGAAAAACTAGGGCAAAGAACGAATGAGGAAGAATCTGAAGAGGGGATGGCACCCGGTGCGTGTCGAATAAAGCGAAACGAACTAATATCGCAGCATATCACATATCCTCTATAGAATGGGTTTGGGCTAAACTACACATGTATTCAGAATTACTCACTATGGGACCTGGATGGTGTTTGGAATTTCACAGCTGTAACAATGATTTAATGTATGTATATATTTATATGTATATATTCACTATGTATGTATATTTTATATGTATATGTATGTATATATTTATATGTATGTATATTTTATCTTTATATAATATATATATATATATATATTGTGTTGTGTGTGTATGAGGCCCAGAGGAGGAGTGATGTAAGTGAGATTTTTTTAATGATATGATGATCAAGGCGTCGGATGATGAAGGGTGAAGGGATAAATATAGGTACTATATGGCATTTAACTCCAAAATCGGCGATGTGTCCCTTCATCACCCTCCATCGCGGCGCCTTCAGATATATATATAGATATATATAATATATATATATATATATATATATAATATATATATATTTATTACATATATATATATATATATCAAGAAATATTGTTGCGGATTTGAGAACTATCACACACAACATTCAGGTCCTATGTCAGTTAATACGTAATATATGTTGTGCCAGTTAGGGTTGCCGTCCTTTCCAAAGGGTGAATTAAATTTAAATGCGCTGTGATTACTTTGATAGGGTTTTTTTCTTTGTATATTCACCTCAATAAGTAGCCGCATCACCTCAAGTCCGAGACTTCTGCCAGGAATGGGAAAGGGGTGGTGCCCTTGCCCAATCCGGGAATGTATACCTCAGCTCGAGACTCCTGCTTAGGCCAGATGGAGTGTTTCGCCCGCAGGCCAATCGACGAGCTTGCCGCTCGTTTGGCGAATGAGAGGGCGTTGAGGATTCTGAACTCCCAACGGTCAGTTAGGGAGAGCGGGGAGGCGGAGACGTCCCCCCCCTGGAGACAGGGTGAAAGGGCATGGGCGTTCGGACAGGGAGCGCTTGTCTTGGTCGTCGTCGTGGCCCTGGGTGGTCGAATGGTTGGTCGAGTCTTTGTCGTCGTGGCCTTGGTGGTCGTCTGTTGGTCGTCGTCTTTGTCGTCGTGGCTTGGTGGTCGTCTGGGAAGCGAGAATCATGAATTTTCTTGTGCTTAATCCTCAGGTCATTCCCCATCGAACGGGCCCATCAGATCAGGTTCTATTGGGTAGTCGACTCCCCATGTCCGCCTACCGGCTTGTATATATATGTATATATATATATATACATATATATATATATA
>CM068964.1:88622911-88635957 GCA_035128595.1 Eptatretus atami
ACTATACACGGTCATCCCGGTGCTTCGAAAGCAGAGAGTTGTATCCCCGAGTATGAAATCTTTATAAATGGTCATTAAGCTGGCCAACCCATCTGCTCGTGGACGCCAACGACCCCAGAGTCCCTTTTACAATGAATAGGCTGTTGTGCGCTCGTACCCAAGCAAAATACTAAAATTCCATACTTGATTGAGGGCTGTTTCTGCAGCAATCTGCAATGAAGTGGCCACCTGAACAGGGTAATGAGCAACAACAACAACAGCAACAACAACAACAACAACAATCTTTTAACAAGAGTCGCAATATATCAAATATGTAAATATATGAAAATTTTAGAAACGATTATGACATCAACATACATACATATAAGTACACTGTATATCGGGTTATGTGAATAAAAGTGGTTTTTTTTGGTATTTTTTTTTTCTTTCACACGGCTTTCACATCTGCCTGTTACCAACATGATGGAATGGTATATTTCATTGTTTTCAATTAATTATTCCTGGAGTTTCCCTCAAGTTCTCATTTATTTAACAGTGGTTTTACTCTGATGACTTTTGATACATTCTCACCAAGACTCAAACAGCTTCCACTTGGAGTTCATTTGCTGTAATATTTCCTGGACTTTGTTTTTAAATCCTCAGTAAAGATTTTTGTTTTTGATTTTAAATTACTATTCCTGTTGCACCAATTAGAACTGGCATTGGTCGATTATTTTCAGGTTCCGTGGCCTTCTGCCTCTCGTCTCTGATATCCTGGTAGTTTGTCATTTTTGTCTCTGCTTTGTTTAAACCCAAGCTACTGAGCCTTTGTGCGTGCGCGTTGCACAGCTCTCTCTATTCCGACTGTATCAGTAACCGTTGTACAGGCAGGCAGGTTTGGTACAAGGCAGACAGCCAAATAGACTCCAAAATACACATAACTCTCAGCGTTGGGAAATCACCAGGCCACTTAAGCCACAGCAGCAATCAGAGAGGGCCATTGTGTAACAAGACGGCTATTTTTACCGCTCTTTATCATTATTATTTAAGATGACTGCAGAATCAATGAATAAGTCATTTCAATCTTTCCTTTACAACCATTATATACAGAACCACAGGGGCTGTATTGAGGACAGTGAGGAATGAATACCACATATTCAAGCCCCAAGATGGCCCAGCCAGCTGTCTGAAGCACATTTTTGGTTACAACATGGTGATGCATGCACTGGCATCTTCTTTTTCATCATCATCCATCATTATTATTATTTATGATTATTTTGCCGTTTTGAGTTTTAACCATCTGGGAGGGGGAGAATCAAATCCATGAATGTTTCCATTGTGTAATTTATTTGTTCTCTGGAGGTTGTTGCTGTTATCTGGAGGTACTAAAGAACTAAACTTAATCCTAACCCTTGGTGGTCAGATATGTCATTCGGTGTTGTAGCATTATTGATTTTGTTATTATTTTCTCAGATAATTTTGCAATTTCGATATTCCACATGCTGTACCACTTTAACCATTTTGTTAGATTTAGGCAACAAATACAGTACCCCTGTAATTATTCTTCTTTTGTTGAATGTACTCTGGCAGGATACCTTAGAGGTGTGAACATTATTCCCCTTTGAGCTGTCAAGCCTGGGTTTGAATCTCGACCCAAACTATCACATTAGTGTTTTACGTGCATCAATGTTTGCACCATCCAACGGAAGGACGTGAAAGCTGGGTGGGTGTCTCAGCTCCAGCACAAACGGTTGGTCGATCTGAATTATCTCACCGTGTCTTTTGCAAAGAGGAGGCGAGTTATTGCCGGGCACTCTGAACAAATTACAAATTCCTGCACCATAATTTGGGTCCACACTCAGTGGTTTTATGATTGGAGCTTCAGCTCTGAGTCTAAGAGGTCGGCACTTCGAACCTGACCCTGGCCGAGTCATCCCAAAGACATTCAAAATGGTACGTGCTGATTATTTACTTGATGCTCAACATGTAAACAGGATATAGCATGGACAAACGGCCATAGGTTGGCAACCAGTGCATGGACTTCATAGGCCTAATGGTCTCCTACTGCGTTGAAGTTCCTTGGAAGAGAACTAATTATTTTATTTCATTTACTCTGCGATGGAGAGCTGACCTGTCCAGGATTGGTTCAAGCTTTAAAAGGTTTATCGGGTTGCCAAAGACGCCCTAAAGCTCTGTCAAGAGTATGGGCTATGGTCATTATTGTCATCTTGAATGTTAATATTGGAGTTAAATATTTTTCTAATTCGGACATTATATTTCAATTTCAGCTCAAAGTAGGAGAGAGTGATTATGCTTGCAAAGTAGAAAGCTATAAAATACAAAGCATGCACTGCAGCCTGGTTGCTCATTTTTAATCAACAATACTGCAATGTAAGTGAACTGTAATGTGAATACCACGTGGTCACCTTAACCAGTCATTCAAGCTACACTGCTGTGAGTTGTGTCGAGGCTAAATCAGACCTAAAAAACAACCCTTAAGCCTGAGTCTGCAAAACATTGACGTTGCTTATGCCATCAAGTTATCTGATGACTATATATACAGTATGTATATATATATATATATATAGAAGTAAAATGAGTTACGGACGTAGCTTCAGATGGATCTTTATTTGGACAAGCTTTCGGCCAAATTTGGCCTTCTTCTCAGTCTTCCTCAACGAGAGTGACACTCACATAATGTTTTGTCGAAAGCAGTCAACAGTATCCGTGGTTCAGGCAGGCAGGATTGGTACAATGCAGACAGCCAAGCAGGCAGGTTTGGTACAATGCAGACAGCCAAGCAGGCAGGTTTGGTACAAGGCAGACAGCCAAGCAGGCAGGTTTGGTACAAGGCAAGCAGCCATACAGACTCCAAACTGCTTGTTGACTGCTTTTGACATTTGCATGTGGTACATGCTTGGGAGCCTCATTGGTATGTGTTGCTGTCTGCGCTATTGCTGATGATTCACCAATAAGCGATGAAACTGGTCTGGCAGCTGAAGGGGTGTGTAGCATTGGGATTCGAATGTGTACTATGTGTGAACGTCAATAGTTTTTAAGGAACTCTGGGAAGGGTTTGAAACAGCAAAGCACTTACCTTGTGTAGGCCTATCTTGGATTGCTTTATGCAGCTTCTTTGGCAAGAGGAGTGTGGGAGGTGTCAATCAATCAATTATATATATATTTTGCTTAAATATATATATAATATATATATTGTTGTAGATTTCCCGCCTGCCGGCGTGCGAACGACCACGTCTAACCAATAGCGGTCGCTTCGCCCACCGAATGGACAATCCAGTCGCGGCTTTCCGGATCAACGCTGGAAACCAGCCACGGTGTGTTTTTAACCACACCACAACTTGTACGCACTCTACCCGCGCTACAGGGTCCAATCGCCAAATCTTCGATTTACCTAATTATTCACGCGCGGGTAGGTTACCGAGAGATTGTACCTCAACGGGACCGCTTGGAAACGAGCCGCTTAAGCAGCTCGCTTCCTTTTGGGATAACCGACGGCGGGGTATTATCGCGCAGTCCCGTTGACCCGATCACTTTTACCGGCTATTTAAAAACAACTATATCGAGTGCAAGATGGGCAGTTCAATGAGGGAATGGACGCAACGAACAGGTTTACATTCACACAAGGACATTATATATATAAAGCACGTATGCAATTAAACAAGGCAAAACACGTATGCATTATACAAGCACAAAAGCACGACAAAAGAACTACAACCGTTCTACTATTATGTACAGTAACTTGCACTTAAGAGCAGTTCCTATATTAGACGGGCCCACGGACACACGTACGCACAAACACACACCCAGAAATGGTGCAGAGGCCTTTAATAACGGGCTCCAGCTCGGAGGACAGTGGAGCTGAAACTCAGACCTATCTCGAACCTCTCCACCTCATGTGGTCTTCAAGTTGTTCGGACCGGGCTCCAGCGAGAGCGAGCTGGATCCAATCGCCGTGAGCTGCGATCCTTTCCCAAGCTCCCGCGAATCCTTCCGCGCTTCTCAACCGTGCTGGTGAGACGAGGCGCCGATCGCTTCCGTCGATGCGTCGCTTCCCCGAGGAACCACCTCCACGAAGAGGTCGATGAGTCGCACCAAGCCGGGAACCAAAATGGAGAACAAAGAGCTCCACGAACCAAAGAAGAAGCCCCACTTCGCAGCTCGAGCCGAGTGACGGCTTAACTTCCTTCCAAGCAAAGCAGCTCAAAGCAAAAAGCTCTCACCGAGCCAAGCAGAAGCCGAAAGCTCACGGAACCATCAAAGCAAAAGCCTCCAAAAAGCCTCCTCCCGAGCCAGGCCTCAGCCGAAGCTCACTGAGCCAGCCGAAGCAAAAGCTTCTGAAGGCCTCAACCCTAACCAAGCCAAACAGGACCCGAAGGTCTGCTGAACGGCTACTCTCAACTCCCTTCTCCAACTCTGCCCACGAACATAAGAAAAGATCTCCTTTTATCCTTTTCCCGCCATTCCCCCGCTCCCGCGCGTGACTCATGACTCATACCCTTGTGCTCCATCCCCCGCTCAGCCACGGGTGGGGGAGTTGTTGACATCATGAGTCACGGGACGGCAGGGTGGTTCTTCTCTTCGCAGAAGAGGGGGAGGGATGTCTCCATTGTTCGTTCCCCGACTATTAAATCGATCCGCAGTGCATCTAATCGATTTTTGAACATTTAAACAATGAAAGGTGAGCTATCTAGGGAACAAGCACTTATACGACATAGCTGACTAAAGGAACCTGTATGTTGTGTGCATCGAATTCCCAAATTCGTAACTACGCCCCTTCCCCTTTTTACAGACTCGTCACGAGTCGTTCAAATTTTCGTGTGAGCAGCATGTGTAATTTTCCCCTAGTACTTCTACCTTCGGATCCTGAGTGCGACATTTCTTTATATGTTGTCCCCAAAAATAAATAACCTAATGCACTGCGTTACTAACAACAAACTCTCAGACTCATTCGGACAACTTAACTAAAATTGCCGGCGCTAAAACAAACATGCGAGGTGGGGTTCCACGTTATTTACCAATTTCCACTCAACTTATCCATTACTTAACCATGGCCCAGGACTTGTGATCTGTAAAAGGGAGAAGGTAAAATCGTTTCAAAGTCCATTGATGCAGGGGAATGGATGGAGAATGGCTCGCAAAAACAACAATGAGCATGATGGATCACGGGCTGCTTGCAGGGCAGTCCTTGCCAAAACTGGATGTTCCTTGGCGCACATGGTGATGGATGGACACAGGGGCAAATGCCAACAAGGGCTAGCATGCATGGGGTCACTGGCAGAGGCAGGCAAACTAGGCAGGCCCAAGGCAAGCCCATGTAGAACAGGCGGCTGCAGCACAACAGGCCGGCATGAAGCTGGCCGGCCTCTGGTGCAGTTCCATAAAGTCTGGAGAGTGCGGTGGTGCCGGCCGCTCTGAAGGCGGGCTCGGACCTAGGCCTACTGTCTCCCTCCACCTATCGCCTTTGCCTGTTTCTGTTCCATACCCACTCCCTTAATTTGCCACAAAACACAACAAATTTTTCCCTCTTTATTACAGCGCACGTGCGCTGTATACAATTGCACCGAGTTTTGAAATGTCCCCGGCGTCGTCTACACGTCTCCGTGGGTCCACTGTCCCCCCCCCCCCACGTGCCGCAAGACAGTCAATTGATGGCCGTCCGGTAGATGCAGTGCGTAACCTCGACGGAAATGGCGACAATTGACCGGGAAATACCGCGAGTATTTCAATGGAAATTTGTGAAACTAATGTGTTATATTACGTGAAAACCATTTAATTTATTTTTATTATTTTTATTTCCTGTTATAATTGTTCTCCCTAACCCCCTTTATTCATCATTGTCCGGCTTAGCCTATCATGTCCACCTAGCCTGACTCCCAACCCCTACGTTCCTTCTCTGGAGGGGAATAGGGAGAGACTAGCGTCCTGTCTCGATGCAAACGAGAGCCTCAGAATGGCCTCCTCAGAGTTCAGCGATCTACCAAGGTGAGTCCAGCGGCCTACACGAGCGAAGGGATCGTATGGTGCGAAAGGGTACATCTCCTATCTACCCTAACATTCATTAACCTGTGAAACTACCACGGGGCTTTCCAAAAACGCCTCACACTTAAAATATCGGTTCTAAAAACCATGATTTCCATCGCCTGTTTTGGTGTCCATTATAAATTTGGGCCTTGCTCTCAAATTTTCATACGTGCCCTCGCACAATTTCCTGGCTGGCCAGCGTGGCTCAACTGGCAGGAACTCCCCTCTTGCGCGAACTCTAACCATGGCACCCCCAGGCCCACAGGCTGCCTCCGAGCCTGTTGTGGGTCCATGAGGTCCAAACCTCATCCACACACGAAGTGAATCCCAGCTGTCCCTACAACGTGGGGGGTTGCCCTCTCTGGCATTGCCCCCCTCCGATGCCCACGTGGGCGTGTCGATGCCCCGGGTCCCTTTCCGACGGGTCGCCCGTGCCCACTACACGTATCCCGGCCCCTCTTGGGGGCCTTGGCCTACTCTGGCCGACGAGTCCAGTGCCCGTGGGCCCCACTAAACAAATACTCAACTTTCCACAGGCCACGCTTCCAGCCGGTCCATGAATTCTTGCACCCCTCCAAATGGTTTCGTGCCTTCTTCTCGACACCAACAACAAAACCGAACCTCCTTTTAGTAAATTTGACTACCACTAACTAACATTAAACTGACCCGGGGTCACTTGGGTGGGGAATCACTCGCTCTTCCCAATCAGTCATCGCACCATTGCATACCACATTCGCTCACTCACACACTTGGGCCCACCTTCCCACACTCATCTCACACACTTTCCATTTCGCAACTCACACCAACACTCTACACTGCCATTCTTCCCAATTAAATCCGCCCTAACTAACTCGTCTCCCTCGTCATCCCTTATTCTCATGCACGTTCCATTTACTCTACGTAGCTAAGCTACGTCCCCTCTACACCATTTCCAGTCTGTACATGTCTCCGAAAATCCAAAAAATTCCCAATTCCTAAATCTGAAACTAAAATCCTCTAACTAATCCATTCCACGGGCTGCCATGAGAAACAATTCACGTCCCCATGAAGCGGTCTAACTTATCGCTAACCCAGTCCCCTAAACTAGTAGTTCCTGGTCCGCCTGAACAGGCGGACGTTTCTTCACCCCTTGCCCAAGGATCCTGTTGTCACCCGAACGAGGCTTAGGTTTTTTCTTTTATTCGTTGCCTACCAGCACGCAACTCGCAACACTGCGTCCCCCTTTCCCCGTTCCTCATGGCACGCTGTTCGCCGCATCTCGTCCCTCTCGGACGTACCATCACGGCAGGGATGTTCCCTTCTGCCGGTTCCAACCCTGCAGCCACGACGTCCACCTGGCGCATCAGAAAACAAGCCTCGGCGGTTTTCGAAGGGTTCCCACGCGCGAACACATGTCTCTGCCTCGTCGGAGCTTCACACACATGCGCCGCCTGGGAGAACCCATCGGTGCCAAATCCATTATCCAGCTCACCTTCTGTCCCTCCGCGGATCGGCTAACTTCCCCTTGCGTTTACGGACCGGCTTTCACTCCCGCAGGCTCGCACGTGGCGGCCTCGTGCGCTAGCACAGCACGGACCCGCCGCGACCTGCCATGCAAACCGGCACGGCCCCCAAACACTACGGGCCGCCTAACACGGGCTTTTGTCCCTCATCTGTCGCAGTCGTCGTCGCCATTCAAACGCGCACACTCCTGCGTGCCACGACGTTCACACACCTCACCATTACACTAGAGCTGCGGTTGCGGTCCTCCGCACATACTACCAACGCATCTCCCTCGTTCATACCACCACCTTCACACACGCGGTCTCTCTACACACCGCCTTTCACTCACACACACCATGTACTCACACACGCGAGTTCCTGTCACACCGGTGTTTCATCCACATAAGGTGTTTCATCCACACACCGTGCGTTTCATGGCACACGCAGGTGTTTCATACAACACACGGCATGGCCTCATCCACACAGCGTGTTTTCATCCACACGCAGTTCCTCATCCACACATGAATGTTGTCATCCCACACGCGGAGATTTCATCCACTAGCGTGCCTCATCTCACACGCGGTGTTTCATCATACCAGCGGGTGCCTCATCCACATGCGAGGTTTCATCCACATTGGCGTTTCATCCACAACAGTGCCTCATCCACACCGGTGCTCATCCCACACGGTGTTTCATCCACACACAGTGCTCATCCACACACGTGCCTCATCCACACGCGGTGTTTCACCACACACTGGTTGCCTCATCCACACGCGGAGTTGCATCACCACACGGTTTCCTCAGTCCACCACGCGGTGGTTTCATCCACACGCGATGTTTCATGCACACACAGGTCCTCATACCACACCACGGTCCTCATCCACACACGGTTTCAACCACAGCTGTCTGGTTTCCACGACGCGCGTTTCATCCACACACAGTGTTTCTCACACACTTCGATACCACATCACGCTGTTTCCTGTCGCACACTTCTGACTTCCTCCCACACTCGGGTTTCCTTTACACACGGCTGCTGGAAGGCATGCATTTCGGCACACTCGCTACCAGGCACACCATAATTCTCACACACGCGGTTTTCCCTCACTACCACGGGAATGCGCTACACATCGCCATAACATCGCACGCTATGCGTGCTTTCCGAGCGACGCATTTCTGGCTCACTCGTAACACACACACCGGACAACCACGGCTGGATTTTCGTCACCACAAGGGTTCCCGGGGCCCATTCATTACCCCTTAAGCTTTGTGTGCACCCGTCAACAGCACTCGCCCCCTCTACCTCGCAAAAAAGCTCGACGTGGACCCCACCTGTCGAGATCCGCTTCATGGGGAATATTCCCTCCCCTCGTTCCTGAAGGAGGCCATCCTGCGCTTGCATTAGGGCCCCAACACATTCCCGCGAGTCCCCCTCATGGTCCCTCGTTACCTCTGTGTGTGTTTCGTTTTTAGTTTCTTCCACCCCGTTCCAAATTCATCCTCTATTTCTTTTCTACCTCCCGTGTCCTCTGTTATTCCTTTATTATTCTCCGTCGTCTCTACCTGTCTTGCCGCACACGTTCTCCGTCACCCCAAATTAATTTCTTCCCTCTGTGGTTCACCGTCACTTTCTCTGTCACCTGCACGAGGTCTCGTCTTTACACGTCCCCCGTATTACTTTGTCCTCCACCGCCGGGGCTGACACAGCCCACACTCCCCTCTGCTCGCTCGCTCTAGCACGTGCGCCGCCATTATGCCCTGCCTCAGGCATTGCCCCACGCGCCGCATTTCACCCCGCAGTATGCATTATTCCATCCATATTGTATTCATGCCATCTATTTTATTGTTTATTTGTTTGCATATTCGTATCCATTACGTTTTCCATTTGTTGCGTCGATACATCCACCATCTGTGTGACGACCGATGGCTCAAGCAGGGCCGATGCCGCCTTATTATCGTCCGTTTCGCTGGGGCCGGGGAAGG
This sequence comes from Eptatretus atami, assembly GCA_035128595.1. Taxonomy (NCBI): domain Eukaryota; kingdom Metazoa; phylum Chordata; class Myxini; order Myxiniformes; family Myxinidae; genus Eptatretus; species Eptatretus atami. The sequence goes on from CM068964.1 coordinate 88,632,395, forward strand.
ATTTGACGGAGGGGGGAGGGGGGTGTTCATACACCGCGGCCCCGCCGCTGGCCCGATTGCGGACTCTTGCATTTCTTTGTGGGGGTGTTAACCTGCATAATGGGCAATGTTTCCTATGGTCACTTTTGCCCTGACCATGATTTCTAACATTTCTATATTCATACCCCTCTCCCGTTCGCCTTGAACTTGCCATCTTGCGTAATCGGAAATAATTTAAACTCGGAATTTAATGAACCGGAGGGTCACCTCGCACACCTTGATCCGGTTCCGTTAATTTAGTGTGGGGATGAATCTGTATCCCACTTTCTGACACACAGTGTTGAGATTTCCGCCCGGCCGGCGTGCGAACGACCGCGTCTACAATACGGTCGCTCGCCCACCGAACGACAATCCAGTCGCGGCTGTTTCCGGATCAACGCGTGAAAACCAGCCATGGTTGTTTATTAACCACACCACAACCTTTATCGCACTCTACCCGCGCTACAGGGTCCGAGCGCCAAATCTTCATTTACTAATTTATTCGCGCAGTAGGTTACCAGAGATTGTTACCTCGAACGGACCGGCTTGGAAGAGCCGCTTAAGCAGCTCGCTTCCTTTGGGATAAACGAGAGGGGGATTATCGCGCGTCCCGTGGACCCACACTTTACCGGCTATTTAAAAACCAACTTATCCGCAGTGATGGGGCAGGTTCCACAATGAGGGAATGGACGCAACGAACAGGTTTACATTCAGCACAAGGACTCTTTTTATAATAAAGGCACGTATGGCAATTAAACAAGGCCAAAACAACGATGATGCAATTTCAAGCAAACAAGCACGCAAAAGAAACTACACCGTCTCTACTTATTATTGACAGCTCACATTTGCACTTTATACAGAGTTCCTACTTATTAGACGGCCCCACGGACACACGTACGCAACACACACAGCAAACACACAAAAATGGTGGCAGAGGCCTTTAATAACGGAGCTCCAGCCGGAAGGACAGGGTAGCTTAATACTCTAGAAACCTATTCTCGACCTCTCCACTCTCGTGTTCTTCAAGTTGTGCGGACCCGGCTCCAGCCGAGAAGCGAGTGAATCCATCGCACATTGGACTGGATCGCTTCCCAAGCTCCGCGAATCCTCCCGCGCATTCATCAACACGTGCTGGTGACGGCGCTGATCCTTCCCGTCGATGCCGTTGCTCCACCGAGGAAACCACCTCCACGAAGAGGTCGATGAGTCGCACCAAGCCCGCGGAAACCAATGGAGAACAAAGAGCTCACGAACCAAGAAGAAAGGAAGCCACCACTCACAGCTCGAGCCGAGTGACCGGCTTAACTTCCTTCCAAGCAAAGCAGCTCAAAACGCAAAAAGCCTCTCCCGAGCCAAGCAGAAAACGAAGTCACGACCATCAAGCAAAAAAGCCTCAAAAAGCTCCTCCCGAGCCAGGCCTCAGCCGAAGGCTCACTGAGCATCCGAAGCAAAAAGCTTTCCGAAGCCTTCAACCCTAACCCAAGCCAAACAGGACCCGAAGGTCTGCTGAACGGCTACGTCTGCAACTCCCTTCTCCAACTCTTCCCACGAACAAAAGAAAATATCTCCTCTTATCCTTCTCCCGCCCTTCCCCCGCTCCCGGCTGTGACTCGATGACTCCTAACCCTTGTGCTCCACCCCGCTCAGCCCACGGGTGGGAGGAGTTGTTGACATCATGAGTCACGGGACGGCAGGGTGGTTCTTTCCTCTTCGCAGAGAGGGGGAGGGATGACTCCATTGTTCGTTCCCTAACTTTAACATCGATCCGCAGCGCCATCTAATCGATTTCTGAACATTTAAAACAATGAAAGTGAGCTATCTAGGGAACAAGCATTATCGGACATAGCTGACTAAAGGAACCTGTATGTTGTGTGCAATCGAATTCCCAAATTCGTAACACTATATATATTTATCAGATGTGCCTCCTGACTTATGTTGAGCATCGCCCTGGATTATGTTTCACATGGTAAAACCACATAATCCACAAAGAACAACATTCCGTCTGCCACCCAGACGACTGCTCCCTCTAATGTAAAACATTCAACCAGAAAAACATGACCACATTCATCGTTTAAACCCACCGATGACATCACATGCCTTCTGGTTGTCTGGGTGGCAGACGGATGGTTGTCCTGTGCAGATTATGCAGTTTTACCATGTGAGACATAATCTGCAGCATTGCTCACCATAATAGTCAGGAGGTGCATCTGATGTATAAACGATGAATGTGGCCATCATTGGTTAGATATTTATCAGGATGCCGTTTGAGGAAATAAGCCTAAAATCTGGATCAGTGGCTCTATTTGGTGTTTAACTGATGTTAACCATACAACCTTTGTCTGTTTGACAGTCACCAGGTCAAGGCCTCTGTGTTGGAGGCAACACTTTAGTGTCAGTCTGTGTCCAATAGGGATCGGTGGAGTGCTCGTCATCCTCCACATGTTTTGACATTTATAAATATATTGTTATGGCCACTGGTACCGAGTGTATTGTGAGGGGGTTAATCCTTGTTTCTCCTTGGAAGAGCCAGACCTGGGGCCACCGCTCACAATTAACTTCGTAGTATGGTGGGTTGCTTTACACCCATGAACGCCAATCAGTTATCCATGAGTTCCAGTGTCCACCATCTAATTTGCCATTTAACTAGAGGTCACGTGGCTACCTGAACAGGGAGCGTGCCATCGGCAATGCACCAATCTTATCTTGATTAGATCTTAAGTAGGGCGGCCGAGCGTTTACTGCTGGTGCATGCCGACAATGACAGGTTAATTAGTTTGGGAACGACCTCCTTGTCTATCTAGGTTTGGACAATGCTGGATCAATGGAAGGACAAGCACAGACATTTTGAAACGTCAACAAGGAATTTATTAATAAGTTGACCAAGACCTCTGTGTAATAAACCAAATAAACAGAAGACCTTTTCATTTCCTTGATGGGAAAAATAGGTGAATTCGAAATAAATCAAAATAATTTCAAAACAAATAGAGAATTCAAACAGACATTTGATAGAAAAAACAGACAAAGAGCGAGATGCTATCACTAAATGCCCTTACTTCACAAGTTAAACACAGAGACAAGTGTACCCAGCAGATCATTCAGGGGGAAAGAATTCGGGTCCTCAGCTTACCAGGCTAAAGTCCGGTGTTGCGTCAAAGAGAATGTCCCAAAATGTGTGAGTGTGCCTTGGCCCGCTGCCAGCGCACTGCCTCGCCGTGCAGCCACCTGCAAACAGGCTCGAACACCAATCGGCATCACGTCGTCACCTCCAGGAACCAGGGACGCCAATAATCAGGTACCAGCAGAACCAGTTCAAGCAGTTCAAGTCCAGTGAATAACCTGAAATGGTACAAAGCAAAGCGGTAAACTGTCAGAGGTTAAAAAAAAAAGTTTAGGTTACCAAAAACTGGAAAATAATGTAAATTTCAGAGTTGTTAAAAATGTCCTTTTCAGGGAACAAGTAATGGGTTAGCAACTACAGCTGTTCTGCAGCAATGGAAGTGAATTAAGCCTTGAAAGTTGATGCAAACAATTCCAACAGGTGTCCC
>CM068964.1:88658175-88682451 GCA_035128595.1 Eptatretus atami
ACACACACACACACAACACACACACACACACACTGAAAAAAAACATCTTCAGGTGGAGAGGAGGAAAACAAGAATGGTGGATGGTAACGGGCAGAAGAATGGAGGGGAGGATGAGGATGAGGATGATGAGAACAGTAAAGACTGGAAGAAGGGGTGGCATACATAATAGTGGAGGTGAATTGACACCACTCAGAAAAAGACCACACACACAACTTTACAAAATAGACAACAACAAACGCACAAAAATACTAGTTCGGAGAACCAACAAATCATTCAAAAGATTGGTACCAAAATCATCCCCATGTAAGGAACTCAACACCACGAGCTTTGCATTGGCACAGCTGTGCCACTGATGCAGTGCTCTCTTTCCAGTACAATGGCACTCATTTCACCAACCTCAGAAGGATGACAGGCTGAGTCAACTCCACCTGGTGTTAATTCAACAACGGACAGTTCCTCAAACTCAAGTCCCGAAGATCTTAAGTCAGCCACGTGAACCATTAAGCCAACACCAGGGTAAATTGGAAATAAAGACCTCGAGATAATGGCTGCCGAAAGCAAACTCAAACTAGAAGGGCACTCGGTAGAGCGTATACCTACGCCCCGTAATGCCTATTCCACGAGAACGTATCTGGCCCAATACATTTTTGAGATATCGTGCTATGTATCGTTTTTCGCCTAATCTCTCAATGGTGAAGAATCACTTAAAAATTCTCATAGTCGGATCCCAGATCGGATCCGTCCACATTTTTTGAGATATCTGTACACAAACAGACAAACAACCAAACAGACAGAAAGGGGTGAAAACATAACCTCCTTAAACTTCGGCGGCGGAGTAAAATATAAATTATCGCAACAATGATTAAAAAAAAAATAAAAACCACGACAATGTGCAACAGAGGGAGAAAACATAACCGCGTGTTTGAAAAATAACCCTAAAATGTTACACTGCAAACTTGGGAAACAAAAGCAAAACCAGAATCCCCTGAGAAAGATAAATTGAAAAATCCTGGAAAGAATTACAAGGACCCCAAAATAACACAACAAAGAGGCAACATTGAATCTAAAACTTTGGTGGGGAGAAAGAAAAACATCTCAAGGAAATGCGCCGCAGTGATATTTGAATGAAGGAAAAAAAAACAACAACTAGCAAAAATCCAAACTTTAAGAGTCCAGGCCCGATGGAATTCCAAACTTCTGGCTGAAGCAACTAGATGTCTATACAATCACAGCGCTCGAGCATTCAACAAACTAATCCAAGGGGAGGAGGTAATGGATGAATGGATCACAGAGGGTAACACCTTCCTCATCCCAAATCTGAAGAATCCCCAACAACTCACAGAATAGACGCAATAGATGTCCACCAACACATACAAACTTCTGGCGGGAATCATCACAGAAATTATGTACCACCATCTAACACAAGAAGGAGCCGGAGAGGCAGAACAGAAAGGATACAAGGAGGATGCTACGGAACAATAGACCACCTCCTACTAAGAAAGACATACTCGAAAACTGCAACACGAGAAGAACCAAATTATTCACAGCTGGATAGACTATAAAAAAAAAAGCTTTTGATAGTGTTCCACATTCATGGATGTATAACATGCATGCAATTGTAAAAGATCAACCACCAACAATCAAAATGATTGAGAAAGTAAATGGAACTTTGGAATACCATATTGATATTCCAGCATTCGGAAGGAAAGATTGAAATAACAAGAGTGAAGATATGACGTGGCGGTCTTCCAGGGAGACAGCCTTTTGCCCTCCTATTTTGCATAGCCCTGGACCCACTGAGCATTCTCATTAATGAGAAAGGACATGGATACACCTGATGTCAAATAAGAGAACGTGCAAGAAACAGATAGATGACACATCTACTGGACATGGATGATTTAAACTCTTTGCGACCAAATCACAAAAAATTGGCAGTGTCAATTTGGTTTCAGATCAGGTTCACACGACCTGGTATGCTTCTTCTGCTCTCCAATAATGGATGGAGGTACTCAATGCCAGACATGAATCAGAGCATCTCCCAAGACATATTGCGTGCTTTCGATATGGTCTGGCACCCTGCCCTGCTCACCAAACTCTCTTCCTTAGTATCCAAGGCCATCTCCACTGCATGGCTCACAGACTTCCTCTCCTGTCGCAGCCAACGTGTGGCCCTAAATGGAGTTCTTTCATCCCCTCTCCTGTCCAGGCTGGAGTTCCACAAGGCAGTGTTGCTGGGCCCTTTTTTTTTCTGGTTTTCATCAATGATCTCTCCGACTCCCCTCTGCCGCACCATCTGTCATCCCTGTCATCAGAACAGGAAGCGCAGCTTCTTTACTCTCGCAGATTGGATAAGATCACAAGCTGGTCCAACACGTGGAACACTGTCTTTCAATCCTGACAAATCTCACACACTCACTATGTCTCCCGAAAGGACATTTGGAAGCCCCCCCCATCTACTTTCTTCACGAATCCTCTGGAAGAAGTCGTTTTATTCAAGTTTCTGGTCTCACTATCTGCTATGGTCTTCCTGGGAAAGCCAATTTCAACCTGGCCTCCAAGCCAGTCCGCCGACTGGGAATCGTCGTCGTGCAAAGTCCTTCTCGGCCCACCTGAGCTCTTATCACAGACAAACGCTTGAGTACTGCTCTCCGGTCCGGGCCTGGTGCTCCTGCTCCCACCTTTCTTGGCTTCACACTGTGGAAACCAGGCATTTAGGATCACTGATATCTCCCGCGATGAGGCTGAGTCTTTGGGCCTCTCACTCTTCTCACCGCAGGGCTGGTCGGTGGTTTTCTGTCTTCTACCGTCTCTTCTCCAGCCTCCGCCCCCTCCCGCTCTGTCTGCGATATGTCCCCTCATATTCCGCAAGGCAATCAAGGTCCGCCAGCAACCTCCTTCTGGTAAAACACCAAAATCACGAATCACTGGCTGCACCTTCATTCTTTCATTCCTCTTTTTCCCCACCTTTGGAATAACTCCTACACTCTATTCAATCCCATTCTTCCCTCCAGGCCTTCAAAACAGCCTGTTCACCACCACTTCTTATCATCCCCCATCCAAATCCTTGACCTTTTCTACCCCGTTAATCCACCCCAAACCCACCTCTTTCAAATTCCTGTGTTCCTTCCTTAAAGTCCCTGTGTGTCCATCTTGTATACCCCGTGTTCCCCACCCTCTCCCTCTCCCTTTCCACAGATCTCGAATGTCTCTGTTCTCACTGTCTTGTCCTTCCCTCTCCCGCCACTCTTGTCTTCTGCCTCCATTGTTGTGCGTTGTGTTTACCTCTTATCTGAGCCTCGACAATGTATTGAAAACAAAACAAAATGGTACTCTGCCGACATTCAAATGGAATTTGCCTCGATAAGTGTGGCCATGCACATTCGTAGAAGGCAGACCAACACAACGGACAGCCTAAAATTGAGACAAATACAACTAGAACGGCACATCGTAGAACGATAGTCCTTGCCTCGCACTGTTTTCACGTCTGACAAAAGTACCATCGTGAACTGAACACGCCACTTTATAGCCAACTGCTCTTATGGCCCATTTTCCTGCATCATCCATGCACCCGATATGTCACATAGTTTCTTCGGCAATGGGTTATATGACATCCTAAAATTAATTCTTCACGTCACATCTGTCATATTCAAATATATGGTTCAGATTTTCAGAAAAATAAATAATAAACATATATAATATACTATAATTCCACCCCAATTATGACTGGAATACCACTTCACCGATACCACCATCGTTAATCTCCCTAATACCATGGGGAGTTGATGACATATGCGAAGTTTTCAATTTTTTTCATTGAGCAGTTTTGGAGAAAATGAGCGTCCAATAACCAATGTGACTATGACATCAGAGTTAGCAATAAAATATTTTCCATGAGGAGTCCCTTCCTCTGTTTAAATGCGGCAGCCGGCACGCACGACGCACGCACGCACGCACGCACGCAGCACACACGCACACTCACATTCGGGGCGAGACTAACAAATACAGGAGCTAGACAACGAAGCTCATATACAAAAATACATCGGAGTAGAAGAGGGTCACCAAATATGTCAAAACAAAATCAATCGACAAAAGAATACCTGTGTAGGCACGAGGCTGATCCTGAAAACGTATCTCACCCCGAGAAACAAAAATAAGCCAAAAACAAGCTCGGCAGCATGAGTGTTCCAGTAACAGTTGTGGAAAATTGAACTGGGCAAAATCAGAATCAATAAACTTGATACAAAACAAGGAAACTCGTCAATCATCCAGATAAATGTTCTGCAAAAATCAATGCATCCGAGAATGTACCTCCCGCGATGAGAAGGCAGGCAGGGCCTGATGGAACTCAACCAGTGCACAGAGGCGACAAAAGTAGGATTGGCTGAGATATGTGAAGTGCAACAGACTACCGAATGCAAATTTGGCATCCAAGGATGATAAAACAAACGAGAGAAGGTATCACATAACCCACCTAGCCTTCATAACCTATTTCCAAAGAACAGGTTGTGAATGGAAGATGTCACACTGAAACCGAAACAGCATGATACAGCCCCAACGATGCAAAAACGACAAAAAGAAAAATATAAAACGAAATGTCAACAGATATACACGACAACTGGAGAAACAATAAAAAAGCAGGAAGGTATTACACAAAAAAAAGAGTTTGACAAAAGAATGGGGATAGACAAGAAGGCTCTTGGAATGACTAAGAAGAGTTCAGCTCAACTGGGATGGGAGAATGAATTAATTATACACCCAAGACTGATAGGATACTACAAGCCAATGGCTTTAAGGAAATTAGGGACTGAGTTCAATCAATCGACAATGTAGGTTCTGCAAAGGTGAAAGAAAGCACGAGCACCTCCTATCCGGATATAAAACAAACTCAGTCAGACAGCTGTGCACACAATGCACGACAAGGTATGTAGAGTAATCCACTCACACATCTGCAAAAGTCTCAATATCCCAGTTTCCAGACAACTCATAGAAAACATGAACCAAAAGCAATCATGGAAAACAAGAAGTCAATGGCTACATATTATCTGATGATTCATTGAGGCAGGAACATAGAAAACAAAGCATTGTCACTGGGTGTACTTGGGTATGCCTGGTTGCTTAATGGTTTAGGGAGGTGGGCTTGGGATCCGAGATACCCAAGTTCAAATACCCACTCGGCTGTTGAATTAATACCAGGTGTGGTTGACTCTCCTGTCATCCTTCCGAGGTCGGCAAAAATGAGTGTCCAGCTTGCTGGTATCCTGTTGTTGGAGTGGCGACCGTTCCAGGATTGTGTCCAATACCAAGGAGACTGGCTTAGGCAAGCACCAATGATCTCTCCACAGAAGTTATGGTCCCAATGGATGGATGGAATACTTGGTACAAAAAGAAAAGAGACATTGCTAAATTGAGCAGTCAGCACCAGTGATTTTGGCTTAAACAATGCGCAGAAATGATGAAAATGACCTAAATAACCAAGACTCAAATGAAATGAAAAGGATCCTGGAAGCTTGAAGAACACCAAAAATTTGTACCAGTGATAATTGGAGCAATGGGAATGATGAAGAGAACTTTAAGAGTCTTAAAACCAATCCCTGGGAATATTACTTCAAACAACTGCATTTGGAAGCTGTCTGGGGATGCGTGACGATCCTGAAAAGAACCATCGGAACAAAACTTTGAGAACAAGAAAACTTCACACTTGGTGCATGCTCATGATCCCTTGGTTGAAACGGACGTGGATACTTCGAGACCTGGGAGGACTGCGTTCCACGCTTTCTGAAACTCCGAATATGGACATAACCAACTGACACAAGCGATCGCAAAACCCCATTTCCCGATGCGAGAGACGGACCGGGTATATTAACCTGCCACAAACGATGCCTGAAAGCTAAAATTTGTATATTGTAGGTTTAATGTACAGAAAACATTTTTGCGCTGGTAGATCAATTCGAGTTTGAGGTAAGCACACTTTGCTTTTTGAACTACTTGCATGGCTTTGAATCACGAACCAGCTATAAACTACCACCCTGGTGTTTCACTGCAGGGCGAGGCATCCACGTGTGCACCATCATCGGAAGGACATCAGGTCAGAGGACCAGTATGCCAGCACAGGGGCGTCGCGAGAACTTAAAGACTACCACCGTTGGTATCTCCAGCACCTAAACAAATGACGAATTCCCGGCCAGTCCATGTCAGAGACTGTCCAGCCAGTTCCAGAAAGAGTTTGGGCAATGAAGAACATCACCTTCTCTCTCCCAACTACCCCTGAGCCACTGACAGCCCATAAGGTAGAAATAATTGAAGGCCATTAAAGAAGAAGGAATAAGAATATATAACCAACATTTTTGTGAAATATCACGGATAAAAGAACGACAATCGATGTTTCAGACAGGTTTTCTTTCCTCTTGGTCCAATCTGACAAGCAGGAGAAGCTTCCTATAAACAAACCGGCGTAATTGCAAACAGCTTGAAAGTTCCACAAACACAAGGCATCATTTTCTCCTCGGTTTTGAAACGGTGAAAGTCAAAAGAGCGAACGTTCATGCGCTGAAAGGTCGACAGGTAAAAACTTACATCTGCACCTCGCCGACAGTAATGGTTCGGCTCCGTGTCATGTATAACACGCGTTGAGATTATTTCCCTTACAATATAAATCTTTTCAGAGTCGAGGTTTTTATGAAGAGACAATTGCTTACACAAAAAAAAAAGATTTGTCTTATGACAACTGTTTTGATCTGACCCTACAGCCAGAGACCCTCCCCAAATGAATCCGCACGCTATATACGGAGAGGACAGTGGAAATTACAGTAGTGAGGTTGATTCGTGGCACTCGTGAAATAAAATAAATGCCTCCGCAAGAAACCATTGTGGACAAGGCATAAAGACATAGCTTTAAAACACTTATATGGAAGGATATCCAAAAGGAATGTCGTCTTGTGAAGCTATACAGATTGTGCTCTGCATCGAAAAGACATCGCGATTGAAGTTATAATTTATTCTTTCGAAGCTATTATGTACTGACATTTTTTGCTCGTGCTTAACCGATAAAACAGTCAACAATGAAACACAGTCCACAATGGCCTCGTATGGACATTATATTGTGGGATTGAAAATTATACTTTCATGTCCGTATGTTATAGCTGGCAATTCCATACGACCTTCCTTCTCATTCCCCCACTAAGGCCAGGCCCATGCGGTTTTGTTCGAAATAGAATTTGCATCTGCACAGTTGACCAAAAATGAATAGATTCTCTCCATTTCTTTTTGTATACCGAGTCGAGGCTCGTGGAAGAGCTCGTATCACTGAATACGACTGAGGAGTGTAATAGGCCAAAAGGAACAGTAGAAAGAGAGGGGGGATGGAGAACCACAGCGGAAGTTGAAGGACAAGATAGAGGGAAAACTTGGACAAACTAAACGAGCACTCGGTAGAGCACCAGTCCTGTCTCGCACACTCAATTCTGATTAAAATACCAATCGTAATGAAACACCCATATTATGGCCCTATAGCCATACCATCCTGCACCTAACAGATACACCATATTTGCCATTATTCATAGCTTTATTGATTTTTTTATGATATTTAAAGACCAGCTTTTGTGCACATTAAGGCTAAGATGTGGTCAATGAAGTGAATAAGAAAGAAAAAAAATTGAAACTCCATGGCTAATTGGATCATATAGAACAACCCCGCTCCCCTACGGGAGCCGTCAAGGGGGTCATGTTATTATATCTATGACTATTTTACTCCAAGGGGTCCAGGATTACACACCCAAAAATTGGTTGCGATCGTGGTTCAGCGTTTTTTGCGGCACCTGGGAACAACGCAGCGGACAGACGGTGATTATAGTAAAGATGTTTGAAGTTTCGTATCAAATCTGTCAAGCGGTTCTGGAGAAGAAGATTGTTACGTATTGCATTTTCAATCCATATGGCCACAGACAACGTAACGCGATGACGTCATAATTTTAATTTATTCACTACATCGGTCGTAGATCAATATATGAGTTTCAGATTTTTCAGATAACAATTTTGATTCAACCAATTATGGCTGCAATAACCACTTTACAGATGATTCATTATTATCATCCATTATGGAGAGTTTGATGACTCCAGGGGAGTTGCCGACATATTCCAAGTTTAATTTTTTTTTATTGAGCGGTTTCAGAGAAGATGTCGCAATTTTTTTTCCCTTAATCAATATGTTTGCCAATACCATGTGCCATGACACTGCGTTCAATTAAAATATTCCTCCAAGGGGAATCCCTCCAATGTTTAAAGTTTCACATCAATCAGACAAGCGGTTACAGAGAAATAATTTTTAAAGGAAAAAACATAATAGATGTAGATCACTACACATACGACAGACGGGTTGTGCAATTGTCTCGAACCCATTCTGGGTCAGATTAACAATGGGTGTGGGGAAGGAATGGGGGTGGGGGGCAACAAAGGGTGTGGGGGAGGATGGAGCAGGCAGGAAAAGGAATGATAGGGTGGACAAGATGGACACAGAAGGAAACTCTCAGGAGGGAAAAACTGGAAACTTGGAGAAGGGAGGCTTCGAGATTGGGGTGGGGGTTAACGAGGGTACCAAAAGATCCATGTTTACTAAAAAAAAAATTTGGTTGCATAGTCGAGGCCGTGGGAAAGCTAAAATTCCGTACACTTTGAACGGATCAGGACAACGGAAGACTAAAAAGAACAGTTGAAGAAGGGGGAAAACACCCCAAACAGCAGAGTTGAAGGCAAATAGAGACAGGCTTGGAACAAACAAAGTGGTTGATCGATGGATGGGGGAAGATACATTAAATAAGAAAAAAATAAATTGGCACATAATCAGGGTCTTCGAAACTGTTGAATAGCTCTTATGAATTTACCAGATAACAGCAGTTAGACACAAGGGAAAGGAAACTTTTGGGGTTTGCTTGCTTTTGCACAAGTTTCTTTCTTGCATAGACTTGTTTTTTTACAAATTCAGTGTGTACAGGCAGCTAAAGTACACAACTTTATTTTTTTTTATTTTTTTAAAGCTAATTCAACCCACAAATAAGAAGACCTTTTGTATACCTGCTTGGCAATTTATGGTGAAACAAATCAACCTTTCAGCAGTTAGAAGCCGTCGTGTATTTAATTTTACTTGTGACAACATATACTCAGCGATAGATGCCGGTCAACGAAAGCGAGGAACTTCATTACAATTGTTGGCAATATTCCATTTGCCGATAACAATTATGAGGGAACACGGGGCCATAGGATGTTGAAATTCAGAAGTATTTTTGGGGGCCATATATTTATTACATCACAACCTTTACTTGGGGGGGGGGACCTCTCTCACCCTCCCTTGGACCACAATGAGATGCAGAAGTAGCACACTTACCGTTGAGTGTCCTTAGCCTCGACTTGATTCTGGGTCTGATCTGTAAACTGTTAGATTGGCATTCAGCCAGCAGAATGTTGCTTCAATCGTGTGCCGTCCCGTCCCTCTGTGTAATTTAAGCTTGGACGCCATCTGCTGGGCATCAACATAAGTCGGATGGACGTTGAAGATCCCACAATGTGTTGCACCAAAGAGTAGTCGGTGAAGTTATCATCGGCGCCCTGAATAAATTCGAAATCCTGCCCTAGTTTAGAGGGGCACTGCATCAGTAGCAGCAGCCACACATAGATTTCTGAAATTCCCAAATTGTCTTGCTCTTCAATGGCCTCGCTATGGAGAAAAGAAAAATCCTTGCATCCAGCTGGTTATTATTTAGTTATTGAGATGCAATTTTAATTTTCTCAATCTCATCTCACCACCATCCACGGACTCGCTCGGACCCACAGCTTGGCTGAAAATCAGTGGCTTCGCACTAAGTCATGACACACTGTGAGTGTAGAGCAGTAGTTAAAATCCTGGGGTTTCTTTTACTGTGCATGTTATAAGGAACGTTGCTGATTTAAAAGACCTACACATAGAGTTGATTGAGAAACATTCTCATCATTGTGATTGAGACGGCTAAGGAGAGAGTCATTGTGTATTGAGTGTGTTGTGTAGATCATAGGTAGAGGGTATCCCCCCCCCCTCTCCTTATCCTTCCGCTTCCGCTTACCCTCTGACATACATATTACATGCTGAGCCATATGTATTGTGGGTTGGTGGCCCATGGTCTCATTTAAAAAATTGTCGAAAAAAGGGGGAGGTTGGTGAAAATATATTTTTAATTGGCTCTAATACTTGTCTTGTTCCTCCTGTTCCTCTTATTCCATCTACTGTTTTGTAATCGTGATGGAAAAGAATTGATGAACAATGAAAGGTTCCGATCCCATGTGAGTTATTGCAGGTGATGACTTTGTTATTGAATGGCTCAAAAGCAAAGAGATGTTTAGACATAAATGGAAAAGTGTAATAGAGAAGAACCAAGGTTTAATGCACATTAATAATACGAAGGTTTATAGTGAGTGGTAAGGAGAAAGGAAAGAAAACAGAGAATGGCCTTGGTTCAACATGCGGAAGAAGGAGATGGGATGGACTTCATTCAATATGGCAGTTGGTATCGAGGTCAGGTAGGTCAGGTATGGAAGCATGAGCCGCAAGCAGCGCGTCGCGTCCATTTCCACTGGGAGTCAGGGGCCTCCGTCTGGCCCATCCCAGGCAGATGCTTGGCCCATCCCAATCTCTGAGGATGCCGATCAACCTGGCTGCAAAACCATGAGCCACGTGGTCGCCGCCATTGGCCTCCTCCACTTCTAGGAGGCTCTGTCACTAGAGAGAATCTGGTGAGGCAGGATCAGCTGACAGGAAAAGACCACATGTCCATACAGCGCACGCTGAGCTCACGGACTTGCGATTAACAAATCTCATTTGAGTCTCGCGTCTCAGCAACCGCTCGTTGGACACAAAGTGCCGACCAGCGATAGTCCAGGATTCTCCGAAGAGACCTGGTACCCGAAGAAATTAAGTCTCCATCTCAAATCCCTGATCAGAGTCAAGTCTCACATCCATGGAGCAAAGACTGGAAAGCACCAAGGACTGAAGACTCAGACCCTTTCCATCCTCCTGCAACAGGTACCGACAGGTACCGACAGCACCAGGTACCACACCCCATGATCCAGTGAATCCATGACTCCCCGGCCCGCCAGATGTCTGTTGACTCCAGCTCACGCCACAGAGACCATGACATCACTGCCCAAGGAAAAATGAATCTCTCCATAACCTCAACATTTCCACCACCAGCAGGTACAGACAAAGTAGCAGCCCAAGATTCATTGAAAGCCTGGATCTTAGTTTTGACAACAGGAAACACAGTAATCCAGTGGCTAAACTCTCATTCCAAAAGCACCTCAGGGCCCCGCAAAGGTCTCCAGAGACTCCACAAGATGCTGCCTCAATCTGCGAAATCAAGGTCAATTTTGACACTTCCGCAAATGATGCACTGCAGCTCATTCTCAACTAAAACTCCACAGAATCCAGTCCATCACAAGCGCCTGAAACGTGTGTGGGCCAGTACACACCCCTGATCGAACTCCAGTAACAACTGGAAATGTTGTGGAGATGTATCACTACTTCAGCAGCACTCACTGTTCCAGAATACAGTTCAGACATCAGATTGATCAGTTTTGGTGGCACCTGTGAAGAAGTAATGAATCCTGCAGAGGCATCGGGATTTACTGAATCGAAGCTTGCGAGTCAACGTAGAATGCAGCAGGCGCCCTGCAGAAAACTCTCGTCTGGGCATGAGTGAGGACCCGAAGGGCAAGGATTGGGTATCATTGACCTCTTTGGTGTAAAGCATTACTGCCGTGGAACGCGGTCTCAAAGAAAATGGAAGGCGAACCCGATCAAGAATTATCTGAGGCAAACACCTTGCCCGGCACTGGAGCATCATCATCCCTGGTAGTTGTTGCAGTCCTGGCGATCCCCCTTCCCTCTCCAAGAGGGACACAAGGCCGCATTTCCAGTCAGTTTTACGGATGAATGCCATGTGATCCAGGCAGGGCACAGACACTGCATGCAACGACACGAGTGCACATTTCCACCAGAGCTTGGGAAGTTCGGCAATGGATGCCACAGATCGCCAGGAGCTTTACCCATTTCACAACCGGTTCACACAGCCTGTTGTTTCAAAAACAAGGTGGATCACAGTTGATTGGAGGGAAAGCAGTCGGATAGTAACACCCCTGACATTCAAATTGACAGCTGTGGATCAGCTGGGTATAGCCGCTCAAGCAACGCGGCCAAGTGGGCTTTCATTTCGGACTCCTCTGTCAGAGCCCACCACTGTCCGCTCGAACTCGCAGTACATCGAGGGACGACTTGGAGGAACACAATGCACAAATATTCTTCCCTCAAAACAGGAGAGAATCACTTGACCAATGTGATGCTCTAGACCCCCTCCAGATTGCTCGCACATAGGCCTACTTATCCACTTTTTGCTCGTGCAGTTTATGGCTTCAACTCTGAACAATGCTCTGCCATTCAGCCTGGCGCCTGGCGACTCTAGTCAATGGTATCCGTGTCCCTTGAGTAGGACAAAATTCTTCTCGCCTTCTGGTGAGTTCCCAAGACATCCACGGCAATATCAAGGATGTGTGGTCTTAAGGACTCACAACTCTTAAGATTCCACCAAGCACTCAGACTCCCCAATCTGAGCTCAGCTGTTTGCGCAACCCATCCTCAGCTACCCTCTCATTCTTGATGCTTGCCAGCATCCAGCTCGGCTGCGAAGGAGTACATTCTCCTGGATTTAAGCTGCAACTTCAGAGTCGCATCAAGTCCTGTGGTCGTAATGAGGAACTGAGCACTCCGTGGCCCCTGCAGTTCTGGATTATCCTCCAGCAACCATCAAACAAGCATTGAGGTCAATCTCTTTGCCACAACCACCACATTAGAAATACCAAGTCATGCGATGCCTGTGGGCGCTGAAACCATGAACCAGCCACCCCAAGTCCCATGACTTCTGGGCAAAGTCAGGAGTTAGTGCTATTCTGGTTCACAGTTCAAGAACCATGGGGATCAAACACACGTCTCATAACAAGTCCTGTCAGTTTCCAGTCGATTGCATTGAAATCGCCCAACTAGAAATCCTCAAGAGTACTTGCCTGGGGAGGCACTAAATCAACCACAGACTTGAACGTGGCAAAGAATGCGTCTTCACGGTGAAGATCACTCGCGCTCAGTCGGAGCATATACAGAGACCAGGGAAAGGACTTCCAAGGAATTGAGACATCGCCTTCATCTCATAATACTCTTGTGACGGTGTTACCTCAATTATCATTGGACACAGCTAACAGAACTTCCTTGGCATGGAACCATGCAGAGCGACCAGACCAATAGTAAGTGTAAACCACCCGCCAGCGATCTCGTCCACTAATCCGGTCTCCGAACGCTCAAGAGTGTTGCAATACCGATGATCAAACTTGCGGTCAGATGATATAGAGACAAGGTGAATCATCCTCTCTAGGGATGTGTATTATGGAACATTACATGCAGCCAGGCACCAAAAGGGACTGCCTCAGGTTCACCCAAGGAGACCGTCATCTGTGGAGAAAACCTTAGCACCATCCCCCAACACACACTAACTGCAATCTGATGACCGCGGATAAGGTTACCCCCTGGTTTTCCTCCTGTCATAAAGAGTGGGGGTCCCAAGGATTTGGTCCCAATCCCGTCATCTGGTGAGTCTGCCCTGTGAAGAGCCGCTGCAGAGATGTACTACCAGGAGTGGTTTTTTCAATTTTCTTTCCGGTTTTTTCTTGTGTTTTGTGGAGTGAATGGTTTTACAGAGTGGCCCGGAGATGCAAATCCTAAAACCACCAACTTCCTAACAAAGGTAACCCAACTGCAGGATGACATCCGCAAACACAGTTGGGCCTAAGATATGGACGTCCTTGCTCACAAGGAGTCCTACTGCCCTTTGACAGGTTTTGTTTATTTAATCCTGGCTGGGGTGTCCATATCCTACACCCTCCTCAACCAGAAAGCCTGGGTAGGTGGGAGACGATGGGTTTTAGTCCGGCCGACAACCCGACCATGAAACAGATTTAGGCAGGTTTATATGATACCTGTTAAAGCAAGTCCAAACAGATCTGATCTGGCCTGAAATCTGACAATAGCGGTATCGACGTGTTCAAGAGGTGCTAGGGGTATGCATTAGGAATTGATCACAGCTGGGGATTTCATATGTAAAAGATATGGGATCCAATCATTTCAAGAAAAGATGAAGAACAAAAATGAAATCCACGCTGAGCTCAGAATTCAATTTCGACAAAAGCGTTGGTCAAAAGTTTGTTACCTTGGAGACATTGTCGAGGCATCAGGAGGACCAAATTATTGGTTAGATCAAGAATGGAGTGCAGCCTGGACTTGATATATATATATATATGATGTGTATTATAGGCACAGAATTATCACGTGACGTACAGCAGTTATCAGGCGCGAGAGAATAGAGGCTAGAGTTGATGAAGCTTGTAGACAAACCGAATATTGATGTATGGAAAGTGACAGCGGTGGGAATGCAGATCGAAGATGTATAAATGCAATGTGAAAGAGCAGAGATGAGTAAAGACACCGATGGATGAACGGATTGTCTCTGAAGAAAGATATGCCAAGCTCAGAAAGTCATGATGAGATTAAAAAAAAACCAACACTAACGTGAAAAAAATTAGACTTAACTAGACAGCAGAAAGACTTGCTTGTAATTGTTTATGGTCATGTCCAACGAAGGTGGAACGATGAAGTCAATGAATAAAAGCCATAAAGTTCATGGTAGAAGAAGAAATGCCAAGAAGGATGTCCTAAAAGAAAGCATTAAAAAAATGGTGTTTGGTGTTGTCAATGAAAGATGGGAATGTTTGGTTTTCACGAAACTGACGCAATTGATGTATGGAGAATGAATGCCATCATTCGACCAAACCGCCATAAAAAGGAAATGGTGGTAGAACATTAGGTTTGTTGTTGTTTGTTGTTAGTTGTTTTCTTGTTTTCTCCCTCTACCTCTCTGCCACTCTCCCTCTCCAGGTTCACACAGGTTCTATCAAAAACCTACCTTTTGTTACCTTTTCCAAATCGAAGCTCAAAGTGCTTACCTCCATCCATTCCATCAATCAATCAATCCTCTATTTCCTTGCATGTGGAACCAATTTCTGAGTCAGTGGCTCATGTTCTTCATCCAGTGATTCAAGTCTACTCCCCCCCCTTCCCACCACCACCACCACCACCATTTCTACCTATGCAGCCTCACTCATATCTGAGACCTCAGTCCCCATTCATACTGCAACTTTTCAACTGTGGTTCATCCAAACCGTCCTTGTCAATCATTATTTTTCAGCTTTCCACTTTGGTGTTCTGTTGAACCTTTTCACTCCTCTCGTTCCTCTTCAAAAAGCCTCAATTCCTGTTTTTTTTATTTTTAATAGTTTATTCAGAAAGACAAAAATGTTGCCCCCACAAGTACCAGGTATAAATTTGGGTGGAAAGTGGTTGTAAAGATTGTTTCTTTACTTGACATTTATGTTAGGGCCATAAGGCTATTATATAATAAAGTGAGTTATTGTTCTCGAGTCACTTTTTTACACTATTCAATTCAAAAGTTTTGCACCGAGGCGGGAGCGAGGGATATCGGTTTGTTTTTGGAAGAAGATTAAACAATTTTCATAATCTCGATCCTTTTCTGTGGCTGCTATGAAAGCCGATGTAACCTCGTGCTCGTCAACGGCCGGTATGACACCAAGTCAGACAGATTTCCCAGAGGGTCATGATAGATTAATTTATTCTTTTTTGTTTTTTCCGTAAAAAAGGAGCAATATAGAAAAAAAAAACATTCGGTAATTTATAAATACCTGTGAAATGCTACGAACCTTTTTTGTATGGTTGCTACAACCGAGTGATGGCCCTGACAAAAAGAGCTTTCATTTCCTTTCCAGGACATCAAGGGCGGGACCAAGAGGCTCAGCACTCATTCCCCTCGCTATCCACTTAAAGAAGTCTTAACATACTCCATGTGCATAGAACCTGAAACGCACCCTGAGAGTTTTACAGGTACACTTCTTTTATGGAGCTGGTATGGCAAACTTTGGAGATGTTTATTCAGCTCGTTAATGAGCCAAGATTAAGTAAGCAAGATAACCATTAAACCGCTTCCCATGAAATATATAAATAAATCATCAAAATATTTTTATGAGTTTGGAAGGATCGCACTTTGGAGAGGCCCAAATGCACTCAAATACGCAATGGGAGTATAAACGAAAAGGTGTGTAGCCCTGATGAGAAACAACCTACAATAATGCCTTTGATTTAAGCGAACCTTTCACGAGCTAGGTTTTTACTCCGTGGAGCTTTGCTACCCTGCAGAACCACTGGAAGAGTCCTCTTTAGTGATGCAAATTAAGCAAGCGGAATGGAAAGATTTTTTTTTCCAATGGGGCGCTTTAAAGGTTGAGCTGGATTTGAACCGGAGCCTTTGTTCCAGTAGTGAGTTCAACCACCGTTGTGCTGAACGCATCTCAGCTGGGGAGTAAAGGGAGGGAAGATTGGGGGAAGATTGGAGGGAACAGAAAAGAGAGAAACTGGTGAAAGTTCAAAGCTCTCCAGCTAGCGGAGGGAGCGGCTGCACACCCTTGATGAATGACCCCTACCCCGACACCCTTCCTCCCTGACACCCCTTCCTCCACCCACCCGCTTGGGCAATCCTTGGCAATCTTAGAAATACTTGATCGAGTTGTAGGCAGTTCCAGATCAGTGTTATCAAGATATTTTATTTTTGTTATTTAAAAAAAAAACATTTGGAATCCATCTAAAGTCGACATGTACATGGCATCAGCAGAAAGAAGCTTTCTGGTTTCAATGCACCATGGATGGACCGGTAAAGTGACTAATTGGCCTTATGTTGCTTGAACACTCCTGCATGTCGGAATCCTTCTTTTAAACCCTTTAACCGTCGTTATTCATCTTCAGTGACCATTATCAACAAATACAGAAATTAGTGTTCATTGGATGGACAAATGGACAAATATACAGTACATATGTGATGCTGGAATGGAAGGCTATTTTATCAGCCAGTTAACGTACAGGTAATTTCATGTGAGAACGTGAGATGCATGGTAAACTAATCATATGTACTCAGTTGTCTCGAGAATGACCATCCTTCCGTCTGCTTGATAACGAGTACCTTAAAATGGCTATACATCAAATGCATATGGGCTGGCAGGATAGCCTCGAGGTAATGCTCACTGGGGCTCTGAGCCGTCTCCCTGGGTTTGAAAATCTTCGACCCAGCTATAATTGTCACCTTTGTGTTTTGCAAGCAGGGTGATACATCAGTGTGTGTGCCTTTCTCTTAGATATACGTACAAGTTTTGTTCCATCTGCTACACTAATTGGTAGACGCTAAAGATTCCACTGTCTTTTGTGTGATGGGCTAGTATATGGCCTCTGAATAAGTTACAAATTCCGCTCTAACTCAGGGGGCAGCTGCGTCAGTGGCACAGCCATGCTTTCATCATGAGGCAACTGACAGGCACGGATGCAACAAAACTATTTTGATAATTTTTTCCCATCTGTAACCTTCAAGCTATTGAGATGCATCAAACAACAAAAATGTGGGACTCGAGAGAAGTCATGGAACCTTTCCCCACTCAGTCTTGAAACCCGAAAAAAGATGCGAAGGATGTTTTTCAATCTTTATCTTGTGTTTCAGAACACATCTATATTTCCTGATTTTTCCGAATCTCGATATTCTCCAACGCTGAGAGGAGTGAAGTGGCTCTCTGAAAAAACATTTCAATTGATTGGTCGAGATGGCGTACTATTTTGTCGCAAGTACTACTATGGAGGTTTTTTTTTTTTCGACAAGTGACCACAAGGCGATTTGTGTTCGAGTTTCAAGATTAATTCATTGAAATGAAAAAGGTTTTAAAGGCTTAGATTAAAAAAAAACAAAAAAACAACCTTTTTCGGAATTTTATTGCCGTTGACCGTCTTTTAAACCACTATAAACATGTACATTAGTTATTTCATGCCTATAGTTTGTGTCTTTATGACATCCCGAGAACAATAAGATTCCTGTTTGGAATGATTTTTTCAATCTTGTTTTTTGCTGCCAGGCACAGGCAGACAGATTACAGGTATTATTCACTCCTCTCTGCACAAGTGGCGATCGGATGAATTCAAGAGACAAGTCTCCACCCGAGTGCTGCTGCCCCCTCTTGCCTTCACCCTCCACCAGGGAGCCATCCTGGTCCCCAACTGGAGATTTGGCAGCCCAAGACTCCTGGCGAGGATGATTGATTGCTCTTTCGTCCTCATCGACCTCAGTCTTAGCCAGAAAGGCAGAATTAAATACAAACCAGAGAGTTATAGAACACGATACCGCATCGCAGGTGGCAAGTCAAACAGATTGATGTTTTTTTTAAAAAATTCACTTCGGTTCAGGGATCGTCGCACTGTGGACGACCGTTGTCGCTCGTCTCCCAGTTCTTCCAAGCTAAGTTTCCCCGACCATCTTACATTAATTTTACTGTTTCGTTTTTAATGCATATTTTGCTGTTCATGTTTTATCATCAATTTTTCTGTCCCAAACGCAATATCCTGCTTGCGTTGAATCATTTAATTTGTTTCCTGCATTAAGCGGGCTTCTGTTGAGATTTGAGTGGTGGTTGCCCCTCTGTTCTTTGGCCTCGTTTTCGCGTCTTTTCTTCAGTTATTGTTCACTTACTGAAATCTCAGCTCAATCATTCCACTCTCCCTCAAAATGTTTAAACAATACAGTCTGGAGACGGCGATAGGTTCACGAGGCGGTATTTGACGATGTACTCGTCAGAAGTCAGATGAGAACAATGTGATAATTTTTGCCAAGTTATGAAAATGATCAACATGATGTGTACGAGTGAACAGGTTTTAGCTGCAAACTGTCGAAAACCCGGTTCTCGTTCAACAACTTTCAATTTGACCTTTGCATAACCTTTTAAGGTCACAAAACAATGTTGTGGACATTTAAAATAAGAATCAGGAACGTGCTATAGTTATTGGAAGTTAGTTCTTCGAAGAAGTTCGAAAACCGTCGGTTCGATCCCACTTTGAACAATTTGACCTTTGGGTGAACTTTAACAAGGTCAAGGTCAAGGATTTATGCCCTTGTAGCAACACTTCCTCTGGAACATTCCAGGAACAATATAATCATAACGTCATATTTTCTATATGACGATTTCGTCAACTCCTCGATTATCCATACTTTGATGAAAATCAGCGTAAAACCAAGCTTGAAGGGCGGGCCGCCACGGGCAAGGTGTTCGAGATAGAGCAAAATGGTTTGACAGAATTTAGGTTGGGAATGACCCTCAAGATTATGCATATAAAAATATTGTCCAATCCTAGCTCTCAAAGTTTGGGCGGTCGTATGATTTTTATGTCAAAATTTGCAATTTTCTAAGTTCGTGACCTTGTGACCTTGGCCTTGGGACGAAAATGAAAAATCGAGCTCCGTGGGGCTATGCAGGTGCCATTGGCTAACCAAATACCGAAACCACCTGCCAGATTCGACAAACCCCCCCGGAGAAGATGTAAATTGAAAATCGGCTACCCCTAAAAAAAAACACCATTGTTTTTGCGGGCTCCGCCCATTCTCGGAAAACACAACTAGATCTTGATATAACCTCCCACCAACATTTTTATCAGGATCGGTTCGAAAAACCCACGGAGCTATGCTGCGGTGACAGACATACAGACAGACAAGACACCAACAACGAATATAGTGGTCACTTACTGACTCGTGAACCAATAGCTCTCCTTCTTCACTCGAAAACAAGAAAAACAGGAAAAAAAAAAACCTCAAAGAAAAAAACCCAACAACCAACAAAACAGATCAGGAGAAAAAACCCAAATTCAATTCTCAAGTGGCTGAGTTATTATTTTCCTCTCCTTCTTTCACAGCATCCTCAAACTGAATAAAACGTTTCTCTTCCTTCAAACCTCTTTAACAACATAAAAAATCCTTTCCAAAATGTATTTTAAAATAACTTACTCTGCGTATTCACTCCATGAGGAACAACCCATTAATTCTTTCTACTTCTTCATCATCATCAAAATCTCTTCCTTTTCTCTTGACTGAGACTTATTTCCCAAAACTTCTCACTCCATATTCAAGTTCATCCAGGCTCTCCTACTTCACTATAAAAACAAATTTTCTTCAATTCCTTTCACCACAAAAGCATTCTCACCAACCATCCCTACCAAGGAAAGCTGTCGCAAGGTGATCCAGTCTGGGAATCCTGAGGCACAGTTTGGCCAACGGCTGCGCAACAAAATTCCCCTTCGTGTCATTCATGGGTGGTCAACCCCTCATGTCAGTTACCCCCCCCCCCAAATCTGCTTCCCATCCTCATCTGCCCCTCTCCACTTCCAAACTCGTTTTGGCCCCCTCTCAGCTTCACATCGCTCCTCCCAATCCCCAGCTTTGCCCCTGCCCCACCTACTTCGCCTCCCCCACAACCCTTCCCACTCTCCTCCCACCCAAACCCCTTCCTCCTTCGCTTCTCCACATCACTACGCTTTATCAGCAGTTCCTCTCCCACCTGTCCCTAATTGTGGTGGACCTCAAACATCCAGGCCTCCATCAACATGACAGATCTCTTCATCTAGGTCACTGTCGATAAACCAGACATCATTTGGTTAATGGAAATCTTTCCTCTACAAGACATCCCTAATCTAAGTGTCCTCTCCCTGCCGATTGTCTCCTGCAGTTTGATTAACCTACCCCGTCCTGGCGGCGACGTCACGCTGTACATAATTCTCACATCTCCGTGTATGATCTTACACCTCCACACCCCAGCGTATGAGGCTGCAACTTTCCCTCCGCTCCCACTTTCTTGTTTGTCTGTGTGTTGTACCGTCCTCCGACAACAGTGATGACTGCATCTTCATCTCTCTCTCTCTCTCTCTCTATCTCTCTCTTCGTCTCTCTCTCTCTCTCGTCTCCTCTCTCCTCTCTTCTCTCACGATCTGGACAAACTTTTAATCACTCATTGCAACTGCCTCATCCTTATATGTGTGATTTCAACTGTCACCAAAGGCTAATTGCAGGGTGTTGTACCTTTCTCACCTAAACCATGGAACTTCGACAAAGGATTTCTGTGACCCCATGGGACTGACTAATCAGGAACATTTTCCTAACGCCAGTTTCTCCCAATGCCAAATCTTCTCTTCTGGATTTGGTGATGCCAACCTTCCCGACAATGTATCTTGCTCGTCCTCTGCCCCATTTGGCACATCTGATCAATGTGCTTTGTGAAGGTCAACATCTCTCCTGGCCATTTCAGAGAACAGCCTCTGTGCCGTGAGTCTGAACAATTCACTCAGAGCAAACGAGCAGGGACTGCAGCAGCCATCAGACTTCATGACCCGGTTCCTATATCCATCCAGCCAGAAGAATTCTAGGAATAAGGAGAATAGACCTGGCTGCTACAACCAGAACTCCGTGCCTCAAGAAGACGATCATTGACCTGGTGAAGATGTATATGTTTAAGTTTAGAGTGGCCAATCGTAGGAATTGAAGGATTTAACAACAGAATGATGGGAGTGTTAACCTCAGTGACAATCTTGTGTGGTGGGGTACACCTAAACATTGTGGAATTAAGAAAACTCAGGTGGATAAAGGGCCAGATCGCTTTGATCGGCCAGAGTCACACTTTTGACGAATGAACGTGTCACCCAGCAAGCAGTCAATGATGTACTGTTGAGAAGATCAAACCCGTGTTATTTGTTGTGGTTAACAATCGCAACGTGATGGCATATCAGTCAGATTTCGTACGATGGACGGTTCTTCAAGTCGGCATACACATAGTTGATGACGTCAATCGCCCGAGTTCATTCACACAGCAGGCGGTAATGCACTGACATCATAATTAAGGTTACCCTCCAAGAAGGCAGGCGCCCCTCACCCAGTTGCAACAACAAATCAGCATAATGCATGGGTCGTTTTCCGACTTCTTCATCCGCACACCAATTATTGAGGCACTGCATATTTGTTCTTCGAGTTTGGCGTCGTGAAATGTCGCTGCATGGTTTTAGAGTTTTTTCATGCAAGCGTTGACATGTTTGGTCACCTCTCTCATCGGACCCACTGGAATAAATTTGACGACGCAGTACACAGGCTTCTCATGCGTCTTAATAATACACCGCTTCAATCTAATAACACTGCAGTCCTCGACAAAGGGGTTGCAGTGTTACGATCACAGTCACTATATTATACCTCCACCACCGAGGTGAAGGAGGTTATGTTTTTCACCCCTTTCCCTGTTGGGTGGTTGCTAGAGCTACCCCTTATCTCAGGTTTTCCGTCTGTCTGTTTTGTTTGTAATGTAATGGACGCTCGGAGGCCGGAGTAGTCAACAGATTTTTGATGTAAACTTGACTGTAGGTTATACCAGGATCTAGTTTGATGTTTTGAGCACGCTTGCTATGGACACCACCGTTGCACTAGTAACGGGAGCCTTTGGAAATTTTGAAAAAAATTGCAATTTTTTTTTTCTCGAAAATCAAAAATCGGCTCCGCGCTTTTATGCGCACTATAAATCAACCTCTTTGTCCAAAAATTCAGCCCGATCCGTAAAAAACTATGACTAGTATGCAATTATATTACTATATGCTTTCACCCCAAGTTCAACGTTGGGATCCCCTATGTAGGGTTAGGGAATCAAAACACAAATGATGAATGGACAGTTGCTCGTCATGTCTATATGGAACAACGAACGGCAAAAAATGCATCCCTGATGTGTTCTCTTATCGCAATATTTCAATTCGCCTTAGTTTAAGCTACGCACCACATTTGTGCCTACACGGTTGTTCTGTTTGTCTGTGTGAGGATATCTCAAAAAGTTATTGAGGAAATCCGGATGAAATTTTGTGGACAGGTTTGTTGTGTATCAAGGAGGGGCGGACTGATTAGTTTTGGTGAAGATCTGGATTCGGATCCGTTAATACGACAGGTTCGATCGTTGTGTTCGTCCTAAACTCATGAAATATAAATGGCGAAGTTGCAGTAAGCCTTCCTATACCGTATACGTCCGAGAGCATAATGACGTAGCATGACAGACAGATAGAAAACTGACCGGTACTAGATATATGATAACTGATTTTACCATCATTAAAAAAATCTGGAAGTTTAGTGCTACTGGAGTATTCCAGAAAGCAGTCACAAACACCACATTGTACCCACCCCATTGAACTTATTTAAATTTGAAGTATGCAAAACTGAGGTTCTTGGAAGTACAGTATTAAGAAGGGATTTTGTGTTGCTATCAGTCCTTAAGTATATAATTTCAATCTTAAATAAAATAAAGAATTGTCAAAGTAATATAAAAAAAAATTCCGGTTTAGCTCATTTTCCCTGCAGCATCTACACATTCAATTCGTTAATTCACGCTTGTGGTATGTTCATTATAACATCCTTAAAAAACCTAAGTTTTTTCTTGTTTGGAAGATTTTGGCAATGTTGTTTGACTGCCAGACATGCAGACAGTAAAAAATATTATCTCACTTTACTCTGTGCAATGTGAGATGGGGACAAACGACAGAGCCGAGTTACGGTAAAACGAGAAACTTGTCTTCCGATTATGTTCACAAATATAACATTAATTTAAATCGGTTGTTCCTTGATCACAACTGATAACAGATAGATGGACGGATGGACATGAACTCAATTGCTTAACCCCACCTTTCACTTCCACGTGTAGGGTAATTAACCTCACTGGTCGTGGCACATGTGCGGTCAGGACGAGATTCCGTACAATTTGCCAAATTCAGAGCCAAAGCACAGCTGACTACAGGTCATGTTCACGATTCCGTGTTCCGATACATGTTGACCGTGACTAAAAATAACATTCATCAAAATTAAGGAGTTCTCGATCAAGACTGATATCTGCAGCAGGCAGACAGACAGGCAAGACGAACAGGGAAGACAGACAGAGTGAAACTTCTTGACCCTGCTTTTCGGCCTTGCGTGTATGGAATATGATTTTTTACACTCGACCTGTGGGCTGCCGAATAGTCTAGACCCTACGAGGTATATCTTGACCCAGCTATAAATAGTCACCCTGGTGTTTTACATCGAGGGCAATGCATCTTGTATATGCCATCCTTCGGAAGGATATAGGCGGAAGACTCTTCCGCAGCAGTAGTCGGTAGATATAAAGATCCCACAAGTGTCCTTCGTGCGGAGTAGGCGAGCTATCGCCGTTACCGCTGAACAAATTCTGCCTTGTCCTTGCTACTTGGGAAGGCAACGGCAAACCAGCCTGGACACCTTT
>CM068964.1:88682476-88693856 GCA_035128595.1 Eptatretus atami
AGAGAGATCGTCTTGAGGAGAAAGTTTCTGTGCGGCAGAACTTTCCTGCCCTCAGAGGTCTGATTCTTCCATGTTATCCAGGGTGTGAGAGTGCTTTCATGTTGCAGTGCTTTGGGGCTTCGCATGTTAATAGTGCTTTTCCTCACAAGCACAGGAACTCGTCATTCTCAGATTGGAATCATCATTCCTTGGATAGGAACTCATCTCCAATATTTGAACTCATCATTTCGCCACGAGCAACGATGGAACCCATCTCCAGGTAAAAAAAAAAACTGCAGCTCAACGCAGCTGTTTCTGCTGTGGGGCTCATAAGGGCTATTTATAGTTTATTATGACTTTGCCGTTTCACATTTTTACCGCAATTATTGCTTTTCCATATTTCTCAAATAAAGGTTTGTTGAAATTTGATGACAAAGCATCAACATGGTGTGGCTAGAGCACACACACACACAACACAACACACAAACCACACACACACCCCCACACCACACACTCGAAAAAAACTTTCAGGTGGAGAGGAGGAAAACAAGAATGGTGGATGGTAACGGGCAGAAGAATGGAGGGGAGGATGAGGATGAGGATGATGAGAAACAGTAAAGACTGGAAGAAGGGGTGGCATACATAATAGTGGAGGTGAATTGCACACCACTCAGAAAAAAGACACAACTTTACAAATAGGACAACAACAACGCACAAAATACTAGTTCGGAGAACCAACAAATCATTCAAAGGTTGGTACCAAAATCATCCCCATGTAAGGAACTCAACACCACGAGCTTTGCATTGGCACAGCTGTGCACTGATGCAGTGCTCTCTTTCCAGTACAATGGCACTCATTTCACCAACCTCAGGAAGGATGACAGGCCTGAGTCAACTCCACCTGGTGTTTATTCAACAACGGACAGTTGTTCTGCAATCTCAAGTCCCGAAGATCTTAAGTCGCACGATGAACCATTAAGCAACACCAGGGTAAATTGGCAAATAAAGACCTCGAGATAATGGGCTGCCGAAAGCAAACTCAAAATAGAAGGGCACTCGGTAGATGCGTAACTAACGCCGCGCGTAATGCCTATTCTACGAGAACGTATCTGGCCGCAATAACAATTTTTGAAGATATCGTGCTATGTATCGGTTTTTCGCCTAATCTCTCAATGGTGAAGAATCACTTAAAAATTCTCATAGTCGGATCCAGATCGGATCCGTCCACATTTTTTGAGATATCTGTACACAAACAGACAAACAACAAACAGACAGAAAGGGGTGAAACATAACCTCCTTAAACTTCGGCGGCGGAGTAAATATAAATTATCGGCAACAATGATTAAAAAAAAAATAAAAACCACGACAATGTCAACAGAGGGAGAAAACATAACCGCGTGTTTGAAAAATAACCCTAAAATGTTACATGCAAACTTGGGAAACAAAAGCAAAACCAGAATCCCCTGAGAAAGATAAATTGGAAAAATCCTGGAAAGAATCACAAGGACCCCAAAATAACACAACAAAGAGGCACATTGAATCTAAAACTTGGTGGGGAGAAAGAAAAACATCTCAAGGAAATGCCCGCAGTGATATTTGATGAAGGAAAAAAAACAACAACTAGCAAAAATGCCAAACTTTAAGAGTCCAGGCCCGATGGAATTCCAAACTTCTGGCTGAAGCAACTAGATGCTCTATACAATCACTGCGCTCGAGCATTCAACAAACTAATCCAAGGGGAGGAGGTAATGGATGAATGGATCACAGAGGGTAACACCTTCCTCATCCCAAAATCTGAAGAATCCCCAACAACCTCACAAGAATAGACCAATAAGATGTCCACCAACACATACAAACTTCTGGCGGGAATCATCACAGAAATGATGTACCACCATCTAACACAAGAAGGAGGCCGAGAGGCAGAACAGAAAGGATACAAGAGAGGATGCTACGGAACAATAGACCACCTCCTACTAAGAAAGACCATACTCGAAAACTGCAACACGAGAAGAAGCAAATTATTCACAGCCTGGATAGACTATAAAAAAAAGCTTTTGATAGTGTTCCACATTCATGGATGATAACATGCATGCAATTGTAATAGATCAACACACAAGCAATAAAAATGATTGAGAAAATAATGGAACTTTGGAATACCATATTGATATTCCAGCATTCGGAAGGAAAGATTGAAATAACAAGAGTGAAGATATGACGTGCGGTCTTCCAGGGAGACAGCCTTTTGCCCCTCCTATTTTGCATAGCCCTGGACCCACTGAGCATTCTCATTAATGAGAAAGGACATGGATACACCCTGATGTCAAATAAGAGAACGTGCAAAGAAACAAGATAGATGACACATCTACTGGACATGGATGATTTAAACTCTTTGCACCAAATCACAAAAAATTGGCAGTGTCAATTTGGTTTCAGATCAGGTCACACGACCCTGGATATGCTTCTTCTGCTCTCCCAATAATGGATGGAGGTACTCAATGCCAGACATGAAATCAGAGCCATCTCCCAAGACATATTGCGTGCTTTCGATATGGTCTGGCACCCTGCCCTGCTCACCAAACTCTCTTCCTATAGTATCCAAGGCCATCTCCACTCATGGCTCACAGACTCCCCTCCTGTCGCCGCCAACGTGTGGCCTTAAATGGAGTTCTTTCATCCCTCTCCCTGTCCAGGCTGGAGTTCACAAGGCAGTGTTCTGGGCCCTTTCTTTTTCTGGTTTTCATCAATGATCTCTCCGACTCTCCCTCTGCCGCACCATCTGTCATCCCTGTCATCAGAACAGGAAGCAGCAGCTTCTTTACTCTCTGCAGATCTGGATAAGATCACAAACTGGTCAAACACGTGGAACATGTCTTTCAATCCTGACATCTCACACACTCCACTGTCTCTCGAAAGACCATTTGGAAGCCCCCCCCCATCTACTTTCTTCACAATCCTCTGGGAAGAAGTCGTTTTATTCAAGTTTCTGGGTCTCACTATCTGCATGGTCTTTCCTGGGAAAGCCACATTTCCAACCTGGCCTCAAAGCCAGTCGCCGACTGGGAATCCGTCGTGCAAAGTCCTTCTCGGCCCACCTGAGCTCCTTATCACAGACAAAGCTTGAGTACTGCTCTCCGGTCCGGGCTTGGTGCTCCTGCCTCCCACCTTTCTTGGCTTCACACTGTGGAAACCAAGGCATTTAGGATCAAGTATCTCCCGCGATGAGGCTGAGTCTTTGGGCCTCTCACTCTCTCACCGCAGGCTGGTCGTGGTTTTCTGTCTTCTACCGTCTCTTCTCCAGCCTCCCTCCCCCGCTCTGTCTGCGATATGTCCCTCATATTTCCGCAAGGCAATCAAGGTCCGCCAGCAACCTCCTTCTGGTAAAACTACCAAAATCACGAATCACTGCTCACCTTCATTCTTTCATTCCTCTTTTTCCCCACCTTTGGAATAATCTCCTACACTCTATTCAATCCCATTCTTCCCTCCAGGCCTTCAAACACAGCTGTTCACCACCACTTCTTATCATCCCCCATCCAAATCCTTGACCTTTTCTACCCCGTTAATCCACCCCAAACCACCTCTTTCCAAATTCCCTGTGTTCCTTCCTTAAAGTCCCTGTGTGTCCATCTTGTATACCCCGTGTTCCCCACCTCATCCCTCTCCCTTCCACAGATCTCCGAATGTCTCTGTTCTCACTGTCTTGTCCTTCCTCTCTCCCGCCACTCTTGTCTTCTGCCCTCATTGTTGTGCGTTGTGTTGTACCTCTTATCTGAGCCTCGACAATTATTGAAAACAAAACAAAATGGTACTCTGCCGACATTCAAATGGAATTTGGCCTCGATAAGTGTGCCAACTGCACATTCGTAGAAGGCAGACCAACACAAACGGACAGCCTAAAATTGAGACAAATACAACTAGAACGGACCTCGTAGAACGCATAGTCTTGCCTCGCACGTTCACTCTGAACAAAAGTACCATCGTGAACTGAACACGCCACTATTATAGCCACTGCTCTTATGGCCATTTTCTGCATCCTCATGCACCCGATTATGTCACATAGTTTCTTGGCATGGGTTATGACGCATCTAAATTTAATTCTTCACTCACATCTGGTCATATATCAAATATATGGTTTCAGATTTTTCAGAAAAATAAATAAATAAACATATATATATATATATATTCACCCAATTATGACTGGAATACCACTTCCCCGATACCACCATCGTTATCTCCCTAAAATCCCCATGGGGAGTTGATGACATATGCGAAGTTTCAATTTTTTCATTGAGCATGTTTGGAGAAAATGACGTCCAATACATGTGACCTATGACATCAGAGTAGCAATAAAATATTTTCATGAGGAGTCCTTCCTCTGTTTAAAAGCGCGGCGCACGGACGCACGCACGCACGCACGCACGCAGCACGCACAACGCACACACTTCGGGGCGAGACTAACAATACAGGAGCTAGACAACGAAGCATCATACAAATACATCGGAGTAGAAGAGGGTCACCAAATATGTCACAAACAAAACAATCGACAAAGAATACCTGTGTAGCACGAGGCTGATCCTGAAAACGTATCTCACCCCGAGAAACAAAATCAAAGCCAAAAACAAGCTCGCAGCATGAGTGTTCCAGTACAGTTGTGGAAAATTGAACTGGCCAAAATCAGAATTCAATAAACTTGATATCAAAACAAGGAAACTCGTCATCATCCAGATAAATGTTCTGCAAAAATCAATGCATCCCGAGAATGTACCTCCCCGCGATGAGAAGGAGGCAGTGCCTGATGGAACTAACCAAGTGCACAGAGCGACAAAAGTAGGATTGGCTGAATATGTGAAAAGTGCAACAGACTACCGAATGCAATTTGCATCCAAGGATGAATAAAACAAACCAGAGAAGGTATCCATAACCCACCTAGCCTTCATAACCTATTTCAAAGACAGGTGTGAATGGAAGATGTCACACATGAAACCGAAACAGCAATATACAGCCCCAACGATTGCAAAAACGACAAAAGAAATATAAAAAAGAAATGTCAACAGATATACACCGACAAATGGAAAACAATAAAAAAGCAGGAAGGTATTAACAAAAAAAAAGAGTTTGACAGAATGGGGATAGACCAAGAAGGTCTTTGGAATGACTAAGAAGAGTTCAGCTCAACTGGGATGGAGAATGAATTATTATAAACACCACGACTGAGGATACTACACCAATGGCTTTAAGGAAATTTAGGGACTGTCAATCAATCGACAATTGTAGGTTCTGCAAGGTAGAACAGAAAGCACGAGCCACCCCTATCCGGATATAAAACAAACTCATGTCAGAACAGCTGTACACACAATGCACGACAAGGTATGTAGAGTAATCCACTCACACATCTGCAAAAGTCTCAATATCCAGTTCCAGACAACTCATAGAAAACATGAACCAAAAGCAATCATGGAAAACAAGGAAGTCATGCTCACATATTATCTGATGATTCATTGAGCAGGAACATAGAAAACAAAGCATTGCGACTGGGTGTACTTGGGTATGCCTGGTGTTGGCTTAATGGTTAGGGAGGTGGGCTGGGATCCGAGATACAAGTTCAAATCCCACTCGGCTGTTGAATTAATACAGGTGTGGTTGACTCTCCCTGTCATCCTTCCGAGGTCGGCAAAAATGAGTGTCAGCTTGCTGGTACTCTGTGTTGGAGTGGCGACCCGTCCAGGATTGTGTCCAATAGCCAAGGAGACTGCTTAGGAGCAACCAATGCTCTCACACAGAGTATGGTCCCAATGGATGGATGGATACTTGGGTACAAAAAGAAAAGAAGACATTGCTAATTGAGCAGTCAGCACCCAGTGATTTTGGCTTAAACAATGCAGAAATGATGAAAATGACCAAATACCAAGACCTCAAAATGAAATGAAAGGATCCTGGAAGCTGAAGAACACCAAAATTGTACCGTGATAATTGGAGCAATGGGAATGATGAAGAGAACTTTACAGAGATCTTAAAAACCATCCCTGGGAATATTACTTCAAACAAGCTGCATTTGGAAGCTGTCTGGGGATCGTGACGATCCTGAAAAGAACCCTCGAACAAAACTTTGAGAACAAGAAAACTTCACAACTTGGTGCATGCATCATGATCCCTTGTTGAAACGGACGTGGATACTTCGAGACCTGGGAGGACTGCGTTCCACCTTCTGAAACTCGAATATGGACATACACAACGACACAAGCGATCGCAAAACCCCATTTCCCGATGCGAGGACGGACGGGCTAATATTTCCCTGCCAAAACGATGCCTGAAAGCTAAAATTTGTATATGTAGGTTTAATGTACAGAAAACATTTTTGCGCTGGTAAGATCAATTCGAGTTTAGAGGTAAGCACACTTGCTTTTGAACTATCTAGCATGGCTTTGAATCACGAACCGCTATAAATACCACCCTGGTGTTTCACTTGCAGGAGGAGACTCCACGTGTGCACCATCCATCGGAAGGACATCAGGCAAGAGGACCAGTATGCAGCACAGGGGGCGTCGGAGAACCTTAAAGACACCACCGTTGTTATCTCCAGCACCCTAAACAAATGACGAATTCCGGCCAGTCGAATGTCAGGACTGTCCAGCCAGTTCCAGAAAGAGTTGGGCCAATGAAGAACATCACCTTCTTCTCCCCAAACTACCCTGACCCACTGGACAGCCCCATAAGGTGAGAATAATTGAGACGGCATTAAAGAAGAGGAATAAGAATAATATACCAACATTTTTGTGAAAATATCACGGATAAAAGAACGACAATCGATGTCAGACAGGTTTTCTTTCTCTTTGTCAATCTGACAAGCAGGAGAAGCTTCCTATAACAAACCGGCGTAATTGCAAACAGCTTGAAAGTCCACAACACAGGCATCATTTCTCCTCGTTTTGAAACGGTGAAAGTCAAAAGAGCGAACGTTCATGCGCTGAAAGGTCGACAGGTAAAACTTACATCTGCACCTCGCCGACAGTATGGTTCGCTCCGTGTCATGTATAACAACGCTTGAGATTTTTCCCTTACAATATAAATCTTTTCAGAGTCGGAGTTTTTATGAGAGACAATTGCTTACACAAAAAAAAAGATTTGTCTTATGACAAACTGTTTTGATCCTGACCCCTACAGCCAGAGAAATCCCAAATGAATCCGCACGCTATATACGGAGAGGAAGCAGTGGAAATTACAGTAGTGAGTTGATTCGTGGCACTCGTGAAATAAAAATAAATGCTCGCAAGAAAACCATTGTGGACAAGGCATAAAATAGCTGAACACTTATATGGAAGGATATCCAAAAGGAATGTCGTCTGATGAAGCTATACAGATTGTGCTCTGCATCGAAAAGACATCGCGATGAGTTATAATTTATATCTTTAGAAGCCTATTATGTACTGACATTTGTTCTCGTGCCTTCCCGATAAAACAGTCAACAATGAAAACAGTCCACAATGGCCTCGTTGGACATTTGATTGAAAATATACTTTCATGTCGTATGTATAGCTGGCATTCCATACGAAGCTTCCTTCTCATTCCCCACATAAGGCCAGCCATGCGGTTTTGTTCGAAATAGAAATTGCATTGCACAGTTGACCAAAAATGATAGATTCTCTCCATTTCTTTTTTGTATACCGAGTCGAGGCTCGTGGAAGAGCTCGTACACTGAACGACTGAGGAGGTAATAGGCCAAAAGGAACAGTAGAAAGAGAGGGGGGATGGAGAACCAACAGCGGAGTTGAAGGACAAGATAGAGGGAAACTTGGACAACTAAAAGGCACTCGGTAGAGCACACAGTCTTGTCTCGCACACTCATTCTGATTAAAATACCATCGTTAAATGAACACACCACTATTATGGCCCATATAGCATACCATCCATGCACCCTACAAGATCACCATTATTGCCATTATTCATAGCTTTATTGATTTTTTTATGATATTTAAAGACCACTTTTGTGCACATTAAGGCTAAGATGTGTCAATGAAGGTGAATAAGAAAGAAAAAAAATTGAAACTCCATGGCTAATTGATCTTACTAGAGCAACCCGCTCCCTTACGGGAGCCGTCAAGGGGTCATGTTATTATATCTATGACTATTTTACTCCAAGGGGTCCCAGGATTACACACCCAAAAATTGGTTGCGATCGTGGTTCAGCGTTTTTGCGGCACCTGGGAACAGACAGACGGACAGACGGTGAATTATAGTAAAAGATGTATGAAGTTTCGTATCAATCTGTCAAGCGGTTCTGGAGAAGAAGATGTTACGTATTCATTTTCAATCCAATATGGCCACCAGACAACGTAACCGATGACGTCATAAATTTAATTATCCACTCACATCGGGTCGTAGATCATATATATGAAGTTTCAGATTTTCAGATAACAATTTTGATTCAACCAATTATGGCTGCAATACCACTTTACAGATGATGTCATTATTTCATCCATTATGGAGAGTTGATGACTCCATGGGAGTTGACGACATATTCCAAGTTTAATTTTTTTTTATTGAGCGGTTTCAGAGAAGATGTCCAATTTTTTTTCCCTTTAATACTATGTTTGCCATACCATGTGACCCATGACACGGCAGTTCAATAAAATATTCTCCAAGGGGAATCCCTCCAATGTTAAAAGTTTCACATCAATCAGACAAGCGGTTACAGAGAAATAATTTTTTAAAGCAAAAACATATAGATGTAGATACATATACCAGACAGAAGGGTGTTGCAATTGTCTCGCAACCCATCTGGGTCAGATTAACAATGGGTGTGGGAAGGAATGGGGTGGGGGGGCAACAAAGGGTGTGGGGAGGAATGGAGCAGGCAGGAAAGGATGCATAGGGTGGACAAGATGGAAACAGAAGGAAACTCTCAGGAGGGAAAAACTGGAAACTTGGAAGAAGGAGGTTCGAGGATTGGGGTGGGGGTTAACGAGGGTACAAAAGATCATGTTAAAAAAAAAAATTTGTGTATGCATGTCGAGGCTCGTGGGAAAGCTAAAATTCGTACACTGACCGGATCAGGACACAGGAAGACAAAAAGAACAGTTGAGAAAAGGGGGAAAACACCACAGCAGAGTGAAGGCCAAGATAGAGACAGGCTTGGACAAACAAAGTGTGTTGATCGATGGAATGGGGAAGATACATTAAAATAAGAAAAAATAAATTGCCACATATCAGGGTCTTCGAAACTGTTGAATAGCTCTTATGAATTTACCAGATAACAGCAGTTTGACACAAGGAAAGGAAAACTTTTGGGGTTTGCTTGCTTTTGCAAAAGTCTTTCTTGCATAGACTTGTTTTTTACAAATTCAAGTTGTGTACAGGCAGTCAGTACAAAACTTTATTTTTTTATTTTTTTTTAAACTAATTCAACCCACAAATAAAGAATGACCTTTTGTATACCTGCTTGGCAATTTATGGTGAAAACAAATCAACCTTTCAGCAGTTAGAAGCCGTCGTGTATTTAATTGTGACAACAATATATGCAGCGATAGATGCGGTCACGAAAGCGAGGAACTTCATTACAATTGTTGGCAATATTCATTTGCACGATAAAATTATGAGGGAACACGGGGCACATGAGGATGTTGAAATTCAGAGTATTTTTGGGGCCATATATTTATTACATAACAACCTTTTCTTGGGGGGGGACCTCTCCTCACTCCTCCTTGGCCACAATGAGGATGCAGAAGTAGCACACTTACCGTTGAGTCTGTCTAAGCCTCGACTTGATTCTGGGTCTGACTGTAAACTGTTAGATTGGCATTTCACAGCAGAATGTTGCTTCAATCGTGTCCGTCCCGTCCCTCTGATGTACTTTAAGCTTTGGACCCATCTGCTGGCATCAACATAAGTGTGGACGTTGAAGATCCCCAATGTGTTGCAACAAGAGTAGTCGGTGAGTTTATCATCGGCGCCGGAATAATTCGAAATCCTGCCCTAGTTTAGAGGGGCACTCATCAGTAGCACCAGCCACACATACGATTCCTGGAAATTCCCAAATGTCTTGCTCTTCAATGAGCCTCGCTATTGGAGAAAAGAAAAATCCTTGCATCCAGCTGGTTATTATTTAGTTATTGGTGCAATTTTAATTTTCTAATCTAATCTCACCACCCCTCGCTCACCACCCCCCCCGCTCGACTTAGTCTTCCTTCTCGTTACCCTCTCTGACATACATCATTACATGCTGAGCCATATGTATTGTTTGTGGCCCATGGTCTCAAATTTAAAAAAGCGAAAAAGGGGAGGTTGGTGAAAATATATTTTTATGGCTCTATACTTGTCTTGTTCCTCCTGTTCCTCTTATTCCTCTACTGTTGTAATCGTGATGGAAAGAATTGATGAACAATGAAAGGTTCCGATTCCATGTGAGTTATGGCAGGCTGATGACTTTGTATTGAATGCTCAAAGCAAAAGGATGTTTAGAAAATGGAAAGTGTAATAGAGAAGAAAGGTTTAACAGTCAACATTAATAATACGAAGGTTATAGTGAGTGGTGAAGGAGAAAGGAAAGAAAACAGAGAATGGCCTTGTTCAACATGCGAAAAGGAGATGGATGGAACTTCATTCAATGATGGCAGTGGTATAGGGTCAGGTCAGGTCAGGTATGGGAGCATGAGCGCCAGCAGCGCGTCGGCCGTCCACTTTCACTGGACGTCCAGGGGCCTCCGTCTGGCATCTCCCAGGCAGATGCTTGGCCCATCCCATCATCCTTGAGATGCCGATCAACCTGCTGCAACCATGAGCCACGTGGTGGCCCATTGGCCTCCTCCACTCAGGAGGCTCTGTCACTGAGAGAATCTGGTGAGCAGGATCGAGACAGGAAAATGAGCACAATGTCCATACAGCCGCAGCTGACGCTCACGGACTATGCGATAACAAATCTCATTTGAGTCTCTCTCAGCAACCGCTCGTTGGACACAAAGTCGACCAGCGATAGCCAAGAATTCTCCGAAGAGACCTGGTACCAAGAATTAAGTCTCCATCTCAAATCCCTGATCAAGGTCCAAGTCTCACATCCATGGAGCAAGACTGGAAGCACCAAGGACCTGAAGACTCAGACTTTCCATCCTCCTGCACAGGTACCGACAGGTACCGACAGCACAGGTACCACACCCCATGATCCAGTGAATCCATGACTCCCAGGCCGACCCAGATGTCTGTTGACCTCCAGCTCACAGCAACAGAGACCTGAACATCACTGCCCAGGTAAATGAATCTCTCCATAACCTCACATTCTCACCACAACAGGTACAGACAAGGTAGCAGCATCCAAGATGTCATTGAAAGCTGGATCTTAGTTTTGACCACAGGAAACACGTAACCAGTGGCTACAACTCTCATTCCAGCACCTCAGGGCCCCCAAAGGATG
>CM068964.1:88693881-88706984 GCA_035128595.1 Eptatretus atami
CCCCCCCCATCTACTTTCTTCACAATCCTCTGGAAGAAGTCGTTTTATTCAAGTTTCTGGGTCTCACTATCTGCTATGGTCTTTCCTGGGAAAGCCACATTTCCAACCTGGCCTCCAAAGCCAGTCGCCGACTGGGAATCCTCCGCAAAGAGAGAGATCACTTTTCCTGAGAATACTGACCATTGATTTTGCTCATATTTATGTCATCATGAGTAATAAAATGTTTCCATTTGGTATTTGGTCAAAAGCGGTTTTGAGTCAACGTCTCTCAAACTAAATTTTGCGACATCACCCTTCATAACAAGCTAACGAGTGAGGGTGCCATCTCCAAATGAGACGATTATCGATAAGTTTTATCACAACTTGATATTTACCTTCGCCGGAGGAAGGGTAATTGATTTGGGTCCGTTTGGTACTGTGCAAAATCGAAGATTTTTCAACAATGATTGGTCAGTCCATTTTTGTTCTTCTGTCCGTCTGTCTGTCTGTTTGTCACTCCAGGTCACAATTTTAAACCGATCTTCACGAAACTTCACCACATGGTAGAGTTTGGTCATGTGGAAGAAACCTATGTTTTTGAGGTCAAAAGGTCAACATCGGCCAAAGTCAACAACTTAGGTGAGATTTCTAAAATCTCATATTCATCACTGATTGACTTGGAATTTGAAGAGGATTTATATTTCAGGTCACTGAATTCAAACGAGCCAATTATTTTGAGGTAAATTTGTTTTATGGATGGATTTTGGCAAGTGGTCGTGCGTGCTCTGTGACTATCTTTTTCTCGTTTGTTTGTTACTTTGGAAAATCGAAGATTTTTCAAGTATGTTGTTCAGTATTTTGTTGTTATGTCTGGTGTTGCTTAATGGTTAGAGGGGTGGGTTGGGATCCTATGATCTGAATTCAAATCCACTCAGCTGTGAATTAAACCAGGTGGGGGTTGACTTTGCTGTCATCCTTCTGAGGTTGGCCAAAATGAGTACCAACTTGCTGGTATCCTGTGTTGGAGTGGGTGACCTGTCCAGAATGTGCGCAATAGCCATGGAGACTGCTTCAGCAGCACCAATTGCTCTTACCCATGGAGTATGGTTCTCGATGGATGGAGGATTGGATTTTTGTTAATCTGTCTGTCTGTCTCTTTGTCAGGCGACAGAATTTTAGTGTTTTTCTCTGCAAGCGCTTGTCAGATTGAGACAAAATTTCACCATGAGTGACTACTCAATGTGGACTGTTTAGTGATAATTATGACGTCATCGTCCATTGGTGTGGCTAGCCATGTTGGAAAAAACGGGAAAACCTTGACTTCTGTATCTTCTTAAACTGCACCAAGGAAAAAAATTGAAACTTAGCACATGCAAAGTATTCATGGGGCATAAAGTGTGATTTTTTGTGATGTCATAGGTGTCTTCATTATGAACATCATAGTTGCATATGTAGAAGCACTACTTGATCAGGAATGAAAAATTTTGAGGGTCATCTCAAGGGGAAAAATGGTTTCCACAGAAAAAAAATTGAGTCATACAGTCACGTCATTCGGCAGATATATACATATATATATAGTATATATATATATTATATTATATTATCTATGGATACAAACAAACATGCTAATAAGACCGAAGCTTTTTGTGCTGCACTCTTCGGGTACAAATCGCAGCACGTGGAAGGAGGAAGTGGAGGGGTGTGCTTTATACGCAGGTCTAATAAGGTAGACGCTGATTGTTCAGCCCGTAATGACGTCACGGGTAATTTCGAACAACCCATTGGTCGGCTCAATCATCTTCACTCGAGCTCCCATTGGCTGGGCAGAAGTTCGTCGCTGATTGACTTTGCAACCAACATCCTTGAGAAGGGGGTTGAGGGGTTTCGCCCTAAGGTCCATTCACCAATTTGTTCCACCTTCCCTTGATCTTTTCCATGCTGAAAGAGACCACAGAGATCGTACAAATTCCCTTTTGACGACATAGTATTGAATCGGTGGGTACGGATGAAGGTTTGCTTCACATAACGTTAATGAAACGAGCTCCGACCTCGCTCAATATCCTGAACATAATCTGCAATTGTACCGGTCTGCACAGATAGGGTTGGCACGCAGGTGCCTGTTGCAATTTGGCAGAATGAAGCAGGTTACAAGTGGCGGTGGTTGCTGGATATTTCTACATGACTCGCACTGGTTTGTGTTCTCGCACTTGGTTGTGTTATGAAGGAGGTGTAATCGACAGAAATTAAACCTGTTGGAGCCCAACGTCTTCGCATGCCGAGATATTACAAGGAGAAAATCCCTCTAAGACCCATACTGGTCCATGGTGGTGATCAGCACAACATGAACTTGCCCCAAAGTGGTTGGGAGAGGTACTGCAACCAGTGTTGGATTCAACTTTTTCTCATTTTGTGGTTAAGGATTCCTTCACATTTGCGCAGATCAAGTAGAGCTAAAAACGCGACAGTGAGCACAACATCATGGCATCCTTTGATATTAAAGCTTGTTCAGAATGTCCATTGACGGAGACGATTGAGCATATGCGCACGTTTGCTGTTCCACCGATCTGGAACAACGATGGTCTTGGAACAGTCTTCGTTTTGAATTAATGAACACAGCAACAAGGGAGGTGGAATTCAGTTTTTAACAACACTAGTGCATGCCCGTACGTGCGTGCGTATCGTGCGTGGTCGTACATGCAAAAAATAAAATAAAAAAAACTTTCAACAAACTGCGTGCCAGAAAACAACAACCACAGACAGGCCGTTCTTCGCTCGGTCGCGTGCCCGTACGTGCATGGCCATATGTGCAAAAAAAAAAACAAAAAACTTTCAAACCGCGTGCCAGAAACAACAACCACACAGGCCGTTCCTTCGCTCTGCGCGTTCCCGTACGTGCATGGCCATACGTGGCAAAAAAAACAAAAACTTTTAACCGCGTGCAGAAACAACAACCAACAGGCCGTTTCTTCGCTCTCGCATGCCCGTACGTGCGTGGCCAATACGTGCAAAAAAAAACCTTTCAAACAACCAAACAGGCCGTCCTTCGCTCTCGTAAATGATGACTGGATGGGGCATTGTGTTTATCTATAATGCGCATAAGAAATCGAGAAATTATTAGAATACAGTAAGTCATCACTATCCGGAAGTCTGTACGTGTAACGCCGTAATGGGGAACGCGCACTTACTTGGCATAACTTGGAAAACCACTTTGTCCAATTAATTTTCACAACCTTGGAAAAGGCAACAAAACAGAGTATTGGCTGGATTATAGAGAGATACGAAGATAGATTACTGTGGGTCGCAAAATGCCAAGCATACGTGTCTTTGTCATTGGTAATGAGGATCTTTCCCAACGGCCACGACCTACGCACAACGTGTCCTGTCATTGGTTTGGTAAATTAAATGGCCATAATTGGGAAACCACTTGTCCGATTAATATCAACCTGAAAAGGCCATACTTCAGGTTCCCAGCAATATACGTGGCAAGTTCAATTAGATCGGACAGTGGTTGTCGAGAACAGCGGTCACACACACCACGCACGCGCAGCACACACACACACCACACACACACAACACACACACACACACACACAACACACCACACACCACAACACACACAGCACACACACACACACACACACACACACACACACACACACAGCACATTGCTGGAATGATAAGATAGATGTAACACACCAGTACACAAACACCTCACAAAACATAGTCCTGTCGATGGTCTGCAATCTTCTGATTGCTCTTTTTCTTGTTCATTCCTGTATTAGAAGATACGCCCTTTCCATGCTCTGACCCCCTCACCAAATTTCATCAGGAGGGTGCACGAAGTCCACCAGCAACCCCCTTGTTGGTGAACTTCCAAAATCAGAT
This sequence comes from Eptatretus atami, assembly GCA_035128595.1. Classification (NCBI taxonomy): domain Eukaryota; kingdom Metazoa; phylum Chordata; class Myxini; order Myxiniformes; family Myxinidae; genus Eptatretus; species Eptatretus atami. Next base: position 88,697,746 of record CM068964.1, read on the forward strand.
GCAACTTGCTTACCTCACTCATTCATTCCTCTTCCCCCCCCCCCCACCATGTGGGACCAACTTTCACATTCTTCTTCAATCCATTCTATTCTTCTCCAGGGCTTCAATGCATGTGTTCACCACCACTGAGATCATCCCACAAACCGTGCTCAGGATCTGCAGTGAAAATAAATAATAAATCAACTGAAAAAAATAATAATAGGCCTATTCAAAGCGTTGGCATTTTATGGTGAGAATGATGTAGCCTACATAGTACCCTATTAGATTCGAGTTTGACATTGAACTTGAATATGTATAAATAGGTCATGTGAACTCCTTTCTCTGTGTAAACTTTTAACCTGTTAATGCCTTGCACATCACTGATGTGACCGTCAACAAGACATGAAATGGTTGCTCAACAATTTGTCTGAGAATAATCTATAAAGGATCGGCAGAATATATTTTTTCCACTCCTACATCATGCCCTTTCCATCACCCCCACCCCCCCACCCCCATTATTATTTCTCTTCTCCCCCCACTCCTCTCACCTCCTATTCATCCTACAAGTTTATCAACTGTCCTCTTCCACCAGGAATGACCTCATTCCCAAGCTTCCCTTTTTCAGTTATTGTGATCCCGCCCCCCTCTCATCACCAGATCTCAACTCTCCTTATACTCTGCTGTTGGTGTTTTTCCCATTCCCATTTTGTTCCCTTTCATTCTGCTCTCGCTTCATGAAACTTCAATCATGTTATCCATTGATTTTTTGAAATGACCTATACCTATCCTCAGTATGTAACAAAAGTAAAGAGATGACCCCTTACTAAAGACCCCCATAAGCTTGCATCACAGATCATGTTGTTCAGTATGCTTTACATTCTGTCATGCCTTTCACATTTACTTTTTTGGTTTTGGCCGACACATATCAAGTGATACGAATCATATTATCGCTAGGGTCATGACGAAAACCGATGGTCAACACAACCATTACCGGCACCGCTCATTAGAATGAAATGAACTATCACTGAAACTGATCTCCATTTTGCTTGAAATCCTCATCATATTGTGCAGATAACATCTCTCACTGCTCCATGTGCCAATCAATGTGGGGGTAAACAGGTCAGCCAATAGACATCTGCCGGTTTTGCTTTTTTTTTTTTTTCTTTTAAATTGTTACATTGCTCTGAGGATGATAGTGAAGCATTGATATCATCTTGAATCAGGTAATGTCCCTTGAAAGCGTTGTTTCCATCTGACAGACAAAGTTGGAGGGGTTTTTAAGCATGGTCATCCAATGTGCAATTTCTGGATATGGACAGAACCACTTGTGGGAGTGATAATGAATTCATATTTGGACGCACTTTGATGTTCACCAAATGGGGGGCATTGTTCCTGTTGTGGTTTATGGATGGCGTTTTGCGTCTATGGCTGGAATAACATGGTTTCTGGTCAAGAGACTTCAACGTTAAGCTGTCATGTTGCCAGTCTTGAGTGTATAATCAATGATGTGTGATCAGTTCCTCCATTAATGAATTGTAGAAAACCCCAAGGACGCCACGTGATCCATCATCGATTGATGGTAAACCCTGCTCTTTGGATGATCCTGACCCTGAAAGGGTTGCGATGTGTTATAATGACGGGCTGTCCTTGCAACACATCCAGCCAGGGGTGCCAATAACTAGTATACTACCTCCTCCTGAGGCTTTATAATATGCTGCCATTCTCAAACTCACTTATAAAAGATTGCGATAAATCTTGAGATGCAGGTGTCATTCACGAATAACATACTTCTCTCCTTTGATTCCATTTACTCATTTCCCAAGATCATACACTTCGTATGATGCACCGCAGCCTGTTGCAACATATCTATGAACTGTCTCATTTATACATTGGGGTAATCAATAAGTTGTTGCCGGACTAAATAATGACCGATTTCTTTGTTTTGTTGTGCAAGGTCAATCGTGTAATTTGTTTTTTGAAAGAAAATAAATCCTTGTACAATATCACCAGACCATCATGTTATACAAGGAAATTCACATTCTTCCAGGAGAATCTTGTTACTTAATTATCTCTTCTCTTAAATTCTGATATGTAACATATAGCATATAAACACTGCAAATTTGAAAGTTTAACTCCATGAACATTCAGTAAAATAGAACTAATTGAAAACTAGAAGTATTCAAATGCAGAGCCGTCCACGTCCACTTTGTACTCACTGAACTTGATGAAAACGACAGTTTAAAAAAAATTGTACATTTTATTCATTTAGTGTTTTCCTTATTCTCATACTAAGGGTTTGGTGAAAATTTGATGACAAAATCTCAATTGGTAAAAATGTTGTGGCCTGGACAGACACACTGAAGCCTCAATGTTAAATGATTAAGACAACACGGAAGTGGTTATAAAACAGGGAGTCTTGCGCTTGAACGCATTGCGGACGTGTGATAGGCCGATTTTGTACTCATGCGATTTTCGCGATTTCACATTTTGACCTACTTATTATTGTGTAGTGTTTCCCCATATTCTCAAAATAAGGGTTTGTTGAACATTGATGACAAGCTCAATGGTAAAAAACGTTATGACTCGACAGACAATCTCATCATGTGTCATTATGTACCATTGTCATTGTCATCTTCACTCTGCGTTCAATCGTTATGCCTGCCAAGAAAAGAGTTTACAGTGAGAGGTGGCTTTTTTTTTTTGTATTCCATGTCGAGGCTTCATATGAGAGCTATAACGCCAGAGCAAGGGGGTCATGAGCAAAGAAGGGTGGGAGAGGGAAGTACAAAACAGTGAGGATCAGAGACATGAAGGAGATATGTGGAAGGAGAGGGATTGGGTGGGTAACACGGGTATACAGGATGGACATTACAGGGATTTCAGGAAGGAAGCAGGATTTGAAGGAGGTGGGTTTGGAGGTGGATTAACGGGGGTAGAAGAAGATCGAGGTTTTGGATGGGGGAAGATAGGTGAAATGGTGAATGGCTGTTTTGAGGCCTGGAGGGAAGAATGGGTTGAAGAGAGTGTGGCAGTTTATTCAAAGGTGGGGAAAAGAGGAATGAAAGAGTGAAGGTGAGCAGTGATTCTTGATTTGAAGGTGAGGCAGGTTTTACCAAATGGGTGCTGACGGACTTGAGCACCTTGCGGAAATATGGGGGGGGGACATAATGCAAGACAGAGGGGGGGGGGGGCGAGATCGAGTTGAGACGGTAGAAAGACAGAAGACCACTGACCTGTCTGCAGTCGGAGAGTGAGAGGCCTAAGACTCAGTCTTTCGTTAGTTGGAGGTACCAATGATCCAAAAAGCCTTGTTTTCACAGTGTGAAGCGAGAACGGTGAGAGGCCAGGAGCACCAGCCCGAGGGGAGACAGTACTCCATCAGGCTGCAGACAAAAGCTTTGTATGTGGTCAGGAGCTCCAGTGGGATGAGGGAGGACTTTGCATGACGAAGGATCCCAGTCGGCGACTGGGGAGGCAGGTTGGAAATGTAGCTTCCTAGCAAGATCATGGCAGAGAGTGTGAGACCTAGAGCTGAAAGAAAGGACTTCTTCCAGAGGATTGTTGAGAAAAGTAGATGGGGGGGGGGGGGGGGTTCCAAACTGTCCTTTCGGAGAGACATAGTAAGAGTGGTGGGATTTGTCAGGATTAAGACATGTTCCACATGTTGGAGCAGTTTGTGATTTTATCCAGATCTGCAAAGAGTGTGAAGAAGCTGCTGCTTGCCGGACTGAGGTATGACAGATTACGACAGAGGGTGGAGTCATCAGCAACGAGATAAAGAGGAATTTTCCGGAGAGTCGGAGAGATCATTGATGAAACCAGAAAAAGAACAGGGCCAGAACGCTGCCTTGAGGAACTCCAGCCTGGACAGGAAGAGGGGATAAAAGACTCCATTTAGGCCACACGTTGACTGCGACAGGAGAGGAAGTCTGCGAGCCATGAGTGGAGATGGCCTTGGGTACCATAGGAAGAAAGTTTGGTGAGCAGGGCAGGGTGCCAGACCGTGTCAAAAGCACGTGATAATGTCCAGGGATATGGCTCTAGATTTCATGTCTGGCATTGAGTACCTCCATCCATTGTTGGGAGGCAGAAGCAGCATATCCAGGGTAGAGTGACTGGTCTGAAACCAAGTTGATGATCGAAATCGGCCATTGGAGAAGAGAAAGAATTATTTTCTGAAGCGAATGATCGATTCCACAACCTTGCTTGACTGGGAGAAGCTGATTGATCTGTAGTTCCAGGGATCTGATTTTGCACCTTTTTTAATGCAGAGCGATAATGTTTGCTGATTTTTCAAAACGAAGACAGATGACCTTGAGCAAATAAGAGGGTGAGTGGAACAGACAGAGGGTGAGTAAGAGCAGAGGAACAGGTTTTAGGACATGTGTGCTGTGCCGAACGGACCGGTTGCAGATGTGAGTCGAGATTTGACAGCAGCTCTCACCTTTGTCAGAAGAAAAGGACACAGAGCCCAGGGACAGTTGGGTGCGACTGGGTAAGGTGGGTACAGAAGTGTGGGTTTCGGACACAAGATTTGGATGCAAACACCTGAGTTTAGGCATTCAGCCTTTTCACGTGCGTATCAAGCAGTGTGACCATTTGGGTAAGGGAGGGATGGAGGGGAACATACCAGAAACAGATTTGATTAGATGCCACCAGGATTTTGAGGAGGGGAGAGAGGTTTTGAAAGTTCCAGACTTGAGATTAGAAAGATGTTGTTTTTCTGGCTCTTCTGAGAGTAGATACACACTTGTTCCAAGCTTTATGGAAGGAACTTAGATTACCCTCGTTGGGTTTGATTTTCCCATGAGGCAAAGGCAAGTTGTTTCAGGACAAATGCCTCACCACAAGCTTCAGTGAACCATGAGCGAGGGAAGGGTAGGATAACTGAAGATTAGAGGGGATAAATCTGTGCATGAGGGAGAGCAAGTTTCTTTGAATGAATTCCCAGGATGAGTTGATGTTGGAGAAAGTAGCGATAGGAGACCAGTCTATAAGTGTGATGGCTCTTGGAGACCTGACAGTCAGGCTGAGTAAAATGCCAGACTCGATGGCGCTGATGTGGTTCTCTAATAACAGCCAGAGAGATGTCCTTTGACAAGTACGTGGTCGGAAGAACCGATTTGAGCGGAGGAAGACAGTAGATATTTTCAAGGAAATTTGTCAAATCAGATCCAGAGAGATGGAGTACCATTGGTTTGAGACCCGGGTCGAGAAGTTGACGTTGAGTCAGTCATAATTAGTCGCAGAAGTCTTTTGCTGAAGTGCCATGGAGGTGAGAGAGGTACCCACACCGAGTCAACTGGCATGATGACAATTGAAGTCACACATAGAGGAAGAGAGTTTGGATAGAGGACAGAAGTTGGTCCATGTTTTCGGATAGTGAGGTATAAATGGAGTCATCACTGTTGGGGACGGTACAGCACACATATAAACACGAGGTGGGGTGAGGGGAAGCCGTAGCCAGAAGTATTCCGGGGTGTGGGGGAGTGAGGCAGTGCATGGAGAGTGAGGAATCGAGTCTTTGATGAAGAGAGCAGCTCCTCCACCAGGACGAGGCTCAGGTCTGTCATACCGGAGGAGGGAGTAACCAGGGAGAGATACTTGGGAGTCAGAGACGTCTTGAGGGAGGAAAGTTTCCTGTGCGGCAGAAACTTTCCTCCCTCAAGAGCTCTGACTTCCATGTTATCCATGTGAGAGTGCTTTTCATGTTGCAGTGCTTTGGGCTTCCATGTTATAGTGCTTTTCCTCACAACCACATAGGAATCGTCATTCTCAGATTGGAACTCATCATTCTTGATAGGAACTCATCTCCATATTTGAACTCATCATTTCCACGAGCAACGATGGAACCCATCTCCAAGGTAAAAAAAAAAAACTGCAGCTCACGCAGCTGTTCTGCTGTGGGGCTCATAAGGGCTATTTATAGTTTAGTATGACTTTGCCTTTCACATTTTTACCCAATTATGACTTTTCCATATTCTCAAAATAAAGGTTTGTTGAAATTTGATGACAAAGCTCAAATGGTTGTGGCCTAGAGCACAACACACACACACACACACACACACACACACACACACAACACACACACACACACACACACACACACACACACCACACTGAAAAAAACATCTTCAGGTGGAGAGGAGGAAAACAAGAATGGTGGATGGTAACGGGCAGAAGAATGGAGGGGAGGATGAGGATGAGGATGATGAGAAACAGTAAAGACTGGAAGAAGGGGTGGCATACATAATAGTGGAGGTGAAATTGACACCACTCAGAAAAAGACACAACTTTACAAATAGACAACAACAAACGCACAAAAATACTAGTTCGGAGAACCAACAAATCATTCAAAGGTTGGTACCAAAATCATCCCATGTAAGGAACTCAACACCACGAGCTTTGCATTGGCACAGCTGTGCCACTGATGCAGTGCTCTCTTTCCAGTACAATGGCACTCATTTCACAACCTCAGAAGGGATGACAGGCTGAGTCAACTCCACCTGGTGTTAATTCAACAACGGACAGTTCTCTCTCAAGTCCACGAGATCTTAAGTACCAATGAACCATTAAAGCCAACAAGGGTAAATTGGAAATAAAGACCTGCAGAGATAATGGCTGCCGAAAGCAACTCAAACTAAAGAGAGGCACTCGGTAGAGCGTATACCTACGCCCGTAATGCCTATTCCACGAGAACGTATCTGGCCCAATACATTTTTGAGATATCGTGCTATGTATCGTTTTTCGCCCTAATCTCTCAATGGTGAAGATCACTTAAAATTCTCTAGTCGATCCAGATCCGGATCCGTCCACAATTTTTTGAGATATCCTGTACACAAACAGACAAACAACAAACAGACAGAAAGGGGTGAAAACTAACCTCCTTAAACTTCGGCGCGGAGTAAATATAAATTATCGCAACAATGATTAAAAAAAAAATAAAAACCACGACAATGTCAACAGAGGGAGAAAACATAACCGCGTGTTTGAAAATAACCTAAAATGTTACACTGCAAACTTGGGAAACAAAAGCAAACCAGAAATCCCCTGAGAAAGTAAACTTGAAAAATCCTGGAAAGAATCTACAGGACCCCAAAATAACACAACAAAGAGGCACATTGAATCTAAAACTTGGTGGGGAGAAAGAAAAACATCTCAAGGAAATGCCCGCAGTGATATTTGATGAAGGAAAAAACAACAACTAGCAAAAATGCCAAACTTTAAGAGTCCAGGCCCGATGGAATTCCAAACTTCTGGCTGAAGCAACTAGATGCTCTATACAATCACAGCGCTCGAGCATTCAACAAACTAATCCAAGGGGAGGAGGTAATGGATGAATGGATCACAGAGGGTAACACCTTCCTCATCCCAAATCTGAAGATCCCAACAACCTCACAAGAATAGACCAATAGATGTCCACCAACACATACAAACTTCTGGCGGGATCATCACAGAAATTATGTACCACCATCTAACACAAGAAGGAGGCCGAGAGGCAGAAACAGAAAGGATACAAGAGAGGATGCTACGGAACAATAGACCACCTCCTACTAAGAAAGACCATACTCGAAAACTGCACACGAGAAGAACCAAATTATTCACAGCCTGGATAGAACTATAAAAAAAAAAGCTTTTGATAGTGTTCCACATTCATGGATGATAACATGCATGCAATTGTAAAGATCAACCCACCAACAATCAAAATGATTGAGAAAGTAAATGGAACTTTGGAATACCATATTGATATTCCAGCATTCGGAAGGAAAGATTGAAATAACAAGAGTGAAGATATGACGTGCGGTCTTCCAGGGAGACAGCCTTTTGCCCTCCTATTTTGCATAGCCCTGGACCCACTGAGCATTCTCATTAATGAGAAAGGACATGGATACACCCTGATGTCAAATAGAGAAGAACGTGCAAAGAAACAGATAGATGACACATCTACTGGACATGGATGATTTAAACTCTTTGCACCAAATCACAAAAAATTGGCAGTGTCAATTTGGTTTCAGATCAGGTCCACACGACCTGGATATGCTTCTTCTGCTCTCCAATAATGGATGGAGGTACTCAATGCCAGACATGAAATCAGAGCCATCTCCCAAGACATATTGCGTGCTTCGATATGGTCTGGCACCCTGCCCTGCTCACCAAACTCTCTTCCTATGTATCCAAGGCCATCTCCACTCATGGCTCACAGACTTCTCCTCCTGTCGCAGCCAACGTGTGGCCCTAAATGGAGTTCTTTCATCCCCTCTCCCTGTCCAGGCTGGAGTTCCACAAGGCAGTGTTCTGGGCCCTTTTCTTTTCTGGTTTTCATCAATGATCTCTCCGACTCTCCCTCTGCCGCACCATCTGTCATCCCTGTCATCAGAACAGGAAGCAGCAGCTTCTTTACTCTCTGCAGATCTGGATAAGATCACAAACTGGTCCAACACGTGGAACATGTCTTTCAATCCTGACAAATCTCACACACTCACTATGTCTCTCCGAAAGGACCATTTGGAAGCCCCCCCCCATCTACTTTCTTCACAATCCTCTGGAGAAGTCGTTTTATTCAAGTTTCTGGGTCTCACTATCTGCTATGGTCTTTCCTGGGAAAGCCACATTTCCAACCTGGCCTCCAAAGCCAGTCGCCGACTGGGAATCCTCGTCGTGCAAAGTCCTTCCTCGGCCCACCTGAGCTCCTTATCACAGACAAAGCTTGAGTACTGCTCTCCGGTCCGGGCTGGTGCTCCTGCCTCCCACCTTTCTTGGCTTCACACTGTGGAAACCAAGGCATTTAGGATCACTGATATTCCTCGCGATGAGGCTGAGTCTTTGGGCCTCTCACTCTCTCACCGCAGGCTGGTCGGTGGTTTTCTGTCTTCTCCGTCTCTTCTCCAGCCTCCCCCTCCCCCGCTCTGTCTGCGATATGTCCCCTCATATTTCCGCAAGGCAATCAAGGTCCGCCAGCAACCTCCTTCTGGTAAAACTACCAAAATCACGAATCACTGCTCACCTTCATTCTTTCATTCCTCTTTTTCCCCACCTTTGGAATAATCTCCTACACTCTATTCAATCCCATTCTTCCTCCAGGCCTTCAAAACAGCTGTTCACCACCACTTCTTATCATCCCCCATCCAAATCCTTGACCTTTTCTACCCCGTTAATCCACCCCAAACCCACCTCTTTCAAATTCCCTGTGTTCTTCCTTAAAGTCCTGTAGTGTCCATCTTGTATACCCCGTGTTCCCCACCTCATCCCTCTCCCTTCCA
>CM068964.1:88707009-88720135 GCA_035128595.1 Eptatretus atami
CAGATCTCCGAATGTCTCTGTTCTCACTGTCTTGTCCTTCCCTCTCCCGCCACTCTTGTCTTCTGCCCTCATTGTTGTGCGTTGTGTGTTAGCTCTTATCTGAGCCTCGACAATGTATTAAAAACAAAACAAAATGGTACTCTGCCGACATTCAAATGGAATTTGGCCTCGATAAGTGTGCCAAGTGCACATTCGTAGAAGGCAGACCAACACAAACGGACAGCCTAAAAATTGAGACAAATACAACTAGAACGGCACTCGGAGAACGCATAGTCTTGCCTCGCACGTTCACTCTGAACAAAAGTACCATCGTGAACTGAACACGCCACTATTATAGCCCACTGCTCTTCTGGCCCATTTTCCTGCATCATCCATGCTCCCTATTATGTCACATAGTTTCTTGGCATGGGTTATGACCATCCTAAATTTAATTCTTCACTCACATCTGGTCATATATCAAATATATGGTTTCAGATTTTTCAGAAAAATAAATAAATAAACATATATATATATATATATTCACCCAATTATGACTGGAATACCACTTCACCGATACCACCATCGTTATCTCCCTAAATACCCCATGGGGAGTTGATGACATATGCGAAGTTTCAATTTTTTTCATTGAGCAGTTTTGGAGAAAATGACGTCCAATACCATGTGACCTATGACATCAGAGTTAGCAATAAAATATTTTCCATGAGGAGTCCTTCCTCTGTTTAAAGCGCGCGCGCACGCACGCACGCACACACGCACACACTTCGGGGCGAGACTAACAATACAGGAGCTAGACAACGAAGCATCATACAAATACATCGGAGTAGAAGAGGGTCACCAAATATGTCACAAACAAAACAATCGACAAAGAATACCTGTGTAGCACGAGGCTGATCCTGAAAACGTATCTCACCCCGAGAAACAAAATCAAAGCCAAAAACAAGCTCGCAGCATGAGTGTTCCAGTACAGTTGTGGAAAATTGAACTGGCCAAAATCAGAATTCAATAAACTTGATATCAAAACAAGGAAACTCGTCATCATCCAGATAAATGTTCTGCAAAAATCAATGCATCCCGAGAATGTACCTCCCGCGATGAGAAGGAGGCAGTGGCCTGATGGAACTCAACCAAGTGCACAGAGCGACAAAAGTAGGATTGGCTGAATATGTGAAAAGTGCAACAGACTACCGAATGCAATTTGCATCCAAGGATGAATAAAACAAACCAGAGAAGGTATCCATAACCCACCTAGCCTTCATAACCTATTTCCAAAGACAGGTGTGAATGGAAGATGTCACACATGAAACCGAAACAGCAATGAATACAGCCCCCAACGATTGCAAAAACGACAAAAGAAAAATATAAAACGAAATGTCAACAGATATACACCGACAACTGGGAAAACAATAAAAGAGCAGGAAGGTATTAACAAAAAAAAAGAGTTTGACAGAATGGGGATAGACCAAGAAGGCTCTTTGGAATGACTAAGAAGAGTTCAGCTCAACTGGGATGGAGAATGAATTATTATAAACACCCACGACTGAGGATACTACACCAATGGCTTTAAGAAAATTTAGGGACTGAGTCAATCAATCGGACAATTGTAGGTTCTGCAAGGTAGAAACAGAAAGCACGAGCCACCTCCTATCCGGATATAAAACAAACTCATGTCAGAACAGCTGTACACACAAAGGCACGACAAGGTATGTAGAGTAATCCACTCACACATCTGCAAAAGTCTCAATATCCCAGTTCCAGACAACTCATAGAAACATGAACCAAAAGCAATCATGGAAAACAAGGAAGTCATGCTCACATATTATCTGATGATTCCATTGAGCAGGAACATAGAAAACAAAGCATTGCGACTGGGTGTACTTGGGTATGCCTGGTGTTGGCTTAATGGTTAGGGAGGTGGGCTTGGGATCCGAGAATCCCAAGTTCAAATCCCACTCGGCTGTTGAATTAATACCAGGTGTGGTTGACTTTGCCTGTCATCCTTCCGATGTGGGCAAAAATGAGTGCCAGCTTGCTGGTATCCTGTGTTGGAGTGGCGACCCGTCCAGGATTGTGTCCGATAGCCAAGGAGACTGCTTAGGCAGCACCAATGCTCTCCACAGAGTATGGTCCCAATGGATGGATGGATACTTGGGTACAAAAAAAGAAAAGAAGACATTGCTAATTGAGCAGTCAGCACCCAGTGATTTTGGCTTAAACAATGCAGAAATCAAGAAAATGACCAAATACCAAGACCTCAAAAATGAAATGAAAGGATCCTGGAAGCTGAAGAACACCAAAATTGTACCAGTGATAATTGGAGCAATGGGAATGATAAAGAAGAACTTTACAGAGATCTTAAAAACCATCCCTGGGAATATTACTTCAAACAAGCTGCATTTGGAAGCTGTCTGGGGATCGTGACGATCCTGAAAAGAACCCTCGGAACAAAACTTTGAAAACAAGAAAACTTCACAACTTGGTGCATGCATCATGATCCCTTGTTGAAACGGACGTGGATACTTCGAGACCTGGGAGGACTGCGTTCCACCTTCTGAAACTCGAATATGGACATAACCAACGACACAAGCGATCGCAAAACCCCATTTCCCGATGCGAGGACGGACGGGCTAATATTTAACCTGCCAAAAACGATGCCTGAAAAGCTAAAATTTGTATTATGTAGGTTTAATGTACAGAAAACATTTTTTGCGCTGGTAAGATCAATTCGAGTTTAGAGGTAAGCACACTTGCTTTTGAACTATCTAGCATGGCTTTGAATCACGAACCAGCTATAAACTACCACCCTGGTGTTTCACTTGCAGGGCGAGGCATCCACGTGTGCACCATCCATCGGAAGGACATCAGGCAAGAGGACCAGTATGCCAGCACAGGGGGCGTCGGAGAACCTTAAAGACACCACCGTTGGTATCTCCAGCACCCTAAACAAATGACGAATTCCGGCCAGTCGAATGTCAGGACTGTCCAGCCAGTTCCAGAAAGAGTTGGGCCAATGAAGAACATCACCTTCTCTCTCCCCAAACTACCCTGACCCACTGGACAGCCCCATAAGGTGAGAATAATTGAGGCCATTAAAGAAGAGGAATAAGAATATATAACCAACATTTTTGTGAAAATATCACGGATAAAAGAACGACAATCGATGTCAGACAGGTTTTCTTTCCTCTTTGTCAATCTGACAAGCAGGAGAAGCTTCCTATAACAAACCGGCGTAATTGCAAACAGCTTGAAAGTCCACAACACAAGGCATTCATTTCTCCTCGGTTTGAAACGGTGAAAGTCAAAAGAGCGAACGTTCATGCGCTGAAAGGTCGACAGGTAAAAACTTACATCTGCACCTCGCCGACAGTATGGTTCGCTCCGTGTCATGTATAACAACGCGTTGAGATTTTTCCCTTACAATATAAATCTTTTCAGAGTCGAGGTTTTATGAGAGACAATTGCTTACACAAAAAAAAAGATTTGTCTTATGACAAACTGTTTTGATCCTGACCCCTACAGCCAGAGAAATCCCAAATGAATCCGCACGCTATATACGGAGAGGAAGCAGTGGAAATTACAGTAGTGAGTTGATTCGTGGCACTCGTGAAATAAAAATAAATGCTTCTGCAAGAAAACCATTGTGGACAAGGCATAAACATATCTGAACACTTATATGGAAGGATATCCAAAAGGAATGCCGTCTGATGAAGCTATACAGATTGTGCTCTGCATCGAAAAGACATCGCGATGAGTTATAATTTATATCTTTAGAAGCCTATTATGTACTGACATTTTGTCTCGTGCCTTCACCGATAAAACAGTCAACAATGAAAACAGTCCACAATGGGCCCTCGTTGGACATTTGATTGAAAATATACTTTCATGTCGTATGTATAGCTGGCATTCCATACGAAGCTTCCTTCTCATTCCCCCACATAAGGCCAGCCATGCGGTTTTGTTCGAAATAGAAATTGCATCTGCACAGTTGACCAAAAATTGATAGATTCTCTCCATTTCTTTTTTGTATACCGAGTCGAGGCTCGTGGAAGAGCTCGTACACTGAACGACTGAGGAGGTAATAGGCCAAAAGGAACAGTAGAAAGAGAGGGGGGGATGGAGAACCAACAGCGGAGTTGAAGGACAAGATAGAGGGAAACTTGGACAAACTAAAAGAGCACTCGGTAGAGCACACAGTCTTGTCTCGCACACTCATTCTGATTAAAAATACCATCGTTAAATGAACACACCACTATTATGGCCCATATAGCCATACCATCCATGCACCCTACAAGATCACATATATTGCCATTATTCATAGCTTTATTGATTTTTTTATGATATTTAAAGACCACTTTTGTGCACATTAAGGCTAAGATGTGTCAATGAAGGTGAATAAGAAAGAAAAAAAATTGAAACTCCATGGCTAATTGATCATACTAGAAGCACCCGCTCCCCTACGGGAGCCGTCAAGGGGGTCATGTTATTATATCTATGACTATTTTACTCCAAGGGGTCCCAGGATTACACACCCAAAAATTGGTTGCGATCGGTGTTCAGCCGTTTTTGCGGCACCTGGGAACAGACAGACGGACAGACGGTGAATTATAGTAAAGATGTATGAAGTTTCGTATCAATCTGTCAAGCGGTTCTGGAGAAGAAGATGTTTACGTATTCATTTTCAATCCAATATGGCCACCAGACAACGTAACCGATGACGTCATAAATTTAATTATTCACTCACATCGGGTCGTAGATCATATATATGAAGTTTCAGATTTTTCAGATAACAATTTTGATTCAACCAATTATGGCTGCAATACCACTTTACAGATGATGTCATTGTTATCATCCATTATGGAGAGTTGATGACTCCATGGGGAGTTGACGACATATTCCAAGTTTAATTTTTTTTTATTGAGCGGTTTCAGAGAAGATGTCCAATTTTTTTTCCCTTTAATCCAATATGTTTGCCATACCATGTGACCCATGACACTGCAGTTCAATAAAATATTCTCCAAGGGGAATCCCTCCAATGTTTAAAGTTTCACATCAATCAGACAAGCGGTTACAGAGAAAATAATTTTTAAAGCAAAAACATATAGATGTAGATACATACATACGACAGACAGGGTGTTGCAATTGTCTCGCAACCCATCTGGGTCAGATTAACAATGGGTGTGGGAAGGAATGGGGTGGGGGGGCAACAAAGGGTGTGGGGAGGAATGGAGCAGGCAGGAAAGGATGCATAGGGTGGACAAGATGGACACAGAAGGAAACTCTCAGGAGGGAAAAACTGGAAACTTGGAAGAAGGAGGGCTTCGAGGATTGGGGTGGGGGTTAACGAGGGTACAAAAGATCATGTTTTAAAAAAAAAAATTTGTGTATGCATAGTCGAGGCTCGTGGGAAAGCTAAAATTCGTACACTGAACGGATCAGGACACAGGAAGACAAAAAGAATAGTTGAGAAAGGGGGAAAACACCAACAGCAGAGTTGAAGGCCAAGATAGAGACAGGCTTGGACAAACAAAGTGTGTTGATCGATGGAATGGGGAAGATACATTAAAATAAGAAAAAATAAATTGCCACATAATCAGGGTCTTCGAAACTGTTGAATAGCTCTTATGAATTTACCAGATAACAGCAGTTTAGACACAAGGGAAAGGAAAACTTTTGGGGTTTGCTTGCTTTTGCACAAAAGTCTTTCCTTGCATAGACTTGTTTTTTACAAATTCAAGTTGTGTACAGAGCAGCTAAAGTACAAACTTTATTTTTTTATTTTTTTTTACTAATTCAACCCACAAATAAAGAATGACCTTTTGTATACCTGCTTGGCATTTATGGTGAAAACAAATCAACCTTTCAGAAGTTAGAAGCCGTCGTGTATTTATTTATTTGACAACATATAATGCAGCGATAGATGCCGGTCACGAAAGCGAGGAACTTCATTACAATTGTTGGCAATATTCATTTGCACGATAACAATTATGAGGGAACACGGGGCACATGAGGATGTTGAAATTCAGAGTATTTTTGGGGCCATATATTTATTACATACACAACCTTTACTTGGGGGGGGGGACCTCTCCTCACTCCTCCCTTGGCCACAATGAGGATGCAGAAGTAGCACACTTACCGTTGAGCTGTCTAGCCTCGACTTGATTCTGGGTCTGACTGTAAACTGTTAGATTGGCATTTCACAGGCAGAATGTTGCTTCAATCGGTGTGCCGTCCCGTCCCTCTGATGTACTTTAAGCTTTGGACCCATCTGCTGGCATCAACATAAGTCGATGGACGTTGAAGATCCCACAATGTGTTGCACCAAAGAGTAGTCGGTGAGTTATCATCGGCGCCCTGAATAAATTCGAAATTCCTGCCCTAGTTTAGAGGGGGCACTGCATCAGTAGCACAGCCACACATACGATTCCTGGAATGCCCAAATGTCTTTCTCTTCAATGAGCCTCGCTATTGGAGAAAAGAAAAATCCTTGCATCCAGCTGGTTATTATTTAGTTATTGAGATGCAATTTTAATTTTCTCAATCTCAATCTCACCACCCCCCTCGCTCACCCACCCCCCCCCCCCTCGCTTATTCCTTCCCTTCCTCGCTTACCCTCTCTGACATACATATTACATGCTGAGCCATATGTAATTGTGTTGTGGCCCATGGTCTCAAATTTAAAAATCGAAAAAGGGGAGGTTGGTGAAAATATATTTTTATTGGCTCTATACTTGTCTTGTTCCTCCTGTTCCTCTTATTCCTCTACTGTTTGTAATCGTGATTGACGAAGAATTGACGAACAATGAAAGGTTCCGATTCCCATGGTAGTTATTGCAGGCTGATGACTTTGTATTGAATGCTCAAAGCAAAAGAGATGTTTAGAAAATGGAAAAGTGTAATAGAGAAGAAAGGTTTACATGTCAACATTAATAATACGAAGGTTATAGTGAGTGGTGAAGGAGAAAGGAAAGAAAACAGAGAATGGCCTTGTTCAACATGCGGAAAAGGAGATGGATGGAATTCAATTCAATGATGGCAGTGGTATCAGGTCAGGTCAGGTCAGGTATGGGAGCAAGGGCCGCAGCAGCGCGTCGCGTCCACTTTCCACTGGGACGTCAGGGGCCTCCGTCTGGCCATCCCCAGGCAGATGCCTGGCCCATCCCAATCTCCTTGAGATGCTGATCAACCTGCTGCAACCATGAGCCACGTGGTCGGCCCATTGGCCTCCTTCACTCAGGAGACTCTGTCACTGAGAGAATCTGGTGAGCAGGATCAGCGACAGGAAAATGAGCCACATGTCCATACAGCCGCAGCTGACGCTCACATACTATGCAAGTAAAAAATCTCATTTGAGTCTCTCTCAGCAACCGCTCGTTGGACACAAAGTCCGACCAGTGATAGCCAAGGATTCTCCGAAGAGACCTGGTACCAAAGGAATTAAGTCTCCGTCTCAAATCCCTGATCAGAGACCAAGTCTCACATCCATAGAGCAAGACTGGAAGCACCAAGGACCTGAAGACTCAGACTTTCATCCTCCTGCACAGGTACCGACAGGTACCGACAGCACAGGTACCACACCCCATGATCCAGTGAATCCATGACTCCCCAGGCCCGACCCAGATGTCTGTTGACCTCCAGCTCACAGCCAACAGAGACATGAACATCACTGCCAAGGTAAATGAATCTCTCCATAACCTCAACATTCTCACCACAAACAGGTACAGACAAGGTAGCAGCATCCAAGATGTCATTGAAAGCCTGGATCTTAGTTTTGACCCAGGAAACACGTAATACCAGTGGCTACAACTTCTCATTCAGCACCTCAAGGGCCCCCCAAAGGATCTCCAGAGACTCCACAAAGATGACTGCATCATCTGCGAAATCAAGGTCAGATATCTTGACATTCCCAAATGATGCACTGCAGCTTCATCTCTCCAACATCCTCCACAGAATCCAGTCCATACAAGCGCTGAAAAGTGTGTGGGCCAGTACACACTCCTGATGAACCCCAGTAATAACTGGAAATGTGTCGGAGATGGTATCACTACATCTCACAGCACTCACTGTTCCAGAATACAGTTCAGACATCAGATTGATCAGTTTTGGTGGCACCCTGTGAAGAGTAAGAATCCTGCAGAGGGCATCGGGATTTACTGAATCTAACGCTTTGCAGAGATCAATGTAGAATGCAAGCAGCCCCTGCAGAAACTCTCGTCTGCATGAGGTGAGGACCCGAAGGGCAAGGATTGGTCAATCATTGACCTCTTTGGTGTAAAGCCTTACTGCCCTGGACGCGGTGCTCAAGAAAATGGAAGCGAACCCGATCAAGAATTATCTGAGCAAACACCTTGCCCGGCACTGAGAGCATCATCATCCCTCGGTAGTTGTTGCAGTCCTGGCGATCACCCTTCCCTTTCCAGAGAGGGACAACAAGGCCCCTCTTCCAGTCAGTTAGGATGATGCCTGTGATCCAGGCAGGGCACAGAACTGCATGCAATGACACGGATGCACCATTTCCACCAGACTTGGGAAGTTCGGCATGGATGCCACAGATCCCAGGAACTTTACCCAATTTCAACCGGTTCACCACAGCCTGTGTTTTCACAAACAAAGGTGGATCACAGTTGATTGGAGGGAAAGCAGTCGGGATAGTAACACCCCTGATATCCAACTCGACAGCTGGTGGATCAGCCTGGTATAGCCGCTCAAAGCAACCGGCCAAGTGGGCTTTCATTTCGGACTCCTCTGTCAAGAGCCCACCACTGTCCGCTCGAACTGCAGTACATCGCGGGACGAGCTTGGAGGAACACAATGCGCAAATTCTTCTCAAAACAGGATGAGAATCACTTGACCACATGTGATGCTCTACCCCCTCACAGATTGCTCGCACATAGGCCTACTTATCCACCCTTTTTGCTCGTGCAGTTTTATGCTTCAACTCCCTGAACAGCTCAGCTCTGCCATTCAGCCTGGCCCTGCGACTCTAGTCAATGGTATCCAGTGTCCCTTGAGAGACAAAATTCTTCTTCACTTTCTGGTGAGTTCCAAGACATCCACCGGCAATATCAAGGATGGTGGTCTTAAAGGCACTCCACAACTCTTAAGGATTCCCCAAAGCACTCAGACTCCCCAAATCCTGACTCAGCCTGTTCGCAAACTCCTCAGCTACCCTCTCATTCTTGAGCTTGCCAACATCCAGCCTCAGCTGGGAAGGTACCATTCTCCGATTTAAGCTGCAACTTCAGAGTCATACAAGTCTGTGGTCGGTATTGAGGAACTGAGCACTCGGTGGCCCTGCAGTTCTGGATTATCCTCCAGCACCATCAACAAGCATGAGGTCAATCTCCTTTGCCACACCACCAACATTGAATACAAGTCCAGCGATGAGCCTGTGGGCGCTGAAACCATGAACCAGCCACCCCAAGTCCATGACTTCTTGCAAAGTCAAGGAACTTAGTGCTATTCTGGTTCACAGTTCCAGAACCATGGGGACCAACACACATCTCATAACAATCCCTGTCAGTTCCAGTCATGCATTGAAATCCCCAATACTAGAAATCCTCAAGAGTATCTTGCCTGGGGCACTAATCAACACAGACTTGAACGTGGCAAAGAATGCGTCCTTCACGGTGAGATCACTCGCTCAGTCGGAGCATATACAGAGACCAGGGAAAGGACTCCAAGGATGACGAATCCTTCATCTCATAATACTCTTGTTGACCGTGTTACCTCAATTATCATTGGAGCAGTTATTGACACAGCTACAGCAACTCCTTGGGCATGGTAACCATCAGAGCGACCAGACCAATAGTAGGTGTAACCACCCGCCATGATCTGCCACTATCCGGTCTCCGAACCTCAGAGAGTGCTGCAATACGATGATCAAATGCTTGAGGTCAGATGATATCAGAGACAGGTGATCATCCTCTCTTAGGGATAGGACATTCCATGCACCCACCAAAAGGATGCCTCAGGTTCACCCAAGGAGACCGTCATCTGGTGGACGACACCTCAGCACCACCCAACCACTACTGCAATTTGACCCGGGAAGGTTACCCCTGGTTTTCCTCCTGTCATCAAAGAGTGGGGGTCCCAAGGATTTGTCCCAATCCCGTCATCGGTAGGCTGCCTGGAAGAGCGCTGCAGAGGATGTACTACCACGGAGTGGGTTTTCAATTTTCTTTCGGTTTCTTGTGTTTTGTGGAGTGAAGGGTTTTACAGTGGCCGGAGTGCAAATCCTACCACCAACTCCTAAAAAAGGTACCCAACTGCAGGATGACTCCGCAACACAGTTGGGCACTAGATATGGATGGCCGTTGGCTCACAAGAGCTCCTCCGCCCTTTGACAGGTTTTGTTTTTTAATCCTGCTGGGTGTCCATATCCATACACCCCTCCTCACCAGAAGCCTGGTGGTGGAGACGGTTTAGTCGCGACAACCCGCCATGAAACAGATTAGTCAGGTTTATATCTGATACCTGTAGCAAGTCACAGATCTGATCTGGCCTGATCTGACAATAGCGGTATCGACGTTGTCTCAAGAGGTGCAGGGGTATCATTAGGAATTTGATCACAGCTGGGATTTTCATATGTAAAAGATATGAGGATCAATCATTTCAAGAAAAAGATGAAGAATAAAATGAAATCCACCTGAGCTCAGAATTCAATTTCGAAAAGGTGGTCAAAAGTTTGTTACCTTGGAGACATTGTCGAGGCATCAGGAGGAGCAAAATTATTGGTTAGATCAAGAATAAAGTCAGCCTGGAATAAATGGAGACAACGAGATGGTATTATGAGGCACAGAAACATTCCATTATCCATATAAGTTAGAGTTGATGAAGCTTGTAACACACCGATATTGATGTATGGAAGTGAAACGTGGGTAATGCAGATCGAAGATGTAAAATGAATGGAAAGAGCAGAGATGAGAAAGACACGATGGATGAACGGATTGTCTCTGAAAGAAAGAATGCCAAGCTCAGAAATCAGGATGAGATTAAAAACCAACACTCGTGAAAAAAATAACTTATGAAGAGAAGACTTGCTTGGTAATTGTTATGGTCATGTCCAACGAAGGTGGAACGATGAAGTCATGAATAAAGCCATAAAGTTCATGGTAGAAGGAAGAAAGCCAAGAGGATGTCCTAAAAAAGAAAAGCATTAAAAATGTCAAGAAAGATGGAATGTTTGGGTTTTCACGAAACTGACGCAATTGATAGTATGGAGGATGAATGCCATCATTCGACCAACCCCATAAAAAGGGGAAAATGGTGGTAGAACATTAAGCGTTGTTGTTGTTGTTGTTGTTATTGTTTTTCTTGTTTCTCTCCTCTTACCTCTCTGCCCAAACTCTCCCTCTCCAGGTCACACAGGTTCTATCAAAAACTCTACCTTTTGTTACCTTTTCCAAATCGAAGCTCAGTGCTTACCTCCATCCATCCATCAATCAATCCCTCTATTCTCTTGCATGTGGAACCACATTTCTGAATCAGTGGCCTCATGTTCTTCACTCCAGGACTTCAAGTCTACTCCCCCCCCCTTCCCCCACCACCACCACCACCACCATTTCTACCTATGAGCCTCACTACATCTGCTGAGACCCAGTTCCCCATTCATCTGCAACTTTTCAACTGTGGTTCATCCAAACGTCCCTGTCATCATATTTCAGCTTTCCACTTTGTGTCTGTTGACCTTTCACTCCCTCTCGTTGTCCTCTTCAAAAAGCCTCAATTCCTGTTTTTTTATTTTTAATAGTTTATTCAGAAAGACAAAAATGTTGCCAAAATACCAGGTATAAAATTTGTGAAAGTGGTTGTAAAGACTTGTTTCTTTAATTGACATTTATGTTAGGCCATATAGGCTATTTTATATAATAAAGTGAGTTATTGTTCTCGAGTCACTTTTTCACTATTCAATTCAAAAGTTTTCACCGAGTCGGGAGCGAGGGATGACGGTTGTTTTTTTGGAAGAAGATTAAACAATTCTTCATATCTCGATCCCTTTTCTGTGGCTGCTATGAAAGCCGATGTAACCTCGTGATCGTCAACGGCCGGTATGACACCAAGTCAGACAGATGTTCCCAGAGGGTCATGTTATAGATAAACCCGTAAAAAAGGAAGCAGATATAAAAAAAAAAAACATTCGGTAATTTATAACATCCTGTGAAATGCTACGAACCTTTTTGTATGGTTGCTACACCGAGTGATGGCCTGACAAAAGAGCTTCATTTCCTTTCCAGCGACATCAAAGGGCGGACCAAGAAGGCTCAGCACTCCATTTCGCCCCTCGCTATGCCCACTTAAAGACAGTCTTACATCACTCCATGTGCATTAACCTTGAAAAACGCAACACCTGAGAGTCTTTACAGGTACAACTCTTTTATGGAGCATGGTATGGCAACTTTGGAGATGTTTATCAGCTCGTTAATGAGCCAAGATTAAGTAAGCTAGGATACATAACCGCCTTCCCATGAAATATATAAATAAATACATACAAAATATTTTATGAGTTTGGAAGGATCGAACTTTGGAGAGGCCAAATGCACTCAAATACAATGGGAGTATAAACGAAAAGGTGTGTAGACCGCATGAGAAACAACCTACAATAATGCTTTGATTTAAGGCGGAACCTTTCACGAGCAGGGTTGTTACTCCGTGGAGCTTTGCTACCCTGCAGAACCACTGGAAGAGTCCTCTTTAGTGATGCCAATTAGCAAGCGGATGGAAAGATTTTTTTTTCCAATGGGGAGCTTTAAAGGTTGAGCTGGGATTTGAACCCGGAGCCTTTTGGTTTCCCAGTAGTGAGTTCACCACCGTTGTGTGAACGCATCTCAGCTGGGGAAGTAAAGGGGAGGGAAGATTGGGGGAAGATTGGAGGGAAAGAAAAGAGAGAAACTGGTGAGAAGTTCAAAGCTCTACCAGCTAGCGGAGGGAGCGGCTGCACACCCTTTTGATGAATGACCCCCTACCCCGACACCCCCCTTCCTCCCTGACACCCCCTTCCTCCACCAAGCCCGCTTGGGCAATCCTTGCGAATCTAGAAATACTTGATCAGAGGTTGTAGGCAGTTCCAGATCAGTGTTATCAGATATTTATTTTTGTTATTTAAAAAAAAAAACATTTGGAATCCATCTAA
>CM068964.1:88720149-88732975 GCA_035128595.1 Eptatretus atami
TAAAGTCGACATGTACATGGCATCAGCAGAAAGAAGCTTCTCTGGTTTCATGCACCATGGATGGACGGTAAGTGACTAATTGCCTTAATGTTGCTTGAAACACTCCTGCATGTCGGAATCTTCTTTTAAACCCTTTGAAACAGTCGTTATTCATCTTTAGTGACAAATTATCAACAAATACAGAAAATTAGTGTTCATGGATGGACAAATGGAACAAATATACAGTACAATGTGATGCTAGAATGTAAGGCTATTTATCAGACAGGTACCGTACAGTATTTCATGTGAGAACGTGAGATGCATGGGTAAACTAATCATATGTACTCAGTTGTCTCGAGAATGACCATCTTTCCGTCTGCTTGATACCGAGTACCTTAAAATGGCTATACATAAAATGCATATGGGCTGGCAGGATAGCCTCGAGGTATGCTCACTGGGCTCTGAGCCGTCTCGCCTGGGTTTGAATCTCGACCCAGCTATAAATTGTCACCTTGGTGTTTTGCAAGCAGGGTGATACATCAGTGTGTGTGTGCCTTCTCTTAGATATACGTTACAGTTTGTTCCATCTGCTAACACTAATTGGTAGACGCTAAAGATTCCACTGTCTTTTGTGTAGATGGAGCTAGTTATCAATGGCACTCTGAATAAGTTACAAATTCCTGCTCTAATCTACAGGGGGCACTGCGTCAGTGGCACAGCCATGCTTTCATCAATGAGGCAAACTGACAGGCACGTGATGCACACAAAACTATTTGATAATTTTTTTTCCCATCTGTAACCTCAAGCTATTGAGGAATGCATCAAACAACAAAATGTGGACTCGAGAGAGTTCATGGAACACCTTTCCCCACTCAGTCTTGAACCCGAAAAAAGATGCGAAGGATGTTTTCAACTCTTACTTTGTGTTTCAGAACACAATCTATATTTCCTGATTTTGTCCGAATCTCGATATTCTCCAACGCTGAGAGAGTGAAGTGGCTGCTCTGAAAAACATTTCAATTTGATTGGTCGAGATGGCGTAATATTTTGTCCAAGTACTACTAAATGGAGGTTTTTTTTTTTCGAAGTGACAACAAGGCGATTTGTGTTCGAGTGTTCAAGGATATAATTCAATTGAAATGAAAAAGGTTTTAAAGGCCGTAGATTAAAAAAAACAAAAAAAACAACCTTTTTCGGAATTTTATTGCCATTGATGCCGTCTTTTAAACCACCCTATCAAAACATGTTACATTAGTTATTCATGCCTATAGTTTGTGTCCTTTATGACATCCCGAGAAACAATAAGATTCCTGTTTGGAATGATTTTCAATCTTGTTTTTGACTGCCAGGCAGGCAGACAGATTACAGGTATTATTTCACTCCTCTCTGCACAAGTGCGATCGGGATGAATTCAGAGACAAAGTCTCCACCCGAGTGCTGCCCCCTCTGCCTTCACCCCTCCACCAGGGAGCCACTCCTGGTCCCCACTGGAGATTTGGCAGCCCCAGACTCCTGGCGAGGATGATTGAATTGCTCTTTCGTCCTCTCGACCTCAGTTAGCCAGAAAGGCAGAATAAAACAACCAGAGAGTTTATAGAACACGATACCCATCGCAGTGGCAGTCAAACAGATTGATGTTTTTTAAAAAAAAATTCACTTCCGGTTCAGGGATCGTCGCATGTGGACGACCGATTGTCGCTCGCTCTTCCCAGTTCTTCCAAGCTAAGTTTCCGCCGACCATCTACATTATGTTTAACTGTTTCGTTTTTATCTATATTTTGCTGTTCATGTTTATCATCAATTTTTCTGTCCCAAAACCATATCCTGCTGCGTTGAATCATTTAATTTGTTTCCTGCATTAAGTCGGGCCTTCTGTTGAGAGTTGAGTGTGGTTGCCCACCGTTCTTTGCCTCGTTTTCGCTCCTTTTCTTCCAGTTATTGTTACTACTGAAATCTCAGCTCAATCCATTTCCACTCCTCCCTCAAAAGTTTAAACAATACAAGTCTGGAGACGGCGATGGTTCACGAGCGGTATTTGACGATGTAGATTGTTTCAGAAGTCAAGGATGAGACAATGTGATAATTTTTGACCAAGTTATAAAAATGATCAACATGATGTGGTACGAGTGACAGGTTATTAGCTGCAAAATGTCGAAAACCCGGTTTCGTTCAACAACTTTCAAAATTTGACCTTTGCATAACCTTTAAAGGTCACAAAACAATGTTGTGGACATTAAAATAAGGAAACAGGATACGTGTTATAGCTTATTGGAGTTAGTTCGTCGAAGAAGTTCGAAAACCCAGTTCGATTCCCACAACTTTGAAAATTTGACCTTTGTGAACTTTAAAGGTCAAAGGTCAAGGATTATGACCTTTGGTGCAAAACTTCCTCTGGAACATTCCAGGAACCATATAATATAACGTCATATTTTCTATATGACATTTCGCACTCCTCGGATTATCCATACTTTGATGAAATCAGCGTAAAAACAAACTTGAAGGGGGCGCCACGGGCAAGGTGTTCGAGATAGAGCAAAATGGTTTCAAGATTTTAGGTGGGGAATGACCTCAAGATGATGCATAAAAAATATTGTCATCCTAGCTCTCAAAGTTTGGGCGGTCGTACGATTTTTATGTCAAAATTTGCAATTTTCTAAGTTCGTGACCTTGTGACCTTGGCCTTGGGATGAAAATGAAAAATCGAGCTCCGTTGGGCTATGCAGGTGCCATTGGGCTAACCAAATACCGAAAGCCCTGCCAGATTCGACAAACCCCCTAGGAGAAGATGCAAATTGAAATCGGCTACCCCTTAAAAACACATGTTTTTTGGGCGTGGCTCCGCCCATAATGGGCCCAGCATGCCCATTCTCAGGAAAACACAACTAGATCTTGATATAAACCTCCCACCAAAATTTTTATCAGGATCGGATCAAAACCCACGGAGCTATGCTCGGGACAGACATACAGACAGACACACAGACAGACACACACCAACAACGAATGTAGTGGTCACTTACTGACTCGTGAACCAATAGCTCTCCTTCTTCACTCGGAAAAACAAGAAAACAGGAAGAAAAAAAAACCTCAGAAAAAAAACCCAACAACCAACAAAAACAGCATCAGGAGAAAAAAACCCAAAATTCAATCTCAGTGCTGAGTTACTTATTTTCCTCTCCCTTCTTCACAGCATCCTCAAACTGAATAAAACGTTTCTCTTCCTTCAAACCTCTTCACAACATAAAAAAAAACCTTTCCAAAATGTATTTTAAAATACCTTACTCTGCGTATTACTCCATGAGGAACAACCCATTAATTCTTCTACTTCTTCATCATCATCAAAATCTCTTCCTTTTCTCTTTGACGAGACTTATTTCCCAAAACTTCCTCACTCCTAAATTCTAAGTTCATCCAGCCTCCTCCTTCACTTGATAACACAAATTTTCTCTCAATTCCTCAACCAAAAGCATTCTCACCACCATCCTACCAAGGAAAGCTGTCGCAGGTGATCCAGTCTGGGAATCCTGAGGCATCAAGTTTGCAAAGGCTGCCACACAAAAATTTCCCTTCGTGTCCATTCATGTGTCAACCCCTTCCATGTCAGTACCCCCCCCCCAATCTGCTCCCTCCTCATCCTGCCCCTCTCAACTCCAACTCGTTTTGCCCCCTCTCAGCTTCCCACACCTCCTCCCATCTCCCAGCTTTTGCCCCTGCCCACCTGACTTCGCCCCTCCCCACAACCCCTTCCCACTTCCTCCCACCCCAGACCCTTCCTTCCTCCTTTCCACATCACTACGCTTTATCAGCAGTTCCTCTCCCCCTGTCCCTAATTGTGTGGACCTCAAACATCCAGGGCCTCCATTCCAACCTGACAGATCTCTTCATCTAGGTCACTGTCGATAAACCGGACATCATTTGTTTAATGGAATCTTTCCTCTCACAGGACATCCCTGACTCCTAAGTGTCTCTCCCTGCCGATTGTCTCCTCCAATTTGATTAACCTGAACCCCGTCCTGGCGGCGAAGTCACGCTGTACATCAATTCTCACTCTCCGTGTACTGATCTTACACCTCACAAACCCCAGCAGTACTGAGGCTGCAACTTTCCCTCCGCTCCCACTTCTTGTTTGTCTGTGTGTTGTACCGTCCTCCCAACAGTGATGACTGCATCTTCATCTCTCTCTCTCTCACGATCTGGACAAACTTTTAATCACTCATCCCAACTGCCTCATCCTTATATGTTGTGATTTCAATTGTCACCAGGCTAATTGGCAGGGTGTTGGTACCTTTCTCACCAACCATGGAACTTCGACAAAGGATTTCTGTGACTCCATGGGACTGACTCAATCCGTGGATTTTCTAACCCAGTTTTCTCCCAATGCCAAATCTTCTCTTCTGGATTTGGTGATGACCAACTTCCCGACAATGTATCTTGCTCGTCCTCTGCCCCATTTGGCACATCTGATCATGTGCTTGTGAAGGTCAACATCTCTCTGGCCATTCTCAGAGAACAGCCTCTGTGCCGGCGAGTCTGACAATTCACTCAGACAAACGAGCAGGGACTGCAAGCAGCCATCAGACTTCAGGACCGGTCTCCTATATTCCATCCCACCAGAAGAATTCTAGGAATAAGGAGAATAGACCTGGCATGCTCACAACCGAACATCCGTGCCTCAAGAAGACGATCATTGACCTTGGTTAAGATGTAATATGTTAAGTTAGAGTGGCCATCGTGAGGATTGAGATTCAAGAACAGAATGATGGGAGTGTTAACCTTCAGTGACATCTTGTGTGATGGGTACCACCTGAAACATTGATGGAGTTAAGAAACTCAGGTGGATAAAGGGCAGATCGCTTTTGATCGGCCAGAGTCACACTTTTGACGATGAACGTGTCACCCAGCAGGCAGTCAATGATGTTACTGTTGAGAAGATCAACCGTGTTATTTGTTGTGGTTAAAAATCGCACGTGATGGCAATCAGTCAGAATTTGTACGATTGGACGGTTCTTCAAGTCCGGCATACACATAGTTGATGACGTCATCGCCCGAGTTCATTCAAACAGCAGGCGGTAATGCACTGACATCATAATATAGGTTACCCTCCACAGAAGGCAGGCGCCCCTCACCCAGTTGCAACAACAAATCAGCATAATGCATGGGTCGTTTTCGACTTCCTTCATCCGCACCAACAAGTTGATTGAGCACGTGCATATTTGTTCTTCGAGTTGGCGTCGTGAAATGTCGCTGCCATGGAGAGTTTTTCATGCAAGCGTTGACATGTTTGGTCACCTCTCTCATCGGACCACTGGAATAATTTGACGACCAGTACACGCTTTTCATACGAGTCATTAATAATACACGCTTATCCAATAACACTCGCAGTCTCGACAAAGGGGTTGCAGTGTTACGATCACAGTCACTGATATTATTACCTCCACACGAAGGTGAAGGAGGTTATGTTTTACCCCTTTCTGTTGGTGGGTCGCTAGACTACCCTTATTCTCAGGTTTTCGTCTGTCTGTTTTGTCTGTTTGTTGTATGTAATGGACAGCTCTGGAGCCGGAGAGTCAACCGATTTTGATGAACTTGACTGGTAGGTTCATACCAGATCTAGTTGTATGTTTGAGCACCGTTGCTATGGACACCACCGTTGCCTAGTAACGGGACTTTGAAATTTTTGAAAAAAATCCGAAATTTTTTTTCTCGAAAATCAAAAATCGGCTTCCGCGCTTTTATGCGCACTATAATCAACCTCTTTGTCAAAATTTTCAGCCGATCCGTAAAAACTGATGACTAGTATGCAATTATATTACTATATGCTTTCACCCCAACGTTCCGTTGGATTCCCTAAGGAGGGTTAGGGAATCAAACACAAATGATGAATGGACAGTTTGCTCTCATGTTCCTATATGGAACAACGACGGCAAAAATGCCATCTGATGTGTTCTCTTATCTACATATTTCAAATTCGCCTTAGTTCTAGCGACCACCCATGTCGACTACCGGCTTGTCTGTTTGTCTGTGTGCAGGATATCTCAAAAAGTTTGACGGATCCGGATGAAATTTTGTGGACAGGTTCGTTGTGTGACAAGGACGGACTGATTAATTTTGGTGAAGATCCGATTCGGATCCGGAATCTGATAATTTTAAAAGTGAGCTCTTCATCTTCCTTTGACTTGAGAATAGGGCTTAAACAATATATCACGATATCTCAAAAAGTTTGCAGACGGATTTGGATAAAACTTGCGTGGACACGATTGGGTGGTGTGGAATGACGAATTGATTCGATTTGGTGAAGATCTGAATCGAATCTGGATACGAGGATTTATTTAATTTTAAAGTGATTCTTCACCATTGAGAGATGGGCTAAAAAATGATATATATGCTTATATGTAAAACAAGTGAAATCCTTCAATACAGCACGTGTTGGTGAAGCAAATGTGTACATAATGGTTAAAATATACAATTTATGCTTTTTCAGTTGAAAAACTAAAAGCGTACTTAATATTTGAATGTAAAAATCTTGTTATTATTGTGATAAGCACTTATATATACAAGAAGGAATGAAATCGTTTGATACAGCGTGGCAGGGGCCACAAAAGAATGTGGCATAAGAAGACTTAGTTCAGCGTTCGGCGATCGGCGAAATTGCGATGGTGGGCGGAAATGACGTCTTTCGGCGTGAAATGCAATGGTGGGCGGAAGTGACGTCTTTCGGCGTGAAATGCGATGGTGGGGAAATGACGTTTCGCGCGAAATGCATGGTGGGCGGAAGTGACGTCTTTCGGCGTGAAAATGCGATGGTGGGCGGAAATGAGTCTTTCAGCGCGAAATGCGATGGTGGGCGGAAATGATGTCTTTCGGCGTGAAATGCGATGGTGGGCGGAAATGACGTCTTTTTTGGCGCGAAATGCGATGGTGGGCGGAAATGACGTCTTTCGGCGCGAAATGCGATGGTGGGTGGAATGACGTCTTTCAGCGCGAAATGCGATGGTGGGCGGAAATGACGTCTTTCGGTCGTTCGTACATGAGAGGGACCGTTTCTTGCTTTTTTTCCGTCAAGCAATAAATTCAATGGTTTTCACATATATAAACGTTAGTTTCACAATTTCCATTGAAATACTCGGGTAATTTCCGTCAATTGTCGCCATTTCGGTCTAGGTTACACACTGCATCTACCGGACGGCCGTCATTGGCTGTCACAGGCACGTGGGGGAGGGGGGAGACACCGGGGACACGGAGACGTGGTAGACACCGGGGACATTTCAAACTCGGTGCATTGTATACAGCGCACGCGCTGTAAAAATGTCTTGGGCCAGATATGTTCTCATGGATCAGGCATTACGTGGCGGAGGTATACGCTCTATCAAGTTCCTTCTAGTTGTCGTCGTTGTTACATTCTTCTTCTTCTTATTATTACGAAAACGATATTACTGTATAAAGAAACTTGGCTAATTTGTTGCTCCCATGGTAAAAGCCTTAAACTCTCTTGGGGGGGGGGGGGGGGGACATCCTAAGCAGGAAATAGGAATGCTGCATCGTCGCTCAGGAAAAAAAAAAACTGGAAGCGGCATGAAGGCGAGGCCTAAGAAATGAAGCCGAAGGCCGATGGATACTGTCATTGGAAGGCCCGTGACACCTATCCTTTCGATATTTTATGATCATTTTAACAATCGTTTTGTTTGTGTTTCACACTGAACAGAAAACGCAAAGCTAGGGATGGCGATTGTTAATACGAAGGTTCGAAGTTGTGTTCGTCCTAAACTCCATGAAATATATAAATGAAATGGCGGAAGTTGCAGGAAGCCTTCCTATGCCGTATTACGTTCCAGAATAATCGTAGCATGACAGACAGATAGAAAACTGACCGGTACTAGAATATATTGATACTGATTTTTACCATCATTAAAAAAAAATCTGGAAGTTTAGTGCTACTGAAGTATTCCAGAAGCAGTCACAAACACCACACTTGTACACCACCCCATTGAACCTTTATTTAAATTGAAGTATGGCAAAACTGGAGGTTCTTGGAAGTACAGTATTAAGAAGGCGATTTGTGTTCTACAGTCCTTAAGTATATAATTCAATTTAAATAAAATAAAGATTGTAAAAGTAATATAAAAAAAAATTCCGGTTTTACCGTCATTTTCCCTGCAGCATCTACACATTCAATTCGTTATTCACGCTTGTGGTATGTGTCCATTATAACATCATTAAAAACTAAGTTTTTTTCTGTTTGGAATGATTTGCAATGTTGTTTGACTGCCAGACATGCAGACAGAGTAAAAAATATTATCTCACTTTACTCTGTGCATGTGAGATGGGGACAAACACAGAGCCGAGTTACGGTAAAACGAGAAACTTGTCTTCCGATTCATGTTCAAAATATAACATTTAATTTAAATCGGTTGTTCCTTGATCACAAACTGATAACAGATAGATGGACGGATGGACATGAATCAATTGCTTAACCCCACCTTTCACTTCACGTGTAAGGGGTAATTACCTCACTGGTCGTGGCACATGTGCGGTCAGGACGAGATTCCGTACAATTTGCCAAATTCAGAGCCAAAGCACAGCTGAACTACAGGGTCATGTTCCGATTCGTGTTCCGATACATGTTCTACCGTGACTAAAATATAACATTCAATCAAAATTAAGGAGTTCCTCGATCACAGACTGATATCTGCAGACAGGCAGACAGACAGGCAGACAGACAGGGACAGACAGACAGAGTGAAACTTGCTTGACCCTGCTTTTCGCCTTGCGTGTATGGTAATATGATTTTACACTCGATCCTGTGGGGCTGGCAGGATAGTCTAGACCCTAGAGGTATATCTTGACCCAGCTATAAATAGTCACCCTGGTGTTTTACATCGAGGGCAATGCATCATTGTATATGCCATCCTTCGGAAGGATATAGAGCGGAAGGACTCTTCCGCCAGCAGTAGTCGGTAGATATTAAAGATCCCACAGTGTCCTTCGTGCGGAGTAGGCGAGCTATCGCCGTTACCCTGAACAAAATTCCTGCCTTGTCTTGACTATTGGGAAGGCAACGGCAAACCAGCCTGGACAACCTTTGCTAAGAGACTGCGATGACAGCACCGACACTCTTTCAAGAGAACTAGGCATGCCTGCAATCGCTTCGCTGACAGGTTTAATAAAAAGACAGCATGTTGGACTTCACAATCATATTGCATGTGTCTGTGAGTGACAATGAGGATGTAAAAATGAAGTAAAATGCACAAAAAAAAGGATCTTTCACAACACATAATTGTAATTGTTGTAATTATTGTTGTTGTTGTTGTTGTGTTTGTGTGCTCCTTCAGTGTACTTTTATACATTTTTCTATTGCTTTGAGAAGTATTACTAGATATTATTTTGTGTGTTCCTCCCTTGTCCTTGTAAAGGGTTCCTGCTGTTGTAGAATAATAAATGCTGCCATTGGAACCAATATAATGAAGCTCTATCTCCTGCTTCTTCTTCCTCAATCGCAGAAACACGGGCCGTTGAAACCGGCAAGTGTTGTGATTAATGCTTCAGTCACATTTGGCTCGGCGGCCGTAGGGTCTAAAAAAATCTACATTAGGCCACTTGCAATTAATAGGGCGGCCGCAGTATTTCCACGGTCACACAATGTAGCAGTCACATATGTTTTTATTTTTCGGGGAGCCGCACGGGGTATTTAGAAATTGTGGAGACCGAAAACGTGGGGTGCCGTACGGTCTTTGATTTGATGCGCACGGTGACCTTAGGGCGTCCTGCGGCTGCCATAGAATTTTCAAGCAGACGCAAGGCGACGCAGAGGGACGCAGGGGGGCCTAAGGCTACGTAATTTTTTTATTTTTTTTTGTAATTTTTTTGGGGGTTGGAAAAATTCATTTTTCATTATATAGAGCCTAGGCAGCCCACGAATAACGCAAGCCCACCGTACGCCCTACATACGGTCGACGTGGAACACATCTACGTCATGGCTACGGCTTGTCGAATTGCTACGGCCAACCTAGAAATGAAAAAAGTTATAACTCCGCGCTATAATTCCACGAGGACCCTACGGCCTGTAAAAGATAGCCATACGGCGTAGGGCCACCCTGAGGCCACCTCAGAAACTCTGCGGCCGCCGCACGTTTCTGTCAATTCAAGGGTGGGTACGGCAGCCGTATCCTAGCCGTAGAGCAAATGTGACTGTGGAGTAAAGGAACAAATTGATTATTAGCTTTTTAACGGTACAACAGTAGAAACTGTTTATAATAAAATGTTAAGGACAGACAAACTCAGTTCCTTTTGCATATAGATGAGATGATCACGACGACGACGGACGACGACGACGACGACGACGACAAACGGCAATCTTTTTCTGAATGATTGTGTCGTTTTTGCAAAATCATTACATGATGCATCCTTTGATCTGAAGACAGCTGATTGTCCCCGTTTGATATGCATCATCATTTCATTCACATCTCACAGAGATGTGGATTACAAAACGGAATGAGAAGGAAATCACATCTGCACAAAGTTTGGGTCTCATGCAGAAACTACCAGTCGCAAAGCATGATGTTGCAAATCAGGCATTCATTATAATTAACGTCATAATTGTATGCAACACTCAAATTATTAGCCCTTCTTAGGTGACCGATTGAAAGGCCAACGGGCTATGACCAGCTCACATCACTTGTAATACATCCATCAATCATCGCAGGTTAATTGAGAAGTGTTCATTACGTAAATTGCATTAAAGATAACCACACGTAACGGCCCCAATTATTCTCACCTCCTTGCGGGGTCCGCCGAGGTACGGCCAAACCGAGCCTGACGTTCGTTTCGTGTCGTAGGAGTTTGTAATTTTGTTCAGCATGCCGGTGATGACTCACCGACCCTTAGCAAAAGAAACCGTCGGATCTTTAACATCCACAACCGAAAACGGGTCCTCCAGCTTCAAGTCATTCTGATGGAATGCATCACCCTGTAGGCAAAACACCAAGGCAGCAGTTTACAGCTGAGTCAAGATTCAAACCCAGGTTAGATAATTCAGAGCGGTACACATACCTCCAAGCTATCCTGCCAGCCCTCTCATTATATTAATTTTTTTAAAAAAATGTTTTCTTGTATTGAATTTCAAAAATGCCATGAGCTCATAATCAGGCTCAAATGACGTCATGCACCTTAAAATTTAAATTTGGAGAAAGGATTGTCGTTTTTTTTCCTTATCCATCCACAGTACTGGCCTAAAGATCTGCTCCATGAAAACACAACAGAACCACAATTTCATGATCGGTGGTTTTATGAAAAAAAAATCATTTACATAAACATTTCGTCACTAAAAAGCACATTTTTCTTTCGAGAAAGTCCTCACCAAAACAACACTGTATGACGGATGAACAATGACGTAGTGGAGTGTTTTTGCCCATTTTAAATCAGCAGATGAGCGAAGCAACCGATGCAGAGTGCAATCCATTTGCACAATTGTATTATTAGAAACACCATGATATACAAGATGGACACAACCTGATCCTGATGGACACTCCAGATCGTGAATGGACAGATCCCAACTTTTGTGACTCACCCTTTATATACAGTGTTCCTACATTACAATTGTGAAAATCGATTCCACTACGTCATTGTTCACCTGTGCTGTAATGTGTTTGTTTCAGTGTGAAATTGGTACCTTACCGTTCATTATGTACAGCATGACGGGCCGATTAACGAATCAACTTGTGCATCTCAGTTGCCTTGTCCACCGTAATTGTGAGCTGTTGGTAAATAAATAAATAAATAAATATTTAAAAAAATTAAAATGCCATTAGCTGAAATAAATCAGGTTCAATTGATGTCATGCACCTCAAAATTGGTGTATATATATAATATATATACTTTTTGATTTTTATTTACTCGATTCCAATTGAGTTCATGAAATCGAGGTTCGACGAATATACAGTGTATCTGTATGCCGCACACAGCACCTTTCCTCTTCACATGATTCTGCACAACACCTTGCACAACATAAAGGGTCAAGGGCCAGACCAGGCAGGTGTGAATGCAACTGAAGGGAGAAACAAGTTCTGATACGAACATATAAAACTCACTGTACCATGTACATTACTCAAGTGTAATCCATCTAATCTAATCGATCTAATCTAATAAAAGGGTGTGTGTGTGTGTGTGTGTGTGTGTGTGTGTGTGGTTGATTGGTATCTACATATGCGGGTTTCAGAATGTGTAATGGAGTCCTCCCAGGACAGGCTCAAAGTATCCCCCTTCATTTCGGCGAGGGGTCACGATTCATGGACCAAGCTGTGAAGTTTTCTGTTTACAAAGTTTTGTGCCGAGGGCTCTCTCCAGGATCGTTACTGAGCCCTGGACGGCTTCCAACTGTAGTTTGTTTGTAATAATATTCCCAGGGATGGTTTTTAATATCTCTGTGAGGTTCTTCGTCATTATTCCCATGAGGTTGTTTGTCATCACTGGTACAACTTTGGCATTCTTCAGCTTCTAGGATCTTTTCACTTCATTCTTGAAGTCTTGGTATTTGGCCATTTTCTTGATTTCTGCATCGTTAGTACAAAATCACTGGTATGAACACCTCAATTAGCAATGCTTTCTTCTCTTTTTTTTGTCCCAAAGTATATGTGGTCGCAACCCTTTGTTTTCGATGTTCATGCCCCATGGGATCATAAGGTCGTACGTGAGCGGTTTCATTTCCATGTCTTCAGTGATTGCTTTTGGTTCATTTTCCCACAAATTTTATGGAACAGGAATGTCAAAGTTTTTGAAAATGTGCCAACGGATGACTTTACAAACTCTGTTGTGTCGTTGTGTGTACAGCTGTTCTGACCTGTTTTTTTTTTTCATA
>CM068964.1:88755156-88766585 GCA_035128595.1 Eptatretus atami
CCCTCGCGTCTGTAGAGTGAGTACCTCGAAAGGCCGGCGGGCGGCATTTGAAAGTCAATGGGGTTAATCCGCAGGTGCGATCACCGCGTGGATGGAGAGCGAGCAAATTGAATTCACCAGCGGTCTACCACCGTTGCAGATATAAGCAAGTGCAAGTGTGTTGTGCCGTTAACTTCGCTAAAGCACTCGAATGAAGAGTTCATGGCTTTCTCACTCTCCATCCCATGTAATAGGTGTATGCATGCAAGTATGGGTGGATGGATATGGAAATGGCTGAAAATGGGACACACATTTGAGTCAGCACAGCAGATAAACGGTGATTTTGACATGTAACATGGGCACACAGAGTAGCGCACAGCCAAATCATCTTTACTTTGTTGAAAAATAACACGTACTATGTAGATTAAATTACTGTGGGTTTGTCTTGCAATTTGCATTGTTCGGTGAAGCTTCGGCTATGGAGAACACAAGTAAATTAATGCGATTGCTGCACTCTCCGTATCGTGCAGAAGATGGGAGAGTCCGCGGAATAGGCCTTAAACGCATTTTTGTCAATTGAATACATATTTCATTTTAAATTCCCAAAGCACCGTGCACACTGGTTTGCAGTCAGCTCTCAGTCAATCAATCTGATTTAATTGTCTTTTTAACTCTGGAATGATAGAACAAATCAAACATTTATTAACAACTCTGCTGTGTGCACAGGACGCACAAACCAACAAGCTTTTGATGAAAAAAAAATAATAATAATAAAGCACAGTATCAAGCATTTGCGAGATTTCATCAAAAATTCCCTTTGTACAGAAAGTTCAGATCTGATTCCACTTTAACGGGCACAATTATTCTCATGTTCTTGTGGGGTTGGCCGGGGGATGCTTGGACCAAGTATTTCACGAACCGGCTGGCCAGGCCTGACATTAGACTAAGGTTCAAGTCAGAATTTGTAATTTGTTCAGAGTGCTGACGATAGCTCACCTACTCTTCGTGAAGGACACCTTGAGATGTTTAACGTCCACCAACTAATCCGTACAGATGGCGCAGACAGTTAAATGTTCATCCGAGGGATTGGCACATACATTGATGAATCACCCTGCCTGTGAAACACCAGGATGACAGTTTATAGCTGGGTCATCATAATCATCATCATCATTAGTATTTATCTTTGTCGGGCCGTTGGCCCCATTATGATCGTTTTCATGGATGAATTTCTCATGGCATATTTAAGCGTTATTGTGCGAATTTTAAAATCTACTCGGGGCAGACCAATATTTTGATTTAGGTTGCTCAAGAACAGTGTCGCCAAAGTTAATTAAAAGAGATAAAAAAAAACAAAGTGACCCAGATAAGACAGCTTAGAGGTCAGGATTCAAACCAAACACAGGTTAGACAACTTAGAGGTGAATGTACATAGCTCTAGGGCCTAGGCCGTCCTGCCAATCCTAGCAGTTTAGAGGTGAGTGTGCATACCTCTAGGGCCTAGGCCAGCGTTTCTCAACCGGGGCCCCGTGGCCCCCCAAGGGGGCCATCGGCCTTCGACCGGGGGGCCATGAGCGGACGCCGAAAAACTGCCATTCAGAATGCAGAAGCTTGTAATGTACAATTAAGGTGACGAGTCTCCGGTCATAGTGTCAAAGTTAAAAAGGGTAGATGAGTTAAACGCACATTTTAAAAGAGAAGGCCGGAGGCCCACAGAGCATTCATATGGTAACCCAATGTTTTACAAAAAACGTTAGAATTTTGTTTTTTATCAAATTTTTTTCTCAGATGTCGAAGTTCGAAAAATGGGAATGACAGCTATGTCAAGTTTGCATTCACGAATGTCATCGAGATGGCGTGGGACTGCGCAGCAATGTCTGCACTGTCTCGGTCGTGATGTCAAATGCATACAACTAACGTCCTCAACTATTCAAACAATGCGACCAGATCATCCCGGAAGGAAGGAAAGATATATCGACGCTCTGTTGCGAAACGATCACGATATGACCGTGAAGCTGACACTTCCAAATTTGGATTCCGGCCCAGAAGAAAAACCTGCTCTTCAAATCCAGCACGAAGTGGCATACCGAATTGCAAGTGCAAGAAAGCCGCACACACTAATTGCTGAGGACCCTTATCAAGCCATGTAACAGAGAAAAATGGTGGAAATTGATGATCGACCAGAGGCGAAAAAGAAGATCCAGCAAGTTTCGCTCTCTAATGACACGATCCGACGACGGATTTACGACATGGCCGCTGATGTGTGCCGTCAAGTTTGCTCCGAAATCAAACAAAGCACGCTGCTCCAGGCTAGCCTTCAATTAGACGAGTCTACCGACACCGCCCTGGAGAGCCAGTTGATCGCCTCCGCTCGCTACGAGAGAAAGGGAAAGATGAAGGAAGAGTTCTTGTTCTGCAATACCCTACCAACCACACGACAGCGGCAGATATCAAAGCTATTGTGGACTTTTTTTGAAGCTAATGACTCGGTTGGCAGAATTTCAAGCACATTTGTACTGATGGTGTCCCAGCGATGGTCAGCGTCAGAGGAGGGTTCGTCACGTTGTGAAGAACGAATGGCCCCATGTGACGTCCTCCCACTGTTCGCTACACCGATACGCTCTTGCGTCAAGACTCTTCCGCCTCGTTTGCTGGAAGTCATGGACGCGCGGTCAAAGTGATCAACCTCATTCGTGCGAAGGCCAAAAATCATCGGCTCTTCAACTCCTGGCCAACGAAATGGAAGCGGAACATGTTGGACTTCTGTTCCACACCAAAGTCCGTTGGCTATCGAGGGGGAAATGCCTCTCCGGCTGTATGAACTCCGGGTTGAGGTGGAAATCTTCCTGTGAGACAACAAAAACAACCTCCATGTCCACTTCGACAATGAAGAGTTCGTCATGATGCTCGCCTACCTGGCCGATATATTCGGCCGACTCAACGAAATGAACCAGTCCTGCAAGGCCGTGATGTGACAGTCAGTGACGTTCAAGACAAGCTTGCCGACTGTCTGCTAGAATGGAAGTCTGGCACGCACGAATCAAGGCCGGGTCCACTGCCTCGTTTCCTTCTTGGACGAGCACTGCAGACGCAGAGGATTGAGCTTCCCGTTGGCATCAAAGATTGCATCACTAGACATCTCGACAATCTCTCCGCTGAGTTCAAATCGTATTTCGACGATGCACCGTTGGATGTTCCGTGGCATAAAGACCCGTTTAACGCCAAAATTGAACTTAATGAAGACGAAGCAGAGGAGCTGGCAGAGTTGAAGGTTTCAAAAGCAATGAAGCTGGTCTCAGTAACAAAGAAGACCACTCCATCTCTGGTTGTCTGTTCAGGATGCGTATCCACTACTCAGCAAGAAGGCATCCGTAATGCTCATTCAATTCGCCACAACATCTCTTGCGAATCTGGATTTTCTGACCTTGCGACCATTAAAACGAAGTCCAGAAACCGTCTTGACGTTGGGAACATATTCGCCTTGCCGTGTCCAAGACTGAGCCGGACATAAGAGGCCTGTCAGACAAGCCCAACAAGCAAGTGTCTCATTGATTGTATTGCTTAGAAAAATGTTTACTTTGATTATCTTTTAAGACTGAGTAAAATTTTCATAAAACAGAATCTGCATCATATTGAGAGGCAGGGGACCACGAATGTAAAGCGACTCGGTAGGGGGCCATGGCCATCAAAGGGTGAGAACGCTAGCCTAATCCTGACAATGACAGCAATTAGAGGTGAGTGGTACCTCTAGGACCGAGGCCGTCCTGCCAATCCTAGCAACATAGAGGTGAGTGTGCATACCTCGAGGGCCTAGGCCATCCTGCCAATCCTAGCAACTTAGAGGTGAGTGTGCATACCTCTAGGGCCTAGGCCACTGCCAATCCTAGCAACTTAGAGGTGAGTGTGCATACCTCTAGGGCAGGGTCTCCAACCTTTTTGGGGGAGGGCCACAAAACCAAAGTGGTGAGGGGTGGAGGCCGCACCCAAAAAAGGACGCTAAATTCCGGAAAAAAAAAAAAATATATAATTAATATGCGGAATTTAAACAAAAATTAGTGCTGAATATATTTCTTGCCAACGAATATGATAAATGAATAATCGTGTTAAAACACGTGTCTAATATGAATCAAAATCATAATAAAAACTAGCGATACCCGTGCACATGCACGGGATAGCAGTACAACATAGCTGGCAGCAGACGACAGACCGTACACGGGAATGACAAAAATACGCATTGTGCAAAATGCAAGTGGTACTATGGAACGCCAAGACTTCCCAAACATTGTCGGCATGTCGCTAAGTGCCACAGCAATTTCATAGGGATCGTGTGACGGCGAGCCGAGTTTTTAGTGTGCAAGCTTGGTATTATAATAGAGATTACAGAACGCTTTGATCATTGACCCTGACAAATCGGCAGTATCGCGGGCCGCATTGTCATGTAAACTTAATATGGCACCGCGGGCCGCATAAATCCGTATAAGGGGTCGCATGTGGCCGACGGGCCGCAGGTTGGAGACCCCTGCTCTAGGGCCTAGGCCATCCTGCCAATCCTAGTAACTTAGAGGTGAGTGTGCGTATCTCTAGGGTTGAAGCCATCCTGCCAATCCTGGTACAGAATCTTATATATTATTTCCGAGTTTGTGGTTTCGTGTCGCGCTATCTTTGACTTTATTCTGCGCTCGAGTAACGTGATATTCGGCTTACATTATCTCAAAGATCATATGAGGTGCATGGTACAAAAAAAAAGTAAATAAAATGGTTCTGAAACAGTGAAATCGTATTCCACTTACTGCATTAAAGTAAAATTACTACTGATACTCTGCATCAGTTCCTTTCTCAAACACACCCACCCCAACATGTCGCGCAGAGCGCGGGTTATGCTAGTGTTAATATAAATGGCAATAAATATCAAATCTCATATATTTATTTAAATCACACAAGCCTGATATATATATATATATATATATATATATATATATATATATATGGTTTATTTGTAAATCTGTGGTTGGACACAATGGAGAATTAAAAAAAAAAATTTCAGTTAAAGAGTTAAATTATTGCAAGGGCTCCATTTCAAAATAATCACATTCAAATTGTGGTAGAAAAAGTGCAGAAAAAAGGTCTAGTTAAATCGCTTGATTGACCTCGTCATTCAAACCGATGGACCTTTCTGAGACCTCTTCGCTCTTATTGTATAATACGAGTTGATATGGAGCAAATTGTGCTCCAAAAAAAACCCCACAAACTTAAATTAGCAGTTCAATCCAGTTTCAACACTTGACTTGCATTCGTATCAACTTCTATCATTATTGTTATTATTATTATTATGATTATAACATGAGTAGAGTGTGGTCTATGAATGAGTAGCACTAGCACTATAAAACGTTTATCAGCGTGGAAGCTGATACTGACATCACGGCGGTTTCTTGTGTACGAACCGGCTCGTTTGATCAGTCAGATAGTCCATGATGTCGAGCAGAGACGGGGGACCGCAATGGCGGGTATTTATAAGCGGATGGTCTCGCTGCCACTGCGCGTGCTTACACCACAAATCAAAACACGACAGCAGTGCTCACCACGCACACGTGCGCAGCCCCATCACCGATGCATTAAGCATGAGCCAGTGACGAATGCTCATACTTTGCCAAAACCTTTTCTGGTTGTCATTAGTGTGGTCAGTATGGAGACAAGGGCAAGCAGCATAAAGCCATGATATCAAATCCAGGATAAGGAGCTGTGGCAAATATAGGCCTACTTAGTCTGTCATATGGGGTTTGTCATTCAAAAAGTTCTACAAACGAGATGTAACAATCCATGGTTACATATCTATATCTACGACAACGAGTCTGTTTGTTTGTTTCTTATACAGAAGTTAGGTAATCTACTGATGTGGATTCGTGACCAAGGTTGTGCATTCGCCGTTTGGAGAGTTCCTGGGCTGAAAGGACCGAAACCTTGAAGAAGAACGGTGTCCAGCTGATGATCCGTGCAGTCGGAAAATCATTTGTTTGCCTACAGGTTAATGTTCTTACTTTAGGAAAGGGAATCATGTTTTGAGATTAACATAATTTAGAGAAATCCTTTAAATTGTATTACATTTCAGGAATAGCCAATACTGTCCAATTGTGTGTGTGTGTGTGTGTGTGTGTGTGTGTGTGTGTGTGTATGAGGAACTGAGCACTCAGGTAGACCCTGCAGTTCTGCAACATCCTCCAGTGACCATCGATGAGTACATGGTCAATCTCCTTTGCCACACCGCCAGCGTTGGAATATCAAGTCCAGCGATGAGCCTGTGGGCGCTGAAACCATGAAACAGCCACCCGAAGTCCATGACTTCTTGCGAAGTGAAGGAACCTAGTGCTATTCTGGTTCACAGTTCCAGACCCATGGGGACCAACACACGTCTCATAACCATCCTTATCAGTGCCAGTTGATGCATTGAAATCCCCAAAGAATAGAAGAGTATCTCATCTGGGGGCAATGATCAACCAATGACTCGAACATGGCATAGAACATTTCCTTCACAGTGAGATCACTCACCTCAGTCGGAGTATATACAGAGACCACAGAAACGACACCCAAAGAGTGACGAATCCTTCGTCTAATAATACGCTCGTTGACCGGTGTTACCTCAATTATCATGGGAATCAGTTTTTTGACACAGCGACAGAAACTCTTTGAGCATGGTAACCATCAGAGTGACCAGACCAGTAGTAGGTGTAACTACTCGCCATGATCCCACCATTATCCGGTCTCCGAACCTCAGAGAGTGCTGCAATATTGATGTTAAAATGCTGGAGCTCAGATGACAGCAGAGACAGGTGATCATTCTCTCTTGGAGTGAGGACATTCCGGGCATCCACCCAAAGGGACCACCTAAAGTTAACCTGAGGAGACTGCCATCTGGTGGATGACAACTTAGCACCACCCTGACACACACCACCACAACCCAACTCAGAAAGGTTTCCTCATGCGTTTCCTCCGATCATCAAAGAATGGGGGTCCCGCATACTTTGCCCCAATCCTGTCATCTGGTGAGTTGCTCTTCGAAGGGCAGCTGCACAGGAGATACCCCCATGGAGTTAGTTTTCCTTTTTTTTTTTTTTGGTGTTTTTGCGTCTGTTGCAGAATGAAGTGTTTTACGGTGGCTGGAGTGCACATCCTGCCACAAACCTCCTCGAAAGAGGTCCCAAACTGCAGCAGGACGTCTGCAAACATAGTTGGGAACCAGGCATGGGTGGCTGTTGACTCACAAGGAGCTCCTCCACCCTTTGAGAGGTTTTGTTTATAATCCTGCTGGGTGTCAATATCCATACACCCTCCTCACCGGGAAACTTGGTGGGGGAGACAGCTTCCCCTCGACAGAAAGTCATCAATCACTGAAGTAACAGGTACTCAACAATTCTCGCCCCCTCCCCCTTCCCAGAAGATCCACCACAGAGGCCCTGTCCTACCAATTGGTAGGACAGGTCCGTTGCTTAGCAGAGATACGGGAGACATTAACCGGCGGTGATGGTCAGTCCACACTCATAGGAATGGAGTGGTGGGTGAACGAGATAAAGGTAGAAATGTAGAGAAGGACTTGCCATTAATTCTTGAGTCATTCTGTGGCTTTATTCTGTCTGCCTTCAATATTTTTCTCCCTTCGCACAACCTGAACGATCACCCTCCTCTTTCCTTTCCTTTCTCTTTCTTTTTTTTCTCTCCAGTCTGCTTGCTTTCTCCGCACTCTTCATTCCTTTTCATGCCTTTCTTTCTCTTCACCTCAAGACACAAATCTCTGTACCAAACCCTGGGAACTTTCGGCTCGGCCCGGTTGATCACCTCACCGTCCGGCCATGTCGGAGCTGTCCACTTCACCTCACCTCACCGACAGCGTTCCCGCCAAGGCTTCACAATCCATCACACCAGCCTGTTACCATTGGACACCCCCGGAGATTGGCAGTGTGAATGGAGTGGAGAGAGGAATCTGGAAGGAAGCCTTAGGGGAAATATATGAATCATCAGGCTAGATCATTGGGTGGCAGCAATCCAGCAAGGTTGTTGCAAGGTGTGTCAAGGTGTACAAACAACCCCCACTAATATTTTCTTTCCATTTCTTCTTAGTCATCCCTTCCCCCATCCCTCACTTCTTCAGGTGTACGTCTTGGTACCAAATAAGTCAGAACGTTAAGTCACTGATTAAGATCTGAAGCAGGTATGTTGCATAGGGGATAATTGTGAGATGTATACGTACTTGTAATATTTGTATATAATTGCTTGTCCTTGTATTGCCTGTCCTTGCTTTCCCACAATTTCTTGTATGCTTGCTGTTGCTCATATCTCCAACCATTTTCTGCCTTGCTTGCTTGATTAAATCCATATGGTGTAAAGAACTGTGTCTTAACTTATCCAGTTCGGGTTTGGTCGGAGGTAGCGCTCCTGGGGAAAATTAGCCCAAGTGGTTAATTTGACTCTGATATACGATAGGGTGCAGCGCTTAAAGTTGGTTCGCTCAGTCAATTATCATCCGTTATGCAGCCGCAAGCATGGTTCCCCATCTGCTTCCATCATCTCACAGGTACGGTAAACCGACATTGAGTGTGAGGTTCTGACCAGAAGTGATTGTTGTAGATGGCGTCCATGGTCTTTTTAGAGATGTGTTGTCCTTTCAGAGTTATCTGAGGAAACGTCCATTCCACTGGTGGCAAGAACTGCATCCAGTGGCCATCAAGATATATTACATCCCATAGCTTGATGGAGAAACAAGGCACAGATCGCATCCCATAACAGCCGAAACTGCATGAAATGTGAGCAACAATGGCCATCTGCTGCATGAGCAC
Organism: Eptatretus atami; assembly: GCA_035128595.1. Lineage (NCBI taxonomy): Eukaryota > Metazoa > Chordata > Myxini > Myxiniformes > Myxinidae > Eptatretus > Eptatretus atami. The sequence continues at coordinate 88,763,958 of CM068964.1, forward strand.
ATTGACTCGGCCTTGCGGCACACCAGCCAGGAGGTGGAACTGCGGTCGAGTGTCATACGAAAACCAATACAGGCCCTTCCGACCCGATAAATGCAACACATACACACACACACACACATATATATACGTATACATATGTATATATATATGTATGTATATATGTGTATATATGTATATGTATATATATATTACATATGTACTAGCGATACCCGTGCACATGCACGGGATAGCAGTACAACATAGCTGGAGCAGACGACAGACCGTACACGGGGAATGACAAAAATACGCATTGTGCAAAATGCAAGTGGTACTATGGAACGCCAAGACTCCCAAACATTGTCGGCATGTCCGCTAAGTGCAACAGCAATTTCATAGGGATCGTGTGACGGCTAGCCGAGTTTTTAGTGTGCAAGCTTGGTATTATAATAGACAAGCGATACCCATGCACATGCACGGGATAGCAGTACAACATAGCTGGTAGCAGACGACAGACCGTACACAGGAATGGCAAAAACACGCATTGTGCAAAATGCAAGTGGTACTATGGAACGCCAAGACTTCCCAAACATTGTCGGCATGTCCGCTAAGTGCCACAGCAATTTCATAGGGATCGTGTGACGGCTAGCCGAGTTTTTAGTGTGCAAGCTTGGTATTATAATAGATATATATATATTACATATGTATATATATATATATATATAACATATATGTATGTATATTAATATATCTATATTATATATATATATATATATATATATACATTACATATATATATACAATATACGTATATATATATATACATATATATAATATAATTACATACGTATCTATATATTGTTATGGCCGTGGAAATTGGCAGAACACCATAAAGTTCCTTAGTTCAGTTATATCGCTAAGTGTGTGTTCAGATAGATTTCCCCACCGTGGTCTAAAGGAAATTATTCGTGTTATCAGGGCTGTGATCTTTGAGTTAGCCGTTATTCTTTGCTATCGTTATTTTGGACCAACCAACCACCAACCACTTTTTACAAACACCCACCACACCACCCTCACGACCACACACCCACGCCAACCACGCCACCATTACAACAACCACACCACCAATCATCTTCTCCACACCCACCTACAACCCTCTCCGCATCGAAAACCGTCTCTGCCATGGAGAAAGAAGAAGGCGTTCCGATAACGCACGGATTTCCTCTTACTTTCCCGCCTTTGGGACGGGGAGGGGCGAGTGGAGGGAGAATAGGGAAGCACTACCAGGATGATTGCTACGAAAACCCCGACCCACGAGGAAAACACCCCCTCCTGGAATTTTCCGCAGGAGCTGGAAGGAGGGCGGGGCGAGAAAGGACGGGGAATAAAAGCGAGTGCTGAAAGCAGCGAGGTGTGTGTGTGTCGTAAGGGAGGGAGCTGCATGGAGAGAACTGAGTCTGGAGAAGCAAGGAGCTGTGTGGAGGTCTGGACTCGTGTCAGAGTCGGGAGCTTGGAACAGTCAGTCGGTGGAGGTCCGGGCGTCGCGAGGGAGACGCGGGCTGGAGGCGCACCCTGCTGTGTCGCGCGAACCTGCGCGTTCGTGTGGGGAGAGCCGGAGAGAGCTCGCCTGCCACGCGGAAGGCCCGAGCTCAACGGCGGCTACGCTAGCTGCCGTGGGGAAAGGGACGTCGCGACTCCCCATCAAGGCACCACCGAGGTGCAGTTAACCTGCAACGGTCTCGTAGGGCCCTTTTTAGTCACCAAAGCCCCACGTTATAAAGGCCCACGGCCCAGTCTGACTCCCTTGTCTATGAGGGGGTCTTTCTTGCTTTTCTTTTGAATATGATGTGGCGCCGTGTCCCGCTAAGTAGAAACTGTTAAGTGTACATTGATAATAACTAATAGTTGTGGTAACTCTCGGTCCTTGCTCGTATTTGGTGCCCGTCCCGCGCCATTGCTTTTGGGTGCATGACTGCATGCGTGTTTTTGCATACCTGCATGGCTGTATATGTGCATGTGTGTAAATAAATGTGCTTAGTTAATGTGAACCGTTTGTCGTGTCATTTTCCCATATTGACCGCCGTATTGCATTTCGGAATGGTAGTTGGTTTTTGAATACGATAAAAGAATCGGTCCGGCGAGGTCTGCGATAATACCCCGGCTCGTTATCCCAGAAGGAATGAACCGCTTAAGCGTTGTCGTGTAAAGCAGGCCTTCGCCGAGGTACGGTCTCTCGGTAGGTTACCCGCGCGAATACTTAGGTATATCGATATACGGCGTTGACCCGTCGCGCGCGGGTAGAATACGGACTAGGCCGTGGTGGGGTTAAAGAACCCACCCGTGGCTGGTTTCTGGCGTTGTTCCAGAAAGTCGCGACTGAATTGCTCGTCCGGTGGGCGTGCGGCTGCTATAGTGAAAAGCGGTCGTTCGCACGCTGGGCGGGCGGCAGATTCGTAACACTGGTGTAGGAGTGGGATACAAACCTCCCGTCTCCAAACAAAATTAACGGGAATCGGATTCAAGGGTGTGGAGAGCGACCCTCGATTCCCACCAAAATACGAGCTTTTAAATTATTCCGAGAAACAAGATGGCGGTTCAAGGCGAATGGGGGCAGTGGGTGTTAGATTTAGAAATGTTAGACTCTATGGCCCA
>CM068964.1:88772363-88787828 GCA_035128595.1 Eptatretus atami
CGAGCCCGCCTTCCGAGTGGCCAGCACCACCGCACTCCCTCCATGAACCTCCAGTACAAGACAAGAGGCCAGCCAGATTCATCTGCCGGCTGTTTTGCTACAAGGCCTGGGCCGGTCAGTTCATCTGCCGGCTGTTTTACTACAAGGCCTGTGCCGGTCAGTTCATCTGCCGGCTGTTTTTGCTACAAGGCCTGTGCGGGCCAGTTCATCTGCCGCTTTTTGCCACAAGGCCTGTGCCTGCCAGTTCATCTGCCGGCTGTTTGCTACAAGGCCTGTGCCAGTCAGTTCATCTGCCGGCTGTTTTTGCTACAGGCCTGTGCGGCCAGTTCATCTCCGGCTGTTTGCTACAAGGCCTGTGCAGGTCAGTTCAATCTGCCGGCTGTTTTACTACAAGGCCTGTGCCGGTCAGCTTCACCACCGGCTCGTTTTGCTACAACGGCCTTGTCTTGCCTTGCCATGCTTGTCTGCCTGCCTTGCCTTGACCCATGCTGCTAGCCTCTGTTGCATTTGCCCATCCATTCATTACCATGTGGGCCAAGATCATTGGCGCGTGCTGCAGGGACTGCCCTGTAGGCAGGCGCATCGCGGGACTGCATTGGCAGCCCGTGCACCGTGTTTAGTTGGCATTGGCCCCATCCATTCATTACCATGTGCGCCAGGATCATCACGCTGCTGCAGGGACTGCCCTGTAGGCAGCCCATCACGGGAACTGCATTGCAGCCCGTGCACCGTTCATTGCTTGTGCTTGCTTGCGTCAGTGCCCCATTCGGTGTTTCTGCAGGGGACTGCCTTGCAGGCAGCCCAACACGGAGACTGCATTTGTGCAGCCCGTGCAACCGTTGTGTTCACTGCGCTCATTTCAAGGGGGAGGCCTAGGGACTGCATTGGTGCAGCCGGCCACATTCCCTGTCACCTGCATTTTGTTTCATGCGCCAGAGACAGCGTGGAAGTAGCCTGGCTCCCTGTTTTTCTTTTGCTGCAGAGTCCATCAGTCCTGGCCATGGTTGGTGAATTGTTAAGTTAAGGTAAAATTGTAAATGAGTTGTGCCCCCTGCATGCTTGTGTCGTAGCGCCCGGCAATTTATTTAAGTTGTCTGCATGAGTGGGTTTGTTTAGTTTAGTTACTCAGCCGTAGGTATTTATTTTTGGGACAACGAATACACTAAAATGTCGCACCAGGGATCCGAGATAAAACGTACTCGGGAAAACTCACACATGATGGCACACGAAAATTCGGCGACTCGGGACGAGTCTGTAAAAAGGGGAGGGGTAGTGTTACGGCCTGTGAAATTCGCAAGACACCATAAAGGTCCTTAGTTCAGTTATATCGCTAAGTGTGTGTCAATAGATTTCCCCACCGTGGTCTAAAGGGAATTATTCGTGTTATCTGGGCTGTGATCTTTGAGTTAGCCGTTATTTTTTGCTATCGTTATTTTGGACCAACAAACCACCAACACCTTTTTACAAACACCCACACCACACCACCCATCACGACACACCACCAACGCCAACGCACGCCACCATTACAACAACCACACCACCAATCATCTTCTCACACACGCTACACACCCTCCCCGCATCGAAAACCGTCTCTGCCATGTGAGAAAAGAAGAAGGCGTTCCGATAACGCACAGATTTTTCCTCTTACTTTCCCTGCGCTTGGGATGGGGGAGGCGACGTGGAGGGAGAATAGAGGAAGCGCTACGCAGGATGATATGATACGAAAACCCGACCGCACGAGGAAAACGCCCCCCCTTCTGGAAGTTTCCCACAGGAGCTGGAAGGAGGGCGGGGCGAGAAAGGAGGGGAATAAACGAGCGTGATGCAGCAAGGTGTTGTGTGTGTGTGTGTCGTAAGGGAAGGGAGCTGCGTGGAGAGAACCGATCTGGAGAAGCAAGGAGCTGTGGTGGAGGTCTGGAACTCGTGTCAGAGTCAGGAGCTTGGAACAGTCAGTCGATGGAGGTCCGGGCGTCGCGAGGAGACGCGGGCTGGAGGCGCAGCCCTGCTGTGCGCGCGAACCTGCGCGTTGGTGTCGGGAGAGACGCAGAGAGCTCGCCTGCCACGCGGAGGCCGAGCTCAACCGCGGCTACCGCTAGCTGCCGTGGGGACGGGACGTCGCGACTCGCCCCATCAAGGCACCAACGAGGGTGCAGGTAACCTGCAACGGTCTCGTGGGGCCCTTTCGGTCAACCAAAGCCCAACGTTATAAGGCCCACGGCCCAGTCTGACTCCTTGTCTATGAGGGGGTCTTTCTTGCTTTGCTTTTTGAATGAATGATGTGGCGCCGTGTCCCCGCTAAGTAGAAATGTTAAGTGTACATTGATAATAACTAATAGATGGGTGGAATTCTCGTCCTTGCTCGTGTTTTGTGCCCGTCCCGCGCATTGCTTGTTTGGTTGCACTGCTGCATGCGTGTTTTTGCATACCTGCATGGCTGTATATGTGCAATGTGTGTAAATAAATGTGCTTAGTTGAATGTGAACCCGTTCGTTGTGTCTTTTCCCATATTGAACCGCCGTATTGCATTTTGGAATGGTAGTTGGTTTTTGAAATACCGATAAAAGAATTGGGTCCGGCGAGGTCTGGTGATAATACCCCGCTCGTTATCCCAGAACGGAACGAACCGCTTAAGCGGTTCGTGTCAAGCAGGCCTTCGCCGAGGTACGGTCCTCGTCGGTAGGTACCCAAGCGAATACTTACGTATATCGATATCGTGCGACTGACCCTGTCGCGCGCGGGTTAGAATACGGACTAGGCCTGGTGGGTTAAGAACCCACCCGTGGCTGGTTTCTGGCGTTGTTCCAGAAAGTCCACGACTGAATGCTCGTCCGGTGGGCTGCGGCTGCTATTAGTGAAAAGCGTCGTTCTCCACGCTGGGCGGCGGCAGATTCGAACAATATATATATATATATATATATATTATGTTACATATACACACAACACAACAAACACACAACAAACACAGCAAAAGCTGTGTTTTTCGGCACATTCTAACCAACAGCACTCGAGGGGATCTTAATGAAGATGTTTAACAAAGCTGACTCAGCGAGAGTAGTTACCGATGCTGTCAGGAGTTGTTTGTTGTGATGCTGCTGGTCATCCTCCTTTACCCATCAATTACCAGCTTCATTAGTTGTTTACGGTCACCAGTTAGACTTGGTGGTCCTCTGCATGTGAGAATCTATTCTGATTATCAGCTCTTATCTTGATTGTGACACTAATCGATTGATCACATATGGTTTACAAAACAATGCAAGTACTGAAGCGTTCGTTTATTAACTAAGTGATATATTTTTCAGGAAAGTGGATGTTCAACATACGGTTGTTCCAAAAAGACCTGGACAACTTTGTTTTGTTAATATATTGAGAACCACAAATGATACAACGATACCTTTGGTTTATATGATACAGAAACTCATAAAGTTTTGTGACACCATCAATACACTTCAATGTGAGCACTGTTTGTTGTTGCACAGCACATCAACTTGGTACACGAGGTCTTGCCATGTTTGGCTCAGCCATGTTCACCATTCACCAGTGTGCATGCAGCTGTAATCCAAGAACGAAGATCCTGCAGGTTTGCCACCTTGGTGTTGGTGACAACTTCTTTGACAAACCCCACAGCAGAAAAACATCAATGGGGGTATGTCTGGTGATCGTTGGAGCCAGGTGGGTTGGTCCGCTCTCCGTCAATGCAGCGACTGGAAAATTTTCATTCAGGACGGCTCAAAACTCAGTCTCAATGAGGGGGAGCACCGTCCTGTTGAAAAATGATATTGGGTTTGCAGCTCTTCAATCTGTTGGGAAGGCGAATTCTTCCGAACATGTTCATGTAAGTTTTGAGGTCACTGTATCCTCCACAAAGAAAAACGGACCCACCAAGTGTCATGGAGAAGGCCACACCACACATTGACCGTTGTTTTCAATGACCACGTGTGGTTTTCACAGGCTCCAGATCCTCACACATTGTGACAGTTGACCTTCCCAAACTTTAAAGCAAGCTTTGTCTGTGAACATGACCTTTTTCAGGTAATCTTCATCATCCTATATGCGACTGACCATTTCCCAAGGCAAGCACTTGCATTTGGTCCGTCATTTCTTTGAATTCCTGCAGAATCTGTACTTATATGCATAAAACTTCAGTCTTATGCAAAATCCTGTGTACAGTTGTGGTTGGTAGTCCCAGTTCCTCTGGATGCACGTCGGATTGATTTTCTGGGACTTTGTTTGAAATGATTCACACATTCATCAACGTCTGCTGCACTTGTGCTTGGTCGACCAGTACTTTTCTGTTCAGACAACATCCAGTCTCCTTAAACCTCTTGTACCAGATCTTTGATAATAGTCAACAATGGCGGATTCCTTCCAAACTTGTTACGTGTTGGATCTCGTCTCAATGAACTATTCGACATACTGGGCTTTCGATATACCCTGTGGAGTCGCCTTTTCTTTTACATTAAACCACCAGACCTGAAAATATAGAAAATGTTATCGAGTTTCTGTATCACATAAACAAGAGTGTTGTTGTGTCATTTTGTGGTACTAAACATATTAAAACCAAGTTGTCCAGGTTCTTTTTGAATACCCTGTATTCAGTGTTATACGTCGTAAGTTTTGAGAAATTTCATATGGGAAGAAATGAGAATAAAAGTTTGATTGCTCTTAACAGTTCATCAGCCTTGTTTATTATCACCCCATCAAAACAGAAAAAAACAAACACGCGATACAGATTTGACTCAGCCTCATGAAGACAGAGGCTTCTTAATAGACCTTCCGTCACCGCCTTATGGTCAAGAGCCACGTTCCCATCATTATAAATCCACACCATCCAATTTGCCACGAAAAGTCTCTTGGCTTTTCAATACATCAGCCATTCACTTCCTTGTTTTGAAAGCCCTTTGTTGACATTTCCTGAGTCAAGGTTCAACGGGCCAAATCCATGTCGTAATCGTCACCATAACGCATCGAGCTCTCTCCGTCAAGCGACAATCACAGAATCCCAAATCTTGGGGAGAACATGTAAGTTGAAAACTCGGGGGTGGGGAGAAGAAGAAGTTTGCCTTCCAAAGCATCATGGCTTCTGTTACCCCATCAAGGCAGTGCTGGTGGGGAGAGAAAATAAGAAGATTGTTCTCTACAATCAACTACAAGATTGAATATGTAGGACCTGGAGAGGGAGAAACTAGAAATGCATTGATGTGAAAGTACAACGTCGGATCATCAACCATCTCTGATATCAAGGTCCAGAAGGACAAGTTATTGGAATTTTACAGCCAAGTCAGAGACAGATAAAGCTGTCAGAATGCCCGACTCTACACAAGCCAAAGACGGGTAGCTAGAGAAAGTTCTGTACGAATGGTTTGCTTTCAAGTGTTTGGAGGGAACGCACTCTCAGGACTGATGTTAAGTGAGAAGGCAAAGTATTTTATGATCAGATGGGATCGACTGATTAATGTGCCTTTTCTGAAGGCTGGCTGCGCTTGTTTCAAGCTGTGACTTGAGATACAGCAGCTTGATATCTCAGGAGAACAAAACTGTGGCAGATCACGATCCAATACATTTCCAGTATGGCGACGCAAGAGTGACAGATAATCCACTCAAGTTTGACCGAAGCAGAAATTGAAAAGTGGTGTGACGTGGACTGAGATGTTGCATGACCTGTGTTATGACGGTCTCAAAAAGCATTCAACAGTGTTGTTATCCACAGAAGGAAGTTGAACAACAGAAGACGACTCAGAAAACATACTTTTCAACTGAACATATCACTTGGCTTATGATGGTAAAGTTTGGCTTATATCACCCAGGAAGCGATGCAGCGCACCTCAGAACAGAACATTTCATTAAGGAGGAGGCAAGAAACAATGCAGCATCCAACATAAGGAAATGGTTCAATAAAGCCTCTGGAGTTCAACAAGATGAGCCCGATGAGTTGAAAAGTTGAAGTTGACCTTTTTGAATCGTCCATCAACTTAAAAGCTCATTTATGCTCTCTAATACAGGTACGTTATTGTTTTACCTAATTCAATGGTAATTACCTCTAAACTTACACTGTAAAATTTTATTATTTAATCTCTTTTTCAAAGGCAAAATTTAAAAGTTGCTCTTTGTACCATTTTATGTAACATTCTAATAACCCATATTTGATTAACCGGCAGGTGGCAAAGTCCCACGGGTGCCAGATACACAGCTTATACAGTAATTGTTTGTGTACTTGGAAAAAAACTGATAGAAAACAATAAAACTGATGCTTTTGCATTATCATGATTGTATCTCGTTTTTGTAGAACATTTTGAACACCCCTCGTATGTGCACGTTGTGAGCAGACGTTAAGGAAACCCCATGAATTGCGAACAGCCCCAAAATGGCTCCTTGTCGAATAAATTACCATCTGGCAAAATATCAAGTGCGTTTAGCATGGTGGAAGCACTTTTATTCAGTGATTAAAACGATTGTGTCCTCCTGTAATGCATTAGTCACCATCAGTAAAAGGCAATCTTGTTTTCATGACAACTTCTGCCGATGAAGAGCGTGCACCCGCAGAGGCAACTAACAATCATCGCGAATCACATTTCGCTAACGACAGCAGGTGATGCGCTCTATATGTATGAGTCCGTGTCCGAGTCAGAGCAACGGTTACCTGCAGCGAAGAGCAAATGACTGCTTCTACAAGGTGACCCAAATCGTCGAATATGAATATGATTACAGGGCAAGTTTGGCCTACATTTAAATTATTCTGGCAAGGTTGGCCAACATCGTGGAGCAAAAATGATTTGATTTGTACAGACCGGTAATTGGGCCAAGGGAATCCCAACATTGATGAGCAAACTGGTGTTGAGGTCCATCGCATCCTCGTTGGTGGAGTTGCATACTCAATTTGTGATGCATCGCCCGTGAGTATTTAGGCCAGAAAACAAGAGCCACTCTGCCCCATTAACCACTATCAGCCACTCTGCCCCATCCCTCCTCATTCTAACCAACCTACCTCTCCCCCTGCAGATAGACCATTTCGGTTCCATTCCCCTCATTAAATCCATTTCAGTGATGTTTGAAATGGTACGTTTAGTCTTCATTTTCCATTGTGAAATAAAAGAAATTACTAAAAGAAGAAGAAAAAGAAAAAGCATAAATGAGACAAAGCTGGCGCTTTGGTCCAAAGCTTTCACCTTTCACGTGCACAGACCTAGCTCAGTGTGAATCGTTTGTAATCTCAAACTGCCCAGCTGAGCGCCTGACAGTCAGCACGCTATATTTATTTATTCCTTTCATACCATACTACTTGTGGCAAACATCCCAGAGCATAATTGACTCAATAAGACAACGCGATGTCAGCGTGATAGCAAGACTTGCATCGGATTCGTGACAACTGTGCAAATTGAAAATATGATTAAAATATTCGTTCGAAACTGGGAGGAATTTCTGTGAGAGTGAATGGATGGGAAAAGGATGGGAAACTTTCGGGAAACCTAAACTGTGGTTTCACGATATGATTTGGTGTGAACTGTGAAAGACCACAAAACCTTTCAAGCCGGATCAAGTTTTCATTCATTACCCCTTATGGAGTGGAAACTACTGTTTTTACATCATGTCACATTCCCTGCTTGAGCAGATGTGAACTACTTTAGTTTAACGGTTATAATTAATCCCACCCTATTGTGGGGTCACACGAGGGGGGTTTTGGCCAAGCTGTTCACGAACCATATGGGTATAGTAGGCCTGTCGGCTGATGTTCTCAACACTGATTTGATGGATTTTGGAATTTGTTCACATTGCCTGTGATAACTCGTATAACTCTTCACAAAGAGCTATCGACAGGATCTTAAACATTCAACTAATGCCAGCAGATGGTACACCTGCCTTGACGTTCATCTGGAACATAGCGCACACTTTGTGATGGCAACACCTGGCCTGCAAAGCACCAACCCAACAGTTATAGTGAGGTCAGAATCGAACTAGACTACACAGCTCAAAGAGCACTATCTACATTCCATCCTGTCTGACGCTTAAGCAAATATGAACCATACTTTATTCATACACATGTGGATGTGCTCAGCAATAGTTTGAAAAACATTGCAGGGAAGTTAGAAAGTAATGTAACTATGGTAATAACTATCTGAACGCAACTAAGATAATAAAGAAGTAAATACAAGTACCTGTAAGCGCAACTGTCAACAGTTTACTATCCAAATGTAATCAAAGGGAAGACCAAGAAGGAACCCGAAGAAGTAAAAAAACAAAGATGAGTCATCAGGGATCATGGATAGATTCGGTTTCAGCTGCTACTCCACAACCCTCAAACCCATCCAGGCGCAGCCAAGTGAACCTTACAGCAAAAAAAAAAAAAAACTGAAAGAGAAGAAAAAGCAAGAATTAGAATGAATAACGAGATTCCAAACAACAAAATTTTTAGAAAGAATGTGAAAGGAACAAAGATGTCGGCAAGAATCCAGACAGATAGATTTCAGCAATTACTCCCAGGCTCAAATGCAGCAACATGTACAAAGCTACCAGAGGTCCAGTGCGTGCGTGTGTGTGTGTGTGTGTGCGTTGCGTGTTCTTACTAAAATACGCAATTTGGGTGTCTGTCTGACTGGTTTTTTTGACTGCAATGCATTTGGTCATACCTTATCCATTCGCAACCAAACTTGAGAGAAGGACTTAGGATCACACGATGGAGGTTGTGGTGAATTAACTTGCCCCCCTCCCCAAGGGGGATTTGCATCTTGGGTGAAGTCACTGTTGAGATATGTTATCATGGCGTCATGGGGCACACCTTCAAGACATAATCTATTTTATAAATCAGAAGTGGTCTGTCTGTCTGTCTGTCTGTCTGTCTGCTGTCCCTGAACTACTCCCTCAGTTTTCGGTCTAGCCCCAGCAACCTTGTGTGGAACGTTTTGGGGTCCAGCCGGTGTTATACGGTGGGTGGAGGTTTCAATAATACCTCAATTCAATTATGATTCTGAGTTTTGGATCCAAAAACCGTAAGAAGCTGCGACCCCGATACCCCTGATATAACGTTTTCTCTCCTTTACCTCACGAGTGTTGTAATGTTGTATTTTTGTTATATTAATGGAATAATATTATTTGTGATTGGATTGATGCTGTTTTGAATGAAAATACACAGAGATTGAGTTCAAAGGACAACCAGGAAATAATTATTCAGGTCATGCAGATCAGATCTGTGACTTTCTACACGGTACCATGGAAACTATACTACCTGTTTTATGGTCGGGTTGTCGGTGATAAACCATCTTCCCCACCAAGTTTTTTTGTGAGAAGGGTGTAGGGATATGGATACCCAGCAGGATTAAAAAAGTAAACATGTCAAAGGGGGAGGAGCTCCTTGTGAGCCAACGGCCATCGCATATCTAGTGCCCAACTGTGTCTGCGGGTGTCCTCCTGCAGTTGGTTACTACATTATTAGGAGGTGGTGGCAGGATTTTCACTCCGGCCACCAAAAAAAAACTTCATTCCAAAAATAAAGCAAAGAACTGAAAACCCACTCTGTGGGAGTACCTCCTGGGCTGCTGCCCTTCGCAGGGCAGCTCACTGGATGAGGGATTGAGGCAAAAGGCTTCAGGACCCCCATTTTTGATGATAGGAGGAAAAGCACGGATAAACTTCCCGGGTCAGATTGCGGTGGTGTATGGCAGAGTGATGCTGGGTGTCATCCACCAGACGGCGTCTCTTGGTTAACCTGAGGCGGTCCCTTCAGGTGAGTGCCTGGAATGTCCTATCCATAAAAGAGGATGATCACCTGTCTCTGTTATCATCTGAGCCCCAGTGTTTGAACATCAGTATGTCAGCACTCTCTGAAGTTCAGAGACCAGATAGTGGCGAGATCATGGTGGGTGGTTACACCTATGATTGGTCTGGTCACTCTGATGTTACCATGCCCCAGGAGTTGCTATGGCTGTGTCCAATAAGCTGACTCCCATGATAATTGAGGTAATACCGGTCAAAGAGTGCATTATGAGACTCAGGATTCGTCACTCTTGGGTGTCTTTTTCCCTGGTCTCCATATATGCTCCGATCTGAAGCAAATTATCTCACTGTGAAGGAGACGTTCTATGCCATGTTCAGTCTTTGATTGATCAGTGCCCCAGGTGAGACATTCCTCTAGTCCTGGGGGATTTCAGTGTATTAACTGGCACTGATAGGGATGGTTATGAGACATGTGTGGTCCCATAGCTGGAACTGTGAATCAGAAGAGCGCAATAGTTCCTCGACTTTGCAATAAGTTATGGAATTGGATGGCTGGTTCATGATTCAGCACCAACAGGCTCATCGCTGGACTTGGTATTCCAACGCTGGTGTGTGGCAAAGGAGATTGCCATGTGATCATTGAAGGTCGCTGGAGGATGACCCAGAACTGGCAGGGTGCAGGCTTGTTTAGCAACTCTGAAGTTGAAGCTTAAACCCGGGAGAATGGTACCATCCAGCCTCGGCTGTATGTTGGCAAGCTCAAGGATGAGAGGTTAGCTTGAGGAGTTTATGACAGTCTGAGCAAGGATTTGGGGGATTGCATGTCTTTGGAGGATCCTGAGGAGTCGTGGAGTGCCTTCAAGACTACCATCTTTGATGTTGCCGGTGGATGTCTTGGAACTCACCGTAGGGCGAAGAAGAATTTTGTCTCTCAGGACACTGGGTAACCGATTGACCAGAGTCACAGTGCCTAGCTTCATGGCAGAGCTGAGCTGTTCATGGAGTTGAGGCATAAAACTGTACGTGCACTGAGGGTGGACAAGGAGGCATATTGCAGCAATCTGTGAGGGGAAAGAGCATCACCTGTGGTCAAGTGATTTCTCGTCCTGCTTACAGGGGAATAATTTGTGGATTGCGTTCCTCCTCCCTCTGTGTACTTCATTAGAGTGTAGGGTGGTGGGCTTCTGGCAGGAGGAGCCAAAGTGAAGGCCCCTGGGCGGGTTACTTTGAGTGGCTGTCCAGGCTGACCGACCAGCTGTTGAGTTGGATGTCGGGGGTTTCCTATTTATATTGCTAACCGTATCTTATACTGCAAAAATGCTGAAATATTTATACTGCAAAAATGCAGAAAAACATTGTGCGGACCTCATGTACGCTTTCTGGCCACACTCGGACTAATGGTAATTTTGGCATGCCGACAGACAATGAAGCTTGATACACCAGGAAAAAAAAAAAAACCACAGAACTGTTGAAAAGCATCCGTAAATGAAATATAAATAAATGAAAAAAAAGAAAGAAAATAAATAAATGAAAAATCGAATCATGTGAGCGACCCAGACATAGGCAGCACGGTTCATTACTGCTTCAATGTTAAGCACACCTGCTAGTATACCATATATACAGTACATCATTATACAGAAAAATAATATGAATGATAAATTACAATCTATATTGATAATCGCATCACATTTATACACAAAAAATATTATAATATTTATACTGTGATTTATGAAAGTCGTATTAATTTTGATCCTTATCCTTATGGAGATTGGAATTTTTGTTCATTATTCTTCTATATCCGACCATTAATACTTTGGGGTCATCATTAAAAGAAAACATCTTCCAGACACTTTCTCTGAACAAATTAGCAGACTTCAATTACTGGGACAACACATGATGAAATGGTGTTTCGGCAGAACAGGCCAACTGGTTTACTCTGCATGCACCAGTCCCATGTAAATGGTGTAAGTTGACACCACACTAATTGTGTGCTATCGAGAGCGTAGTCAATAATAATGTCGTCATGAAATGAGTGAGATTTCAGCCAAAATTATTCCGTTCCACACAAGAAGCATTTTCAGATTTTGGGATAGTCGGTTTTTCCTCCAGACAAATTGTTATAAATGAACCACAAGATGGGCAACACAGGCTTGTTGTGTATTTTGTATGGGATGATACAAAAGTATGTATCTCTCAGTTTGCTGTGGTTTACACTCAAACAGCTCAGAATCAACAATTCACGTGCATGAAATTTTGACTCCTTAATGTGAAGTATTAAGTTGGGTTGGATATGCCAAGCTGTGCCTTCTGAGCCAAGAGCACCGCCATGACTTCGCCCCGCTGTAAGCATTTTAAAACCCAAAAATTTAATCGAGTACATAAACACACAATTCAAAAGTAAAATTGCTTGCATTGACAGGCTTCTGGATTCTCGATACCTCATCCACACTGATGGGGAAGCTCGAGAGAGAGCACCAAACCAAGGTTTTTTCTGCACCTTCGAAATACTGTGAGTAAAACCAGTGTTGCCAAGGTAGGGCCTATAGGCTGTGGAAATCCAGCCTTACTGAAAAACCTGCAGTCATGGCAAGTGGCCAAAAGGAGCCATGGAAACAGAGAGAAAGAGAGAGAGGAGGGGAGAGAAAAGAGAGAGAGAGAGTTTCAGCGCAGGGCTATAGAGTCGAGTCGGGCCCTAGCTAGACTAAGCTAAGAGGAGTGGCTGAAGAGACAGGTTTATACCAATAGAAAGGAGGCGATTACGATGGGGATACGAAGATGTTTAAGACGATGAAGGGTCGAGACAAAATAAGTGTGAAGAGTTCTTCAACAAATAGACAGTGATGGACCAGAGCCATGACGCTGTGAGGAAAAAAAGGAGAATTTAGAACGGTAAGTAAGGCAGGGTGCTTCTACTCAGAGAGTAGATAATTGCCTGGAATGGTCTTCCTGAGACAGTGTGGCGCAGAAAGAGTGGATAGTCTAAATTGGAATTAGATCTGTACCTGAGAAGCATTGGAGATGGAGGAGGTGTAGGAAATCGGGTAGGACGGTTGTGGTGTACTTTGTTACGGATGTTATGGAGAGTAACAATACAAAAACTTTTCCTTTAAATATGAATTAATTTGTATATATACACCTCTCCCATCCTCCCAGTGAAACTGTCTATAGCCTGGTGGATTTATTTAATTGGTGTTTTGTGTAACGCAGGCATGATGGGCCGAATTGGCCTCCTCCTGGGCAAAGTTTCCTGTTATTGGACCTTATTGAGGTTCAGCACCCACAGAGCAATGCAGTTCGCTTGAACAGTCCAGAAATTATTGCTCAAGAAATGACAATAATGCACTCTCGTCTGTGTATGAAGTTACGTGTGAGGTACAAATAAAGTATGCGACATATTACACGTTAACTGGCTCCAAGCTAAAAGAAAAAGAAAAAGGAAACTGGGGGAGGGGGGGCAACCAACAGCGGGGTTGAAGACAAAAATAGTTAGGAAGACTTTTGACAAACAAGGATGTGGAGAGGAACGAGGAGTAAGGAAGGACTTATATGGTGTGGACAAGATGGATACAGAAGGAAACTCTCAGAAAGGAAAAACTCGAACTTTTGGAAAGAGGTTGCTTAGGGTGGGGTCAGGGGATGGTTAACGGCAGGCAGTGATATCAATGGTTTTGGATCTGAGATGTGGGTAAACAAGCAGTTGTGGAAGACTTAAGGAAGATGTGATTCGAAGAAGATGTGAAGCTGTTCCCACAGGTGGGAAAAAGAGGAACAAATGAGTGCAGGTGAGCGTGATTCTGGATTTAGATTCTTGCTATGAGTGCAAATTAAAATCAGTGGATCCATCATGTCCACCAATGACCAGGTATGCCAGACGGTCCATCAGCTTTATAGTCCATCCATTTTAGGGTTGCAACACAAAGTTCATAGGTGGGACTGATATTCAAACCAGGATAGCCAGGCTCATAGGCAAGTGTGTCAACGGCCTAAAGGCCGTCCAAGGCATTCCTATTATTATTTGTTTTTCTTCTTCCTTCGTGTGCCGCACATGGCTTATGGGGTTGCATCATTCGCGCGAGGGGCTGCTGTGGCCGCTGATACCAGTCGCCTCTGGTAGGTTAAAGCACGAATTTTGTAATATATTCAGGTGTCTATGATCGTTCTCACCGACTCTTCACAAGGACACCGTGGGATTTTAACGTTCTGGCCAACTATTGCCAGCAGAAGGACACTCGTCTTAACATCCCATCGGAGGGACGCACACACATTGAGTTTCCCCCTCCTTGTGAAACACCAGAGACATTTATAACACGGGTCGGATTCAACCCAGGCTAGACAGCCGAGAGGGCGAGTGTGCGGCATACCTGCATGCTATCCTTCAGAGCCCAGTAGAAAACACATTTTTTAATTTATTTCTGATTTGCACACAAGGGCACATCTTAATGAACTGATTGTCACGCGTGCTGTTCATGGACAACAAGCTGCGTTTACAAGACATTACGGAAATGTGATGGGAATAATTGCGGTCGTTCTCAAGATCGATCTTTTTGAAATCATAATTGTTAGTGATGTAGCAGTAAATTGAAAAGATCCGACACGATAATCAGATGAGAATATTTCTTGTTTGAAACCTGCTTCCATTGTTGCGTTTCAAATCACGGCACTGTCCCAAAGCTGGTGGCCCAGGCTTCATGTGCACAGCATTAAATTTGCAAATATTTGGCCAAACTATTAACCGAGGCAAGTAATTTGTGCAAGTGGAGTTTTTTATCTTGCCGAAACGGAATTTTTGCAAGAATATGTTAGTCAGTCTGTATGTTTTTTATTTTTTTTTTTGTTTGTTTGTTTGTTTTGTCTGTAATACAAGAAAAAAAAAATTCTTGCAAGACGCACAGTTTTCATTGGAAATTTTGTAACTTCAATATCAGAGGCCTATGGAGGTCCCTTTCGGCCATAAAATTTTGAAGTCAAGGTCAAAGGTCAAGGTCACTTTTTCGCAAATCAGGGTAATCGCACAAAACCCTTATTTTTTGAGTAATTTTTGATCGGATCGTCGTTCACACTTTCATGGAATAGTTCATGGTCTGACGCTTCAGCGATTAATTTTTGGTGGCGATTGGCTTGCACTTCATTGTGTTTTTTTTGTTGTTGTTTTTTTTTTTTTTTTTTCGTAATTCACGTATAAATCACTCTGCAGAGCACAGTTTTCATTGGAAATTTTTTTAACTTCATATCAGAGGCCTATAAAACATAATAGAAAATAAAAAAAGAGTCGCCTTTCAAGCGCATAAAATTTTGAAGGTCAAGGTCAAACAGTCAAAGGTCACTTCTGTCCGCAAATCAAGGAGAGTCGACGAAACCGCTTATTTTTTGAGTATTTTGATCGGAATTCGTCTTCAACTTTCATGGGAATATATTCAATGGTCTGGCATTCAGATGATTAATTTTTTGGTGGCGATTGGGCTTGGACGCTTCATGGTTAACGCTAAGTCAAACATATTTTTTGACCCCAAGGTCAATTTCCAATGTTTTAGGAACCATATCGTGTAGTACCTCAAATTGAACACGCGTCTCGATGAGTGCTTTCTGATATATTCAAGCTTGAGACATTAATGAACGTCAATTTGGTGACGTTATGAGGCAAACCGCATATTTTTCATGGTTACTCTGTAGGAACGATTCTCACTCGGAATCTCTCGTAGGCAGATTTCTCAAGGAGTCGCTCCTGGTGGATAGCAGCTCTGTTCACGCTCAGTGTGACCT
>CM068964.1:88805965-88833348 GCA_035128595.1 Eptatretus atami
CATAAAGTTTTGTGCACACCATCAATACACTTCAATGTGAGCACTGTTTGTTGTGCACAGCACATCAACTTGGTACACGAGGTCTTGCCATGTTTGGCTCAGCATGTTCACATTCACCAGTGTGCATGCAGCTGTAATCCAAGAACGAAGATCCTGCAGGTTTGCCACCTTGGTGTTGTGGACAACTTCTTTGACAAACCCCACAGCAGAAAAAACATCAATGGGGGTTATGTCTGGTGATCGTTGGAGCCAGGTGGTTGGTCCGTCTCGTCCAATGCAGCGACCTGGAAAATTTTCATTCAGGACGGCTCAAACAACTCAGTCTCAATGAGGGGGAGCACCGTCCTGTTGAAAAATGATATTGGGTTGCAGCTCTTCAATCTGTGGGAAGGCGAATTCTTCCAACATGTTCATGTAAGTTTTTGAGGTCACTGTATCCTCCACAAAGAAAAACGGACCCACCAAGTGGTCATGGAGAAGGCCACACCACACATTGACCGTTGTTTTCAATGACCACGTGTGGGTTTTCACAGCTCCAGATCCTCACACATTGTGACAGTTGACCTTCCCCAAAACTTTAAAGCAAGCTTTGTCTGTGAACATGACCTTTTTCAGGTAATCTTCATCATCCTATATGCGACTGACCATTTCCAAGGCAAGCACCTTGCATTTGGGTCCGTCATTTGCTTTGAATTCCTGCAGAATCTGTACCTTATATGCATAAAACTTCAGTCTTATGCAAAATCCTGTGTACAGTTGTGGTTGGTAGTCCCAGTTCTCTGGATGCACGTCGGATTGATTTTCTGGGACTTTGTTGAAATGATTCACACATTCATTCAACGTCTGCTGCACTTGTGCTTGGTCGACCAGTACTTTTCTGTTTCAGACAACATCCAGTCTCCTTAAACCTCTTGTACCACTCTTTGATAATAGTCAACAATGGCGGATTCCTTCCATACCTTGTTACGTGTTGGATCTCGTCTCAATGAACTATTCGACATACTGGGCTATTCGATATACCCTGTGGAGTCGCCATTTTCTTTTACATTAAACCACCAGACCTGAAAATATAGAAAATGTTACGAGTTTCTGTATCACATAAAACAAAGAGTGTTGTTGTGTCATTTGTGGTACTAAACATATTAACAACCAAAGTTGTCCAGGTCTTTTTGGAATACCCTGTATTTCAGTGTTATACGTCGTAAGTTTTGAGAAATTTCATATGGAAGAAATGAGAATAAAAGTTTGATTGCTCTTAACAGTTCATCAGCCTTGTTTATTATCACCCCATCAAAACAGAAAAAAACAAACACGCGATACAGATTTGACTCAGCCTCAGCTGTGAAAACGAGGCTTTTCTCTCGATGACCTTCCGTCACCGCCTTATGGTTCAAGAGCCACGTCCATCCATTATAAATCCACACCATCCAATTTGCCACGAAAAGTCTCTTGGCTTTTCAATACATCAGCCATTCACTTCCTTGTTTTGAAAGCCCTTTGTTGACATTTCCTGAGTCAAGGTTCAACGGGAACAAATCCATGTCGTAATCGTCACCATAACGCATCGAGCTCTCTCCGTCCAACGACCAATCACAGAATCCCAAATCTTGGGGAGAACATGTAAGTGAAAACTCGGGGGGTGGGGGAGAAGAAGAAGTTTGCCTTCCAAAGCATCATGGCTTCTGTTACCCCATCAAGCAGTGCTGGTGGGGAAGAGAAATAAGAAGATTGTTCTCACAATCAACTACAAGATTGACATATGTAGGAGACTGGAGAAGGGAGAAACTAGAAATGCATTGATGTGAGAGTACAACGTCGGATCATCAACCATCTCTGATATCAAGGTCCAGAAGGACAAGTTATTGGAATTTTACACCAAGTCAGAGACAGATAAAGCTGTCAGAATGCCCGACTCTACACAAGCCAAAGACGGAGTAGCTAGAGAAAGTTCTGTACGAATGGTTTGCTTTCAAGTGTTTGGAGGGAACGCCAATCTCAGGACTGATGTTAAGTGAGAAGGCAAAGTATTTTTATGATCAGATGGGATCGACTGATTAATGTGCCTTTTCTGAAGGCTGGCTGGCTTGTTTCAAGCTGTGACTTGAGATACAGCAGCTTGATATCTCAGGAGAACAAAACTGTGCAGATCACGATCCAATAAATTTCCAGTATGGCGACGCAAGTGAAGATAATCCACTTCAAAGTTTGACCGAAGCAGAAATTGAAAAGTGGTGTGACGTGGACTGAGATGTTGCAGTGACCTGTGTTATGACCGTCTCAAAAAGCATCAACAGTGTTGTTAATCCACAGAAGGAAGTTGAACAACAAGAAGACGACTCAGAAGAACATACTTTTCAACTGAACATATCACTTGGGCTTATGATGGTAAAGGTTTTGGCTTATATCACCCAGGAAGCGATGCAGCTGCACCTCAAGAACAAGAACATTTCATAAGGAGGAGGCAAGAAACAATGCAGCAGTCCAACATAAGGAAATGGTTCAATAAAGCCTCTGGAGTTCAACAAGATGAGCCCGATGAGTCTGAAAAAGTTGAAGTTGACACTTTTGATCGTCCATCAACTTAAAAAGACTCATTTATGCTCTCTAATACAGGTACGTTATTGTTTTACATAATTCAATGGTAATTACCTCTAAACTACACTGTAATAATTTTATTATTTAATCTCTTTTTCAAAGGCAAAATTTAAAAGTTGCTCTTTTGTACCATTTTATGTAACATTTAGATAACCGGCATATTTGATTAACCGGCAGGGGCAAAGTCCCACGGGTGCCAGATAACACAGCTTATACAGTATATGTTGTGTACTTGGAAATAAAACTGATAGAAAACAATAAAACTGATGCTTATTGCATTATCATGATTGTATCTCGTTTTGTAGAACATTTTGAACACCCCTCGTATGTGCAGTTGTGAGCAGACGTTAAGAAAACCCCATGAATTGCGAACAGCCCCAAAATGGCTCCTTGTCGAATAAATTACCATCTGGCAAAATATCAAGTGCGTTAGCATGGGATGGAAAGCACTTTTATTCAGTGATTAAAACGATTGTGTCCTCCTGTAATGCATTAGTCACCATCAGTAAAAGGCAATCTTGTTTTTCATGACAACTTCTGCCGATGAAGAGCGGTGCACCCGCAGAGGCAACTAACAATCATCGGAATCACATTTCGCTAACGACAGCAGGTGATGCGCTCCCAATTAGGATGAGTCCGTGTCCGAGTCAGAGCAACGGTTACCGCAGCGAAGAGCAATGACTGCTTTCTACAAGGGTGACCCAAATCGTCGAATATGAATATGATTACAGGGCAAGTTTGGCCTACATTTAAATTATTCTGGCAAAGGTTGGCCCAACATCGTGGAGCAAAAATGATTTGATTTGTACAGACCGGTAATTGGGCCAAGGGAATCCCAACATTGATGAGCAAACTGGTGTTGAGGTCCATCGCATCCTCGTTGGTGGAGTTGCATACTCAATTTGTGGATGCATCGCCCGTGGAGTATTTAGGCAGAAAACAAGAGCCACTCTGCCCCATTAACCACTATCAGCCACTCTGCCCCATCCCTCCCTCATTCTACCAACCTACCTGCTCCCCCTGCAGGATAGACCATTTCGGTTCCCATTCCCCTCATTAAATCCCATTTCAGTGATGTTTGAAATGGTACGTTTAGTCTTCATTTTCCATTGTGAAATAAAGAAAATACTAAGAAGAAGAAGAAAAAGAAAAAGCATAAATGAGAACAAAGCTGGCTGCTTGGTCCAAAGCTTTCACCTTTCACGTGCACAACCTAGCTCAGTGTGAATCGTTTGTAATCTCAAACTGCCCAGCTGAGCGCCTGACAGTCAGCACGCTATATTTATTTATTCCTTTCATACCATATACATTGTGGCAAACATCCCAGAGCATAATTGACTCAATAAGCAACGCGATGTCAGCGTGATAGCAAGACTTGGCATCGGATTTCGTGACAACTGTGCAAATTGAAATATGGATTAAAATATTCGTTCGAAACTGGGAGGAATTTCTGTGAGAGTGATGGATGGGAAAAGGATGGGAAACTTTCCTGGGAAACCTAAACTGTGGTTCACGATATGATTTGGTGAACTGTGAAAGACCACAAAACCTTTCAGCCGGATCAAGTTTTCATTCATTACCCCTTATGGAGTGGAAACTACTGTTTTTACATCATGGTCACATTCCCTGCTTGAGCAGATGTGACTACTTTAGTTTAACGGTTATAATTAATCCCACCCTATTGTGGGGTCACACGAGGGGGGGTTTTGGCCCAAGCTGTTCACGAACCATATGGGTATAGTAGGCCTGTCGGCTGATGTTCTCAACTGATTTGATGGGATTTTGGAATTTGTTCACATTGCCTGTGATAACTCGTATACTCTTCACAAAAGACTATCGACAGGATCTTAAACATTCAACTAATGCCAGCAGATGGTACACCTGGCTTGACGTTCATCTGGAACATAGCGCACACTTTGTGATGCAACACCTGGCCTGCAAAGCACCAACCCAACAGTTTATAGTGAGGTCAAGAATCGAACCTAGACTACACAGCTCAAAGAGCACTATCTACATTCCATCCTGTCTGACGCTTAAGCAAATATGAACCATACTTTATTCATACACATGTGGATGTGCCTCAGCAATAGTTTGAAAAACAATTGCAGGGAAGTTAGAAAGTAAATGTAACTATTGTAATAACTATCTGAACGCAACTAAGATAATAAAGAAGTAAATACAAGTACCTGTAAGCGCAACTGCAACAGTTTAACTATCCAAATGTAATCAAAGGGAAGACCAAGAAGGAACCCGAAGAAGTAAAAAACAAAGATGGAGTCATCAGGAGGATCATGGATAGGATTCGGGTTTCAGCTGCTATCCACAACCCTCAAACCCATCCAGGCGCAGCCAAGTGAACCTACAGCAAAAAAAAAAAAAAACTGAAAGAGAAGAAAAAGCAAGAATTAGAATGAATAACGAGAATTCCAAACAAACAAAATTTTTTTAGAAAGAATGTGAAAGGACAAAGATGTCGGCAAGAACCCAGACAGATAGATTTCAGCAATTACTCCCAGGCTCAAATGCAGCAACATGTACAAGCTACCAGAGGTCCAGTGCGTGCGTGTGTGTGTGTGTGGTGTGTGCGTGCGTGTTCTTACTAAAATACGCAATTTGGTGTCTGTCTGACTGGTTTTTTTGACTGCAATGCATTTGGTCATAACTTATCCATTCGCAACCAAACTTGAGAGAAGGACTTAGGATCACACGATGGAGGTTGTGGTGAATTAACTTGCCCCCCTCCCCAAGGGGGATTTGCATCTTGGGTGAAGTCACTGTTGAGATATGTTATCATGGCGTTCATGGGGCACACCTTCAAGACATAAATCTATTTTATAAATCAGAAGTGTCTGTCTGTCTGTCTGTCTGTCTGTCTGTCTGTCCCTGAACTACTCCCTCAGTTTTCGGTCTAGCCCCGCCAAACCTTGTGTGGAACGTTTTGGGGTCCCAGCCGGTGTTATACGGTGGGTGGGAGGTTTCATAAATACCTCAATTCAATTATGATTCTGAGTTTGGATCCAAACCGTAAGAAGCTGCGACCCCCGATACCCCTGATATAACGTTTCTCTTCCTTTACCTCACGAGTGTTTGTAATGTTGTATTTTGTTATATTAATGGAATAATATTAATTTGTGATTGGATTGATGCTGTTTTGAATGAAAATACACAGAGATTGAGTTCAAAGGACAACCAGGAAATAATTATCAGGTCATGCCAGATCAGATCTGTGACTTTCTACAGGTACCATGGAAAACTATACTAACCTGTTTTATGGTCGGGTTGTCGGTGACTAAACCATCTTCCCCACCAAGTTTTTTTGGTGAGAAGGGTGTAGGGATATGGATACCCAGCAGGATTAAAAAGTAAACATGTCAAAGGGCGGAGGAGCTCCTTGTGAGCCAACGGCCATCCATATCTAGTGCCCAACTGTGTCTGCGGGTGTCCTCCTGCAGTTGGGTTACTACATTATTAGGAGGTTGGTGGCAGGATTTTCACTCCGGCCACCAAAAAAAACTTCATTCCAAAAACCCATAAACGCAAAGAAAACTGAAAACCCACTCTGTGGGAGTACCTCCTGGGCTGCTGCCCTTCGCAGGGCAGCTCACTGGATGACGGGATTGAGGCAAAGGCTTCAGGACCCCCATTCTTTGATGATAGGAGGAAAAGCACAGGATAAACTTCCCGGGTCAGATTGCGGTGGTGTATGGCAGAGTGATGCTGAGGTGTCATCCACCAGACGGCGGTCTCTTTGGGTTAACCTGAGGCGGTCCCTTCAGGTGAGTGCCTGGAATGTCCTATCCATAAAAGAGGATGATCACCTGTCTCTGTTATCATCTGAGCCCCAGTGTTTGAACATCAGTATTGCAGCACTCTCTGAAGTTCAGAGACCAGATAGTGGCGAGATCATGGTGGGTGGTTACACCTATGATTGGTCTGGTCACTCTGATGGTTACCATGCCCAAGGAGTTGCTATGGCTGTGTCCAATAAGCTGACTCCCATGATAATTGAGGTAATACCGGTCAAAGAGTGCATTATGAGACTCAGGATTCGTCACTCCTTGGGTGTCTTTTCCCTGGTCTCCATATATGCTCCGACTGAAGCAAATTATCTCACTGTGAAGGAGACGTTCTATGCCATGTTCAAGTCTTTGATTGATCAGTGCCCCAGGTGAGACATTCCTCTAGTCCTGGGGGATTTCAGTGTATTAACTGGCACTGATAGGGATGGTTATGAGACATGTGTTGGTCCCCATGAGTCTGGAACTGTGAATCAGAAGAGCGCAATGTTCCTCGACTTTGCAATAAGTTATGGAATTGGGATGGCTGGTTCATGATTTCAGCACCAACAGGCTCATCGCTGGACTTGGTATTCCAACGCTGGTGATGTGGCAAAGGAGATTGACCATGTGATCATTGAAGGTCGCTGGAGGATGATCCAGAACTGCAGGGTGCAGGCTTGTTGTAGCAACTCTGAAGTTGAAGCTTAAATCCGGGAGAATGGTACCATCCCAGCCTCGGCTGTATGTTGGCAAGCTCAAGGATGAGAGGTTAGCTGAGGAGTTTATGAACAGTCTGAGCAAGGATTTGGGGGATCTGCATGTCTTGGAGGATCCTGAGGAGTCGTGGAGTGCCTTCAAGACTACCATCTTTGATGTTGCCGGTGGATGTCTTGGAACTCACCGTAGGGCGAAGAAGAATTTTGTCTCTCAAGGGACACTGGGTACCATTGACCAGAGTCACAGTGCCTAGCTTCATGGCAGAGCTGAGCTGTTCATGGAGTTGAGGCATAAAACTGTACGTGCACTGAGGGTGGACAAGGAGGCATATGTGCAAGCAATCTGTGAGGGGAAAGAGCATCACCTGTGGTCAAGTGATTCTCGTCCTGCTTACAGGGGAATAATTTGTGAATTGCGTTCCTCCCATCCCTCTGTGTACTTCAGTTAGAGTGTAGGGTGGTGGGCTCTGGGCAGAGGAGTCCAAAGTGAAGGCCCACTGGGCGGGTTACTTTGAGTGGCTGTCCCAGGCTGACCGACCAGCTGTTGAGTTGGATGTCGGGGGTGTTCCTATTTATATTGCTAACCGTACTTATACTGCAAAAATGCTGAAATATTTATACTGCAAAAATGCAGAAAAACATTGTGCGGACCCTCATGTACGCTTTTCTGGCCAACACTCGGACTAATGGTAATTTTGCATGCCGACAGACAATGAAGCTGATACACCAGGAAAAAAAAAAAAACCACAGACATGTTGAAAGCATCCGTAAATGATATAAATAAATGAAAAAAAAGAAAGAAAATAAATAAATGAAAAATCGAATGCATGTGAGCGACCCAAGACAATAGGGCAGCACGGTTCATTACTGCTTACAATGTGTAAGCACACCCTGCTAGTATACATATATACAGTACATACATATACAGAAAAATAATATGAATTGATAATTACAATCTATATTGATAATCACATCACAGTATACACAAAAAATATATAATATTTATACTGTGATTATGAAGTCGTATTAATTTTTGATCATTATCCCTTATGGAGATTGGAATTTTTGTTCATTATTCCTTCTATATCCGACCATTAATACTTTGGGGTCTCATTAAAAGAAACAATCTTTCCAACAACTTTCTCTGAACAAATTAGCAGACTTCAATCACTGGGACAACACATGATGAAATGTGTTTCGGCAGAACAGGCCAACTGGTTTACTCTGCAATGCACAGTCCATGTAAATGGTGTAAGTTGTACACCACACTTAATTGTGTGCTATCGAGAGTAGTCAATAATAATGTCGTCATGAAATGAGTGAGATTATCAGCCAAAATTATCCGATCCACACAAGGAAGCATTTTCAGATGTTGGGATAGTCGGTTCCTCCAGACAAATTGTTATAAATGAACCACAGATGGCAACACAGGCTTGTTGTGTATTTTGGTATGGGATGATACAAAAGTATGTATCTCTCAG
Source organism: Eptatretus atami (assembly GCA_035128595.1). Classification (NCBI taxonomy): domain Eukaryota; kingdom Metazoa; phylum Chordata; class Myxini; order Myxiniformes; family Myxinidae; genus Eptatretus; species Eptatretus atami. Next base: position 88,814,537 of record CM068964.1, read on the forward strand.
TTTGCTGTGGTTTACATCAAACAGCTCAGAATCAAACATCACGTGCATGGAAATTTTGACTCCTTAATCTGAAGTATTAAGTTAGGGTGGATTGCCAAGCTGTGCCTTCTGAGCCAAGAGCACCGGCCATGACTTCGGCCCTCGCTGTAGCATTTTAACAACCCAAAATTTAATGCCGAGTACATAAAACCACAATTCAAAAGTAAAATTGCTGCATTTGACAGGCTTCTGGATCTCGATACCTCATCCACACTGATGGGAAGCTCAGAGAGAGAGCACCAAACCAAAGGTGTTTTCTGCACCTTCGGAAATACTGTGAGTAAACCAGTGTTGCCAAGGTAGGGCCTATAGGCTGTGGAAATCCCAGGCCTACTGAAAAATAACCTGCCAGTCATGGCAAGTGGCCAAAAGGAGCCATGGAAACAGAGAGAAAGAGAGAGAGAGGGGAGAGAAAGAGAGAGAGAGAGTTCAGCGCAGGGCTACTAGATCGAGTCTGGGCCTAGCTAGACTAAGCTAAGAGGAGTGGCTGAAGGAGACAGGATTTTATACAATAGAAAGGAGGCGATTACGAGGGGATACGAGAGATGTTTAAGACGATGAAGGGTCGAGACAAAATAAGTGTGAAAGAGTTCTTCAACAAAATAGACAGTGATAGGACCAGGAGCCATGACCTGTGAGGAAAGAAAAGGAGAATTTAGACGGTAGTAAGGCAGGGGTCTTCTACTCAGAGAGTAGATAATGCATGGAATGGTCTTCCTGGAAAGGTAGTGGCAGCAGAAAGAGTGGATAAGTCTAAATTGGAATTAGATCTGTACCTAGAAGCATTGGAGATGGAGGGGTGTAGGGAAATCGGTAGGACTTGTTGGTACTTTGCTTACGGATGGGTTATGGAGAGTAACAATACAAAAACTTTTCCTTTAAATATGAATTAATTTGTATATATAACACCTCTCCCATCCTCCCAGTGAAACTGTCTATAGCCTGGTGGATTTATTTAATCTGGTGTTGGTGTAACGCAGGCATGATGGGCCGATTGGCCTCCTCCTGCGGCAAAGTTCCTTGTTATTGGATCCTTATTGAGGTGCAGCACACAGAGCAATGCAGTTCGCTTGAACAAGTCCCAGAAATTATTGCTCAAAATGACAATAATGCACTCTCGTCTGTGTTAATGAGTACTTGTGAGGTTAGCAATAAAGTATGCGACATGATGTACACGTTAACTGGCTCCAGAGCTAAAAGAAAAAGAAAAAGGAAAATGGGGGAGGGGGGGGCACCAACAGCGGGGTTGAAGGACAAAATAGAGGAAGACTTTGACAAACAAAGGATGTGGAGAGGAACGAGGAGTAAGGAAGGACTTATGTGGTGGACAAGATGGATACAGAAGGAAACTCTCAGAAAGGAAAAAACTCGAACTTTGGAAAGAGGTGTGCTTAGGGGTGGGGGTCAGGGGGATGGGTTAACGCAGGCAGTGATATCATGGTTTTGGATCTGAGATGGTGGTAAACAGCAGTTGTGAAGACTTGGAAGGAAGAATGTGATTGAAGAAGATGTGGAAGCTGTTTCCACAGGTGGGAAAAAGAGGAACAAATGAGTGCAGGTGAGCAGTGATTCTGGATTTAGATTCTTGCTTATGAGTGCAAATAAAACCATGGGATCCATCATGTCCACCAATGACCAGGTATGCCAGACAGGTCCATCAGCTTTATAGTCCATCCATTTAAGGGTGCACACAGTTCATAGGTGGACTGATATTCAAACCCAGGATAGCCAGCTCATAGGCAAGTGTGCAACCCTAAAGGCCGTCCAGGCATTCCTATTATTATTTTTTCTTCTTCTTCCTTCGTGTGCCGCACATGGCTATGGGTTGCATCATTCGCCGAGGGGCTGCTGTGCCGCTGATACAGTCCCTCTGTAGGTTAAAGCACGAATTTGTAATATATTCAGGGTGTCTATGATCGCTCACCGACTCTTCACAAAGGACACCGTGGGATCTTTAACGTCTGCCAACTATTGCCAGCAGAAAGGACACTCGTCTTAACATCCATCGGAGGGACGACACACACATTGAAGTTTCACCCTCCTTGTGAAACACCAGGATGACATTTTATAACCGGGTCGGGATTCAAACCCAGGCTAGACAGCCGAGAGGGCGAGTGTGCGGCATACCTGCATGCTATCCTTCCAGCCCAGTAGAAAACACCATTTTTTTAATTTTATTTTTCTGATTTGCACACAAGGGCACAATCATGTAATGAACTGATGTCACGCGTGCTGTTCATGGACAACACATGGCTGCGTTTACAAGACATTACCGGGAAATGTGATGGAATTGCGGTCGTTGCTCAAAGATGCATCTTTGAATCATAATTGTAGTGATGTACAGTAAATTGAAAAGATCCGACACGATAATCAGATTGAGAAATTTTCTTGGTTTGAAACCTGCTTCCATATGTTGCGTTTCAAATCACGGCACTCCAAAGCTGTGGCCCAGGTTCATGTGCACAGCATTAAAATTTGCAAATATTTTGCCAAACTATTAACGACAAGTATTTGTGCAAGTGGCGTTTTTTTTTGTTTTGTTCAAAACATTTTGAATTTACAGGTTCACAATGATATTCATAAATAAGCAGAATTTTGTTAATATGAGATCAACCTCTATTTTTAGTGAATGCCGTTGATGGTAAGCAAAATGATATTCAACTAAAATGATAATTGTCAAGCGGAAGAGTGTCGAGTGTTTGATCCGTTTGCGATTCCTGACCCGACTATAAACTGTCGGATCAGCGCTTCGCATGAGGCTGGCCATCAAATGGCAAAGGGCACCGTACCTGGAATGGGCGTTAAGGTGGCCATCCAGTCTGCTAGCTTCGATGCATCCCCTTGTCAGATGTCATCACCCTCGCCAAATTGATTCTGCAGGTCAAATTGATTAACTCATTATTTAATCAGATTTTTTTTTTTAATCTGCAAGGTGAAGTTCAAAACGTGAACATCCGTTTGTTTGTCTGTTTGTTTGTTTGTTTGGCCCCACATAACTTTCGTGTTTTTCTCCGCAACCTCTTGTTGGATTGAGGCGAAAGTTTCACCATTGATGCGACTACTCATGTAGATTGTTGTAATGATAATTAAGACGTCATAGGTCATGTGGTATGACCGATGTATCTCTGAAATCGCATCGATAAGGAAAAAATTCAAAACTTGGCAAATAGCAAGTACTCGTGGGGAATGAGTGTGATTTTTATGACGTCATCGGTGCCTTTGTTATGACGCTATAATTGCATATGTAGAACTCCACATCCGATCAGTATGAAAATTTTTGAGGGTCATCTTGGAATAAAATGGTCCACAGAAAAAAAATATTTTTTCTAGTTTGACGTAAGAGATCCCACGGTCTTTTTTCGCGAAGGGAAGTGCGGCTATTGCCAACACCCTGCAAACACCAATACAAATTCTTGCCTCCAACCGATTCTAATCAAATATCAGGCTGAGCCAGCCGGTGTGCTAAGACTTGTGCCAAACTTCCCCATCGGCTGACCCGCCAAGAAGGTCGGAATAATTGGGGCTGTTAAAGAAATAACAGTAACAATCAGAGCTGCAGATGTAGCTAAAATAGGTGACTATGTGTTGCACTGCATACATCATACTGCGTGTAACAGATTACAGCTCGGCTGATTCCATTGCAACAAAGCACACCCGCTCATTGAACATTAACACAGTGAGTCAATATGTGAACCTTATCCCAGGTGTGAAAGACGTGGGACAGAAAAAGAAAAAAGGTCTTACTGTACATACACCGAGTCACAAACGAACAGACAAAAGTAAACTAAACAACACAATGGTTCGATGAACATGAGTGTCCAATTGCAATGGAATCATTCTGTGGCCTGCGCACTCAGTGCAGGCCTCAGCCTAGGTGTATTTTTTCTATATATTTTTTTTTTGCACCAAGCACACTTATTACTGTGACACAGCTGCCCTATCCTCTTCAACACCAGCTCTTTGAAGTCGAATTGACTGTGGGAAAGACAGCCGCACTCTGCCGCCACCACATTGAACGTTCCGGTATGCTCAGATAAAACGGCGGGCTTTGTGCGAATGTGAGCACGGGCTCAGACACAGCATAGCTGTTAAATAATGTGTATTTGAACGAGTGCACGGCTGCATCATGCTCGAACCATTGGATGCTTTATCAAGGAGCCGCGGAACCAGCTGCAATAACCTTGCACAAAAGGTGGGACGAGAGCAAATGCCAAATGCTTCCTTGTTCCTTAAATCCTCCTCTGCCAAGGTTTCTGGGATAGCTCAGGGGTTTGTCATTCCGAATGGACTTCGGTTCCAACGCAAACCGAGAGCCAAGCCGGTCATGCTGAGCGTTCTTTCTCAAATCGGCCAACCTGTATCTATGCAGCACCTGTTCTACCACTGGCATATAGAGGGTGGCCATCGTCCACAGTGCTAATGGCACAGGAAGTTCATTGTTTGAAGCGGGATGACCGCAGGGGCTATGAGGTGTGAAGAAGCATTGACGGTAATGGAGGTGTTTGATGTGCAACTTTACCTTGTTTCATTCTCATTACAATTTTATGTGCGGAATGGCACTAATGTAATACATCACTTTCTTTATGGAACTTTGTAATGACAACATATGGTAGGCCCCATCCTGTGCTCATGCGGCTTCAAGCTTGTGTCAGCTTAGAAAAAAAAAGGGTCACAGACAGCTCCTTAGTGAGGTGCTTAATGGTCCGCATGATTACAATGCAATAACTCCACCCACCACCTCAGTAACCTGGTCCTTGGGATGCAGACTTGGAAAGAGGGGATGAGAAGAAAAAAAAACAAGAAAAAAAAAGGGTTCATCAATTAAACACCTTGGACTTCAAGGAGGTGTAAAAGCCAATTTGGAGCCATCTGCATATTTCATTTCAAACACAAAATTAATTGTTGACACTCCCTTGTCCTCCTCCATAAAACCCCCTTTTCCAATCTCCTCATGCACTTCTCTCTTTTCACCCCCATCTTTCATTCCTTTTCTCTCTTAATTCTCACTTTTTCTCCCCAGTCGTCCTTTCCTTTCTCACCCCTCTTCGTCCTCTATCCTCATCTAATTCCCCCTTTTCTCCCCCAACCATTCATTCCCTTTGTCATCCCTCCATCTAATGCTGCATCTTCTCTCCTATCACCTCTCCCCATTCTCATTCCCTGTTCGCCTCTTCACCCCAATCATTCATTCACTGTGTCATCCCCTTTCTTCCCTTCTCACCTAATCCCCTCTTTTTCTCTCCAATAATCCCTTCCCTTTCTCATCCCACTTCTTCCTCTATTCACACCCACCCCCCACCCCAATCATCCATTCCTTTTCTCATACGTAATATGTAGATGATCCATTTTTTCATTTTTGACATCGTGCCCCTCTCCCCTCCCCAAACAAGCAATTTGCCAAAAAAGAAAAAAGAAAAAAAAGAAGAAGAATATAGCAAAATCAGTTTAATAAAACATTGATTTCGGGCTCAGCTGGTCATGGCGAGGAGCTGGTTAAACGCATTATGTCTCTAAAACCGAGCTCTTTGGACACGCTCAGCAAATGCTCGAATCAGGACAAAAGAATTGTGCCATTACGTAATGGCGGGTCACTCTGCTGTCTGTAAAGGGCTCGGACAGGAGGTAATTTAGCTGCCGGCCAAAGTCACACACCTGCAGACACAAAGGTGTGCAGTGCCCTACAGCATTACGTGCCGAACGGCCTTAGCAAGGGCAGCCTGCGACAGAGCTGTTATTTCTCAGCAAAAGTGTTTCTCATAACACACAGGACAGCAAACACTTATCTTGGACTGTAGATTTGTGGGTACTTACACTGTACACCAGATAGCAAATGCGAATCTCGATGGGATCAAAATCGTGGCATTGCATGGTTTCATCAATGGATCATCATCGTCTCTTGCCATGCTGTACCAACTCAACATTCATGAGGTCATTGTCAAGTTAGCAAGGCTCAGTGTTCACCAAACAAACTAGTCTGCAGGCCAAATTGATTAACTCATTATTTAATAAGATGTTTTTTTTAAAAATCTGCAAGGTGAAGTTCAAAACGTGAACGTAAAGCCTTCAATACCACCTGAGGTCAAGCGCCGAATTGACTTTCAACATCGTCACACTTATCGTACAAAGTCATCGCTTTATGCGTTTGCCCATTTTATGGATATCGTACGTCGGATCGCACAATGACGCCAGTTAGCTACGTCACTGGATGATGTCACAATTGAAAGCATGCAAGAGACGAGAGGATATGCTGTATGTAAATCAGAGCCATTTTGAAAGAGGAAACCTGGTCGTGGATCTCAGGATTGAAAGTCTGGTTTTTTTTTCCCCCTGGCCAGGGTCGTGTATACAGTAGAGTATATCTGAGAATGAACAATCTATACAAAATTACATCTACGTGTAGGCTCACACACTGAGCGATTACAAAAGCCTCTCCCATCGTTTTGGGAACGAGTGCGGCGAGTAAGTAAACAAGCCGGTAGGCGACATGGGTGGTCGCTACATAATTGCATACTAGTCATACAGTTTTTGACGGATCGGGCTGAAATTTTTTGACAAAGAGGTTGATTATAGTGCGCATAAAAGCCTGGAAGCCGATTTTTGATTTTCGAAAAAACAATTTTTTTAGGATTTTTCAAAAATTTCAAAATCCCGTTGCTGAGCAACGGTGGCGTCCATAGCAACGGTACTCAAAAGCATACAACTAGATCCTGGTATGAACCTACCTTTCAAGTTTCATCAAAATTGGTTGACTCCTCTGGCCTCCAGAGCTGTCCATTACATACAAACAAACATACAAACATACATACATACAAACGTACAGACAGACGGAAAAACTGAGAATAAGGGTAGTCTAGCAGCGACCACCCAATAAGTATATAAATAAATAAATAAAGATAGATACAGAGATGACGTGCAACAGATAGGAAAGCACAAATAAAGCCGGGGAAGAAAAAGGTAATGAGACTCCATCAGAAGAAGATCAGCATGCTTGAAACCAATTACAGTAAGGCAGCAGTACTTCAAATCCATCCATCCATCCATTGGGAACATACTCTGTGCAGAGCATTGGTGCTGCCCAAGCACTCTCCTTGGCTATTGGGCCAATCCTGGACAGGTCACCACTCCGACGCGGATACCAGCAAGCTAGCACTCATTTTGCCACCTCAGAAGGATGAAGAGGCAGAATCAACCCCAACTGGTATTAATTCAACAGCTGAGGGGGATTGAATCCAGATCCTAGGATCCCAAGCCCACAACCCTAACCATTAAGCAACACCAGGCACACTGTAAAAGCACCTTTTATATTTATCTGATTACATTAATGTGTGCATGGTTAATCTTAAATTATGATGCAAATTAATATGTTTACGTAATGATAAAATAACTTCACGTTTTGATTTTCACCAGTCGAGTGCCCGTCCGAAGGGTGATCTTGTTTGAAGCATGCAACATGTTCTTATGACGCATACCTTTATTTGGGCGGTGTATAGGCAACTGACAACTGCCTCAATGGCAACTGAAAATACAAATTAAAATAACACTGGTTACATACGGGAAGCAAAAACATACCTAATGCTTATAATTCAAAACAACTCACTGCACTGGAAAACCTGGGGACAGGAATACTATAGATACTGCAAATGGTGTGGACTTGTAATACCCTCCCCCACCTGGAGGTGGCGCTACACGATACACATTTACATATTGAATTATGTGTTCCTTCTCTTCACCCCCCCCCCTCCCTTTCTCCCCCAAGACAACAGCAAAGATAAAAACATTCCTATACATTAAAGAGCAGGTTTGGGTCGCTGATGACTTCGCGTGATTCGAAGGTTGTAATCACATTAATAATCGTTGGGCAATTATTTTCTTACATTTGAAACTCAAAATATGCTAAATTAACTTTTAAGTCAAAACTTTTCTCGGTGATAGAAAAACAGTCCGGAATTTACCGAAGATGCTATGACGTCACGTTCTCCGAAAACTTCGTGAACATTCGGAAACAGCGTGTGAACAATGGCGAGATGCGAATCAGAGAGTGATTCAGTGTCGATGAATTGAGTGTTTTCATTCCGATATTACGAGGACGAGTCGGAGGATGATGGGAATTTATACTACGGAGTTTCTGGCCCTGAGCCATATAAATTTGAGCCACTTGAAAGTGCCAGAAAACGGCCTATTTCGTGTACAAGTGGCAGGACTGACTGTCCGGCAGTTCACACTGACAGACTCCACCAGACAGATTGGTTTGTAGATTTTCATTTTCTTGGTCGATGCATAAAATAATGTAAAGTTTGATTCGTCTGTGACTTGATATAATAATTTTAACCCTCAAGTCACTCAAGAGTCAGAAATAGAATGAATCAATAATGGACCCAAATATATTATACTCCGTAGCCTTGGCGTTGAAGTCTTTCTGACAGCTGAGCTTGACCCCAGCGAAAGTGAACAGTGAGAACAAACCCCAACTTTCAAGAGACTGTTGTGGCATATAAATACCAAAACATGTTTAGCCTCATTGGGAAATATTCTACCAAATTTAGGGAAAAAAAAGTGGAAAATTGATCAATTTTTTACAATTGAAATGAAATGGCCCAATTTGCTGACGCTGTTAAAAAAGTAATTTAATCAACAATAAGTTGATTTGTTGAGAAATTTTTTCATGCTTGTGTTTTTTGGAAAGTTTATTTATGTGTTTTTCCATGTTCTCTTTAAGAATACATTTCAAGGTTTTTCTCACTTAAACTCAACAACTGATTCTGTGACAGGGCAGTATCTCGAGAACTTGTCAACCAACAACTCGTATTCACAGAGTGGTGATCAATGTGTTTATGTCTTCGTAATCCTCGGCTGTGAAATGGTCACCACAAAATACAAGTCTATCCAAAGGGTCCTCTTTACCCGTTTTCTTTGGGAAAATTCGCCCGTTTTGTTTGTACAAATCTTATCCACTGCCGGCGAATGTTTGATTCCTTCGGGAATCGGTGGGAGCGATTACCCGTTTTCCAGCCATTTTCGCCAAACATGACGACACACGTACGAGGCATGATGCACAAATATCCACATAACTTTGTTCTACATAATTCAAATAAAAAAGGATAATATAGACAGTTGCAAGCTCAAAAAAAGCGAAAGAACGGCCCGCTGAACTGGACACTTCTTCAATGAGCGAGTGTGCGTCCACTTTGTTTTGGAGAACGTGACGTCACCATCCATATATGGGCACGCGGCTGTTTTTTTCAACAGCCTCGAGAAATAACAACTTCGGAGTTTAATTTCATTACTTTTCCCAATAGTTAGGCAACCACATAGTTTGCATCGAACTATTTAATGCACATATAATCATATTGATAAATTTTCAGAACATGTTTGGTGACCCGCAACCTGCTCTTTAATGTGTGGTTATGCAGATCCTATGTAGCAAGTCTGGATGTAATCAGCCCAGAACTGTAAGAGGAGTAGCGTGACGCCACACACACACACACACACACACACACACACAACACACACACACACACACACACACACACACACACACACACACCCGTAAATTAGAGTGAGGATGTATAAAAGTTTAAATATATAGCTCACAAATTGTTGGTCAGACCATTACTGTACTATCATTAGATAATGCAAATGAATAATCACAACTACAACAACCACAACCCAAATTATTCCCACCTTCTTGTCGGGTGAGTCAGGGAAAAAGTTTTTGTCCCAAATATTCCATGAGCCGGCTGGTCAGGCCAAAAGTTCGACTGGAGCTGATTGAGATGACAATTTGTGACGTGTTCAAGGTGCCGGCGAGAATTCGCCGGGTATTCACGGAAGACACAGTGGGATGTTTAATGGCCATCAGCTAATGCTAGCAGGCAGGACACCCAATTTAACTTCAATCCGTGGGACTGTGCACTTTGTGGTGCAAAACTGTACAGATGAATCAGCAATCTGACAATTCATAGTTGGGTCGGCAATCGAATCCACACTCGACAGCTCAATGGTAAAGTGTGTTAGCTCTGCAACATCCTGTCGGACTACATAACGCTATCTACAGCGTACTCATAAACACACATGTAATACTAGAACGGTACTCGGTAGAGCATCCTTACTCCAGGCCGAACAGTTTACATTTTCTATCTCACTGAAAGGCTGAATCTGGATTCGGACCTGAACTAAAATCTAATTGGCTTGTTCTTGTCACCTAAACAACTCATCCACCAAGTTTTGTCATAACATGTCCCCAACTTTTTGAGATATTGTGCTATATATCGTTTTTGGCCCATCTCTCAACGGTGAAGAATCTCTTAAAAAATTCTCAAATCCGAATCCGGATTCGGATCTTCACCAAAATTTAATCAATTCGTCCTTGTGACATAACCAAGCTGTGCACCAAGTTTCCTGTTAGTCCGTCCGTTACCTTTTGAGATATTGTGCTATATATCGTTTTTAGCTCAGTCTCTCAATGGTGAAGAATCACTTTAAAAATTCTCAGATCCGAATCCGGATCTTCACCAAAATTAAGCGTTGCCATCCTTGGTTTGGCACTGACACACACAAAAAAAATTCAGAACGATTGCTTCAAAACTGTGGTCAAAAATCGTGTGACAAACAGACAGACAAGCACACAAACGTTACAGACCAACATACTTGGCAAAAAAATACATTTTCGCCAAGTAACAAACAGGGGTGAAAACATAACCTCCGTTCACCTTCGGTGGCGTAGGTCCTGTAATAATGAAATGTATTGTTATATAGGAGGGGTGTTTAAAATAATTTTAGAATAATGTTGCCTTTTACAATGGTTGAACAGTAAGACCACAGCCTGTTATTTTTCTCATTATTGATCGCTAGATTAAGATTGACAGGGTCACCTTCAGTTGGATGTTTTCACCTTTCAGCTGTCTAGCCTGGTTTGGAATATCTGCTTCCCTGTAAACTGCCATCCTGATGTTTCGCATGCTGGACGATGCTCAACGTGTGTGTGTGTGTGTGTGTGTGTGTGGTGTGTGTGTGTGTGTGTGTGTGTGGTGTGCGTGTGCAGCGCACCATCCCTCGGATGGACGTTAAGGCCAGGATCCCATCTGCCAGCATTGGTCATGGATGCCAGCATGTTAATGATCCGACGGTGTTCCTCACCCAATTATTTTTTTTACAAATTCTGCAAAATCACCTTCAGTCGAACGCCAGGCCGGGCCGCCCTTCGTGAAAGACTTGTGATGAAGAACGTTCTCCGACGATCAAGGTGGGAATAATTGGGGCCATTAAAAGTAGTATAGTAGTCGTAGCAGCAGTTACAGCAATGAGATTTTTGATTGTTCGATTGCCAATAAATGTTTGGGAACAAGATGGAATTTACAAGCAAATTTCTTGAACACTCTCATCAGGGTTCTTCGCAAAGATTATTTTATTTATTTATTAATCTTGGGGAAAAAGGAGCATGGACTCCAATGTAGGATTTACTCCCGAAACACACGCTGTACGGGTGAAGAGAGCACTAGAACATGACACGTTTACTACTCTTCAGGTTCCATAACGGATCATGAATTTAATTTAATCCACATTTAGAAGTGAAATCCCAGGCACGTGCAGTCATTGTAGATTTTCAATGGACAGGTCGGTCTGGAACGCGCATCGAGGAGACAATAATTGGGTGCTTTCGAATTAGACAAAGTTTCCTTGTATTTTAACACACACACACACACACACACACACACACACACACACACACACACACAACACGGTGCATCCCTTTCTTGTGGACTCAAACTTCAAGCGGGACACTTTGACTTACAGTTGGCAGGGGGTGCTGAGAGAACAGTCCTCAAGAAGACCGGGTTTCCGGATGAGGTTTCATTGCACCCCATACCCCTCTGCCATCCTACAACCCTCCCCCCACACCCACCCAAGTAATGGATTGACCCGGGCTGGGAGAATTGAGCTCTTCACTTAATATAACATCTGCCTTTCAGACAGGCAAAACTACCTCCCCAAGCAGAACTTCATCATTCCAACAGCTGTCCCCTACACAACGATTTACTACGTTGACCAGTTATTTTTTTCTCAACACTCAGTAACATAACAGACTCTACCCCAGTTTCGATGTGAGGTTAGGGGTAAAACACGCCGTCTAGTCTTGGGTGGATGCCTGACTGATTAATATCATGGTGTTTCACAGTAAAGGAGTCTGTTGATCACATACTGCCGGGCTGTCATTCGCAGATGTTATTAAGCTGGCTGTCTCCTGTGCAGGCACTCACTTTGCAGACAATAAACGCACCTTAACAAAAAAACTGAAAAGAAAAAGTCATCACGTGATGGTACCCCAGCCAAATGATAAATGCCTGCCCTCGATTTATTTTTGATGCAGAGCAAATTTGAAAAAGAATCCCAACTCGGCGGCGTAATGGTTAGAACATCTGCTCCGAGTCTGCGACGTAGGTGGTTCAAACCCCGGCCTTCCCTGCTGAGTGTGGTGAGAAGGGTGGTGCCATTGTTGTGACGTCGTTGGTACCCAGAGTGCCCGAGGAAGTGACTGCACTTCCCCCAAGTTCAGTGGCAGTTTGTCTCATCTCTTGTATTCGTCTGTATGTCCATGAGTGTGAGATGTGCATGTGCCAGCCCCACGATGAGCATTTGACCCTATTAAAAAAAAAACCAGAGAGTTGGTGTCAAAGCCACCCAATGCTCGCCTGTTTATACATTTATCGTTTTTAAAAGACTAGTCTAATAATTTTTTATAAAGCATTGCAGTGAAGTCTGATCCAAATAATTTTAAAGCAATATATGTATTTGTAGATTGTAATCAGTAAAAAAAATAGTGTGGTAGATAAAAACATTAGAAACGAAATAACTTGCACCAAAAACTTTAACATTTTCACGCTGACGCTCACCGCCGGGGGTATCGCTACAGCTCTCTGTTCTTCGAACAGGCGAGCTAAAAAACCAGTAAAAAAGACAAAATTTCATAGCCCCCCCTCTGTTGTTTGAGTATTTTTGCTGCATGGAGTTAAAGGGCTAGCCCATATTTCCATATTTCCAAGATTTTTGTGTATGCACAACTGACTCGAGTGGTCATGACATGGAAGATTACGTACGACTGGGCAAGATTGCATAAATAACAAAATAGCTACCAGTCAACCATCTTGGATCTGATCTCGAAAATAAATGACGTGCTTATGTAAGCCATCATTCCTTGTCTGTGTGCCAAGTTTGAACGACATCAGTAAATGCATGTCCGAGAAATGGTTGAGGACGTGTTCAACATCGGCTTTTTTCAACTAAAATGGCCGTCAGTCTACAAGTCGAGCATCTTTGATCAGATCGCAAAATATAGTTAGGTGCAAAAATGTATACCATTGTGTGCTGTGCTTGTGCCAAGTTTGAACAAAATCGGATCATGCATGTCAGAAAAATGTTTGGGGACACGTTTAATTAACAGAATAGCTGCCGGTCGGCCATCTTGAATCTGATCTCGAAAATAAATGACGTGCTTATGTGAGACACCATTCCTTATCTGTGTACCAAGTTTGAACAACATGAGTAATTGCATTTCCAAGAAATCGTTGAGGATGTGTTAGACACCAGGTTTTATGTTTTTTACACGTAAAATGGCCGCCAATTGGCATCTTGAATATGATGTCGAAAAAAAAAAATGACGTGCAGATGTATACCATCATGTGTCGTCTTTGTGCCAGGTACGGATAAAATTGGTCCATACATGTCCGAATACGGGCGGACGACTTGAAAATCGAACCAAATCCATAAGCCCTGTTTTGGACAAAGTCCAACAGGGGCTAAAAAAAAAAAAAACCCAAGTCATATAGGTATTATGAAGTCGTGACTGTAACTTTCCCATGAACTAGCGACATACCACAGATGACACTTACCTTACTTTATAAATGAGCAACAAAGTCAATTGGTATGCAAATAAAAAGAAAACTTATTCCTTAAGAAATTCGAAGTTTATCCATTGAGGTTTGGTTAATTTTTTGGCTCAGTATCCCAAAAGACTACATGTACAAGCGGTGAGGTATCTTACAGGTAACCTTAAACCCACTAGCATGCGCAGCTGCATGCAAAACACAAGAAAGCACGTTTGCTATTCCATGCATGTTCCGTGATCAATATACACCAACGCTGTTCTACAGGGGTGATGTGGATCCCAGAGTAATGTCAGGGCAAAGCAACATTGTGAAGAGTTACATATAAAAAAAAACAAAATTTAAAGTTGTATTCTTGTGAATCCAAAACCGAAATAAAATCAGAAACAAACAAGGTGCGGAAAAAAACTTGACTGACCTATCTCAAGATTATGGTGAAATAAGTAGAAAACCTTTTAAGGAACACAAAAGCTCCTATTGTGGGTCCCAATGAACCAAATTGCCTTGCACTGCTCGGAGCAGATTAGCTTATTTCAAAGGAACCTGGCCTTTTTCAAAAGATTTTCGTTTGGGATTTCAAGATACCGAGGCCCAATTGCAGAACCAGTATAACTGGCTAATTGTGTGCCTTTGAGAGGGGTTTGGAAGGCTGGTGGAAGGTGGGAGGAACACAAAGGTTCGCCTTGCACAATCGGTGGACTTTAACCTAGAGCCGTATCAAACAAGCGGCATCGTCTTCGAGACCGATTGTCATAACACCACATCGCAAACTATAATTCCCAGCGCGCATCATTTGCTGCGGGGACAGAAGGATAATTGGAACCTGTAAAGTGTCGCTTTCAAACTTCAGCAAAGGCCGTTTGCAGATGACAGTGGCAGCTATGAAAAGGCCGTTCGTAAATAGAGGAATCAAAAGAAAAGGGATTGTGTACTTGTCAGCTTGGTGACACAAAGAGAGTGAAAGTATGTATCAGCAATTCGTGCAGATTGTCCAAAACACCTGCGTTTGTCACCGTGTGTGCGCAAAGGTGGTCCGATAGCTAGATCCGAATATTTGTGACGACAGAAATAATGCCGAGCTGCGGTGCACGGTGCGAGGGGCGTTCAAAAAGTTATACACACAAGGTACTGCCGATAGTCGAAGAGGGTCTTTTGTCGACATTTTGTATTTTTCAATGCGTTGATTATGCAATTAGGAAGAAAATATTTTACCAATTATAAGGAACGAAGAGTTCGTTCTATAGACAACATGTATATGTGCGACGAAGAACCAAAATCAATTCCAAAACTAGACGGGCGCTCGGCAGAGCGCACTTCAAAAATAATTCACTGGTTGAATTCAGAGACCTGAAGTTTAAATCCACTTCAAATTTATTTATAAATAAATCAACAAAAACGTTCGCGCGTCTTGGACCATTTTAAGTCCCATGTTCTTCGAGACCATTTTGAACGTCCTGCACAGGGATATTGGGAGGACATGGAGGTAGAGTGTGTGTGGGTGGTTGATGGTTTCTGGGGTTGGGGCATTACATGCTCCAATACCTGACCGGTTTGTCAGATTGTTTGTCTGTCTGTCTGTGTACAGGATATCTCAAAAAGTTGCAGATGGACCCAGATGAAATTTGGTGTGGGCAGGTTGGGTGTGTGACAAGGAAGAATTGATTCGAATTTGGTGAAGCTCCGCATCTGGATATGAGAATTATTTAATTTTTATTTCTAAAGTGATTCTTCACCATCGAGAGATAGGGCCAAAAAACGATATATAGCACGATATCTCAAAAACGTGTTGGTCCAGATATGTTCTCATTGGTCAGGCATTACGTGGCGGAGGTACGCGCGCTCCACCGAGTGCCCTTCTAGTTTTGGAGTGGAATCGAGACGTTTGTAAAGACAGAGAAATGCTTCCATGTCACAGTGTCAGCTTTGCCTGAGAAACACCTTTTTGCCCAATTATCAATTCCCTGCAGCAGCTTGCACAGCCAATACGTCGCAATTATTTGGGGAAACTGTGAAAATGCCGAGTCCTGTTTAACCTCGGATGCCAGTTTAAAAACGGATTATTTGCTTGACAAAATGGTGGTTTATTACACAAAAAGGAGTTCTTACATGTGTACTGTACGTAAACACTTCCCTGAGACAAGCTCGTTGATTTTCCTTTCGTAACGACATCCCCAAGCTATTGTGTGAAGGTGATGAATAATATTTGATGAGATCAACTTAAACACCATCACACGACAGTGTATAACCGCTGGCCGACTGGATTAGGAAGCCAATGGATTTCAATTATGGAATTGGGGCACTTTTGTTTGACGGGATGGGACATTAGCCAGGGGATCACAGGGTCTTCACTCCATTAGATTCTTCTTGCTATAAAATCGACCATCTTGTTTCTCTTTGTACTGTAAGTAAGGGAGCCGGAAAGCCATTCTATCAATTTCGCAAGATGTAT
The DNA here is from genome assembly GCA_035128595.1 of Eptatretus atami. NCBI lineage: Eukaryota > Metazoa > Chordata > Myxini > Myxiniformes > Myxinidae > Eptatretus > Eptatretus atami. The sequence goes on from CM068964.1 coordinate 88,830,905, forward strand.
ATTTGACCGGGTTTCAGTGACGGATTCCATGTTGCGACTTCCATAATCGGGCAGAGAGGTACACGACGATGCCAATGATGGCATTGCCTGTGGGTTGGGAGATTCAGTTATAATTTTGTTTGGGTACCTGTGATGCGCAATGGCGTATCATTTTTGAAAGTTGTGGGATCTTTACTGATGAGTGAACATGTCGGACAGCTAGCTGTAACTAGAACAACACTCGGTAGAGCGCATACCTCTGCCAGGTTGAGATATCCTGCTCACAGACAGACAGGCAAACAGGGGTGAAAACATAAACTCCACCCACCTTGGGTGATGGAGGTAATAACCTCTGATGAAAGATAGAATGATAATTGATGAGATAGCCATTATATACAAAACCATGAGAAGGTCAAGGATGGTGGGTGGGATGGGATGGAATGGCATTTAATAGGATGGGAGAGATATGACAACAACTGCCCCCACCATCCCCCTTCCCAAAATGTTGTGCTTGAAGCACTGCCAGCTGGCATGCCGTGACCGTGACGTCATCCGACATATAACAACGCTTTGACAAAAGTTCTTCTTTTCTTCTTCTATTCTATGCAGCATTGCAAGTAGCATCATTGGCTGAGTAAGGGTGGGAGGAGAGGGTGCAGCTACGCCACTGATGCAGTGCCCCTTATAGGTTAGAGTAGGAATTTGGCCAAGGTGCCGGCGATGGCTCGCATACTCTTTGCAAAGGACATCATTCGATCTTTAACATCCACCGACTAATGCTGGAAGAACGGGACGCCCAGTTTAACATCCATCCGAGGGACGGCACACACAATGATGCCTCACCTTGCTTGTGAAACACCTGCATGACAGGTCATCGCTGGGTCGGGATTCAAACCCAGGCTAGACAAGTCAGAGACGATTGTGCGTACCTCTAGGCTATCCTTGCATCCCAAGTCTACTTTTTTTTGGCCAAAAAGGAAGAAAAGTCGGAAGTAAATTTCGATGTTGTAAGCACAATTTCATGGCATTGTTAATTACGCCTTGAGGTTTGGTGATGGGCGCACACAGCGGTGAGAGAGATAGCAATCATGATAGACAAAAATGAGACACACCTCACAGTATTATTACTTTGTATGCAGGCTATGGTTACTGGTTGCATCATTTTCTGGAAGCACGGCTGTACCGCTGATGCAATGCTCCCCGTTTTCAGTAACCTGCTACTCATTCTGCTGACCTCAGAAGGATGACAGGCTGAATCAACCCACCTGGTGTTATTTAACGTCACAACAGGGGGTTCAAACTCATGACCCTAAGATCTTAAGCCAACCACCCTAATAACCGTTCCAACTGTTAAGCCAACATCTGGCTTGTGGTATTAGTTATATAATAAACTATCAGGGGTACCTGGCATTGCCGGTGCTGTTCTTATCCTGTTGGCATTTTATAGAAATCAAATTTTGGTTTTTAGATCCTCGTGGAGGATCTCTAAGTCTTACTCACGTTGTTGTTCTTGTGGACTTTTTTGTTTCACCAGCCTACAGTTTTTCATCGAAACTTCCTGAAACTTGGCGTATATATGTAAAAATTCCCTGCGCAGACAGTAACCATCTCCGATTTTGAAAATTCCTCCTAGAAAAAAAGTTATGACGTCAAAATATCTCCGCGAATGGAAATCTCCTAAAAAATTATCTCAAACTAGGCAAGCTTTTTGAATTCTGTTTGTGGGAATCGAACAGGGCATTAGCAGAGATGAATACCGCACATATGATACATCACTACGACGTCATATCAATTTTTATGGCGTCATTCCTATTTTTTGACATTTTTTGTTTCACAACCCAGAGTTTCATCGGATCTTCGTGAAATTTGCCATGTATATTGCAGAAATCCCACGCGCAGGCAGTAACCATTCCGATTTTGGAAATTGTTCCTAGAAAAAAAGTTGACGTCATAATATCCGCCGCGAATGGAAATCGCCTATACCATTATCTCCGAACTAGACAAGCTGTTTGAATTTTGTTTGCGGGAATCAAGCCGGGCATTAGCACAGATACTTTATCGCAAACCTGATACATCACAATGAGTCATAATTTCGTTTTTATGACGTCATCATTAAGAGGACGAGGATCTTAGCTCATTCGAGCTTGTTTTTTCTTCTATTTTTTTTGTGGGGCTTAAAACACTTCCCTAACCCACAATGGAATGGGTTCTGGGATCCTTTAATATTACCTTTCACATAGCTACAAAGGCTCATTAGGCACGACAGAGAGATTAAAAAAAAAATTCCCAAAAAATAAAACTTTGTTTTTTTCAATTTTTTCATTTTTTTGCCCAAAACACTCCGTGACATTCATTGATGAACCTCTGAAAGTTTGAGGAAGATCCGTTTGACCATCTATAAGGAAAAATCGCCACACAGACAGACAAACGGCTCTCTTGTAGTGCAGACAGCACATCAACGGAAG
>CM068964.1:88833358-88851102 GCA_035128595.1 Eptatretus atami
CAAGACGACACACCACGTAGAATTTTAAGTCCACAAGTTGTCTCTTCGACATTTCCTTCTTGAGATGATTGAATCTGACTAGGAGCTGTTGTCTCAGTGTTATGTAGCGTGAAGGGGACATTACACAGACCGTTTTGTTTGCAGTCACTCATAAGTAACAGGATCCTTCATCCGAGTCAAACAAGGGCGCAGGTCTTTGGCCATTTACGTGGCCTTTTGCGTTTAGCATCTTCACACGATCTCCAAAGATGGCAGGACGTTCCACATCAAACCGCACCGAAGGAAAGAAAAGAAATGAGGAAAAGGAATCAAACAGCAAGTTTTTCAGGCAGCTTGTCACACGTGACTTCAGCGTTTCATCCGACGGTTGCGAGTTGCGATCTTGACAGACAACGCGTGGTACCCATGGTTTCCCTCTTCCTACACTTCATTATCCATTCCGACACCGATGGTGGCAACTCTCGAGCTTCCACCTCATCATCAAAAGGTGAAATCTCATACTCACAAGGAAAGGCATGGAAATGAACCAAAGCTGTCATAAAAGGCAAAGGCTTCAGCAATATGAATCACCACGCCATGCGAGGCCACAGGCCCGAACAGCTGATAACGTTTACTTTTCGTTTCGTGCAGATCTCCAGCAGACTTTAAAGGCGGTCAAGCAGAACTCTCGCCTTGCCAATCGCTGTGCTTACAAAATACTCGATGTGAAAACACAATGAAAGAGTGCCATTTTTGGTCTTGCACTTCAAACAAGGAGATAACAGTCAGCTTTTGGGTCTATCAATGAACTCCAAAGTGTGCCTGCTGAGGACTTTAATCAGTTGCTCAACATGCATCTGTGAACAGGATTTCATGATCAGATTAAGTCAAGCAGTTGTGGCAAACACAAGGGCAATGCAACTTTCAAAATGGACGATTCTCAGTGAGGTTATAATTTCAAGACTAATGTCACTTAAACCACTCATCCCTTATATAAATAAATAACAGTTACCTTGCAAGGAACTTCAACACAGGAGGAAGCCATAAGGCCTAGTCAAGCCTGCATTTTGGTAACCAACTTATATGGTGGTGGTCGTAGGGCAGCTTAGCTGTCGGGGTAGCTATCATTTCTTGAAGCGCGACTGTGTCGCTGATGCAGTGCCCCCCTACCAGCACACACACTGGAACTGGTACTCATTCCACCGACCTCGGAAGGATGACAGGCTGAGTCAACCCCCTGGTGTATTAATTCAGCAGCCGACGGGGCTTCAACTCAGGACCCTAGGATCCCAAGCTGCCACCCTAACCACTGAGCCAACACCAGGCTTAATTGTATGGTTGTTTGTGCATGTTCTATCCTTTTTAATTTCTGAGCATCAAGCAAGGAAGTAGCACGTACCATTTTTGAAGTCTTTGCTTTTAGTTTGGTATGACTCGGCTGAGGTTCAAACCACTGATCTTCCAGACTCAGAGCAGATGCTCTAATCATTACACCAACACTTCTGATATGTATAAACACAACTAAAACTTACTTTTTCTCCAAAATTGTGCCTCATGGAAAACGAGGCAACAACAGGGAATGGGGGGGGGGGGGGGACAAGTGAGGTGCAATGCAACAAGCATGGGAATTGTCAAATAGGAAAAGAGGGAGCGGCGGAATATATATGTCAATGTAAACGAGGCTCACTGCAAGAGCATGGCACAGCCCAGATGAGGAGATGCACAAACGCATTACACCAACAAAGATATTCTAGAGGTACACTCACTCACCTCTCAGCCATCTAGCCTGGGTTCGAATCCTGACCCATCTATAAACCGTCATCCCGGTGTTTCACAGGCAGGGTGATTCATCAATGTGCGTCGTCCGTCGGATGGACATTAAATGGCCGTACCATCTGCCAGCATTAGTTGGTGCACGTTAAAGATCCCATGATGTCCTTCGCGAAGAGTAGGTGAGCTATCGCAGGCACCAATAACAAATTACAAATTCCTGACCGACAAAGGGCAAAGCAGCAGTGGCACAGCCGCACCATCAGCCAATGATGCTACCGCGCAGCCTTGTGCTTCATACGAAAGAAGAAGAAGACCAACAAATCAACACCAACAGTGAACAAGACAATCCCTGAACAGGTATGCTTCGCTTTAGAAGACAACTTCACAGAACAGAGAAGATCACGTCTGGCCATGAAGGAACCTGAGCCGGAACGACGTCCAAAACCACATGACCTGCATCCTGACGCAAACTTCGCATGAAGCTCGATGAGATTGTCATCAGATTTCTGATCGCATGAGGAATCAGAGGAGGCTGTTTATTTTTTTTTATCAGGGCGATGCAAACAAACAGGCATTGTTATCATTAGGTTTGTTTTCCGACAGCACACAGCACCTGCAGAAATATTCAAAACAACATGCTTGAGAAAACTTTTTTTCCTTTTTTAAAGAAAATTAACATTTTCAAGGGATAGTTATACTACTCGGTAATACAGGATAAAGTGCATACAATCTGTTCAAACAAACTGTAGATTTAGGTTGAAACATCGACACAAGATGCACAAAAAGGGCACAGACAGCACGGGCAAATTATTCGGTAAAAACCATGAGCAATTCAACTTCTGGAATGGGGAAAGAAATGAGGCAAAATGCTTAATAAATGTCTCATCCGAGATCACACAGAATATGGTGTAATGTTTCGACACCCTGGGTGCAACCAGTCTCAGCTGCGCGACCTGCACACAACAAGGCCATCCGGTCATCTGGAGACTCCTCAAGGTGTTACCCTGATTGTCTAAACCGCGCGTCATTCGAAAAGCTCGCGAAAAGGCATAACTAAGCTTTCTAATTCTACCCTCATCCCATTACCTCGGCAGTGATAGTGTTTTCAGGTGAACAAACGGGCCAAAATCAGGTTAGTTCGGGAAGCAAGGCCCCTGGGACCACAGTCTGGCTGCCCCCTAAACCATTAGGGCTTTGTTCCTTCGACCTTAGCTTAACCTTCGGCCTAAGGGAAGAGGGACAAAGGCCGGCAGCAGAAGTCTCCACAAACAGGCATGAAAAGCAGGGTGGCCATAGGGACACTTCAACATGAAAGCTCCAAGCAAGTGCCGGGAGCAAAGCACTGTCCAGCGAGCCCGTGACCAGCAAGCAATGAGAGCATGGCGGGCTTATTTCCATCCTCTTCAACGATACAGGCTATGAGTGGCCTATCATTTCATGAATACTTTACTCTCGTGTGTGCTGCATTTCAATGGTGGCTCTAAGGTTGTTATTATGCCCGGAGCACATAAACATAGACGGTATTTGGAAGCGCATAATATCGCGTACAGTATAGAGCAAAAATATTCTTGGCTAAGGAAGGAGGTTTGAAACCGCAAGGTAGGTCAATCAAGATCACTATTACAATTTCGGATAGGTGTAAGGTTAACTAGAGATTCGATATTCCCAAACATCCGAAGGAATCCAATAGTTATCTACCGTACAGTCCTGACACTATATATATATATATATATATATATATATATATATATATATATATATATATATATATTATATATATATATATTATATATATGTGAGTCCAACGTTATTGGGTCATAACGCAGCAATGATGGCACATTGAGCAGCCTTGTTTACGACTCAGGAGATCATACCATATCTTCGAATCGTCCAAAGTACCCTCTTGAAAAGCATGGCAACAAACACCACTATGAGGTGGGGGGGGGGGGAAAACATGGCCTTTAAATGCACAAGCGAGCGTTTGATAAATCGGCATTGTCAGTACGTTGATTGCATTGCAATGTTTGTGACAAGGCCTGTGGATGCTTCGACTCACGCTGGGTCGTTATCCACAACAAAAGCTCACCAATCTGGCTCACTAAACGAACTTACAGCAAACGTGAAGGATCGAACAAGCACGCGAGTACTGAATATTCCATGCGAACAGGTCGCAGAAAAACAGTCCCCGAGGAGACGGAGGAGTTAAAGGATGGAGATGGGCCATGGCGAGATGAAAGGAGAATGAGGAGGCAAAAAACATGGAACCAAAAAATGATTACTCTTGTTAAACTCATTCACCGATGCAGCGAAACAGCCACCCGGTGACATTTTCTCGTTTCAAAGACAATTTTTTTTCTTCTTGATTTCAGTATCGACTAGATTCTCTCTCATCAGCGGCCGATAATGTACATTGTGTTCACTTGTGACCCTGTGTCAGGAAACAGACCAATTAAACGACCTTTTTTGGAGTGCTTTTTATTACATATTTTGGTGACATTAATTTTGATGAACTCTCCACCAAAGCATGATGATGTCATCTCCCATTGTATTTGATGTACGAGCAAGCGGTTCACCAACAGGAGACTACTCAACCTCGCAATTAACGGGCTCCCTGAAGTTGCAGCCGCTGAACCACGATCTCACTATTACTTTCCACTTTTAATAACTGCAGAAAGATACCAGCGACGACCAGAGATGAGTAAGAGTGCGTTTCGACAAGTACGTTTTGGGACAACATCCAAACACATGACTATGGAATAATTAAATAAATAAATAAATGGTCGAGGCTCGCAGAAGAGCTGGAGCAGAATGGAAATGGGGAAACACCAACAGCAGAGTACAAGTGAGAGTGAGATCAAGGGAAGGGGAGAAGGACACATTGGGGAGAAGGCCACGTAGGGGTGCACACAAGCTGATTGAAACACAGCAAAAGGCTGGAAGCGGGAAGCGAGGATGAAACAAAAGGCACAACCACAACAACTAACAACAAAGAGGTGAGGGAAGGGGGGGGCACAATAACCTGAAAAAGGAAGTTCTTGGGAATGTGGTGATTTAGGGTAGAAGAGATCATGAGTATGGATGGGGAATGATCTGAGGAAATGGTGAACAGCTGTCGTTAAGCCCTGGAAGGAAGAATGGGACTGAAAAAACTTGGAAAGTTGGTTCCACAGGTGAGAAAAACGAGGAATGAAGAAACCCCGCAGTTAGCCTGGATTTATGGAGTTGAACAAAAGAGGACTTACTGGCAGACCATGTGCATCCTACAGAAACTTAGGAGGGACCAAGCTAAGTGAGGACAGAGGGTGGGACAGAAAAGATGGGCCAGGGCAGGGGGGGGCAGAAAAGAGGAGTCTGGGCACAGCGGCAGAAAGAGAGGGTCCGGGGCATAGGTGGCAGAAGAGGGGGGGCAGAAAACAAAGGAGGAAGGACTTGAGGAATCAAAGAGGGGGAGGGGTATGGAAAGGAGGGACATGTAATTGGGGGACGCCAAACAGGGGTGGAGGTTGTGGAGCCTGGAGCGGGTGAATAGGGAAGTCTGGGTGTAAAGATTAGGTTGAGGAGGGTACTGATGCAAGTGAGTTTGTCACCATATTCCCACACACAGTACAAAAAGGGTTGGATTTAAGGCTTCCAAGAACAGAGAGACAAAGACAGATATCAGGGGTGTGTTTCGTTAAGGCCCTGTCACACCTTGACGATTTAGCCAGCGTATGCCGACGTATGAAAAATTTGTCTAAAAAGCTGGCACAAGTCGAATACGTATGGGTAAGTTTGTATACATAATAGCACACTGGCATACATCTAGTACGCTGGCATAATCGTCAGTATGCCGAGCTGTTAGACAAATTTTCCATGCTTGAATTTTCGACGTATGCCAGGTATGACTCACACGTTCCGTATAACGCTGGCCATAAGTTGTAGGCACGTTACGCGAATCGTTGACACAACTTACTTGTTGTTGTTGTTGTTTTCTCTTTCGGCTGCTCCCTTTAGGGGTCCCACAGCGGATCATCCGTTATGATCCGCATACTGATTTGGCACAGGTTTTACGCCGGATGCCTTCCTGACGCAACCCTGGTCGCCTCTTACGACACAGGGATAAGGATTGGGTTTCGCCATGATTCCGGGCTGCCCTACACCCTCTCATAGCGCGGCCCAGCGCAGAGCTCCCATCCTCAAGCGATCCTCCAACCCAAGCCTCCGAGTAGCCGATTACAGGCGCACGCCACTACGACCGGTGTTGACACACTTACTTGTAAAGTTAGTCATAAGTAGAACACGTCGAAGGTAATGTTAGCGTCAGTGTTCCAGACTCCCTGGTTTTTTTTTTTCTTTGGTATGACGGTGATGTTGAACTTTGATTTCTAGTGCGGTTATAATATAATATAATTCATAGGCTGCGCTCAATGATTTAAATCATAACCGCACTAGAAATCGAAGTGTCAACATCACCGTCATACCGAAGAAGAAAACAAACAAAAAACAAAAAACAGGGAGTCTGGAACACTGACGCTAAACATTACCTCGACGTGTTTCGACTTATGAGTAACTTACAATAACGTATGTCGACGTGTGTCAATGATCGCGCAGCGTGCCTACAACTTATGCCAGCGTATGCGGAACGTGTGTCATACGCCGAGTACATCGGAGAATTTTCAACATGCTGAAAATTTGTCGACGTACTACGACGTATGCCAGCGTATACAACGTATGCCAGCGTGCTCTTAACGTAATACAAAACTTACCCATAACGTATTCGACGTGTGCCAGCGTTTTAGACAAATTTTTCATACCTCGGCATATGCTGGCTAAATCGTCAAGGTGTGACAGCGGCTTGACACTTCGATGTCTAGTGCGGTTATGATTTGAATCGTGAGCGCAGCCTGTTAATAGCTACGCCACGTGATCGTCGGCGATACGCTGCCGCGCGCTATGCACAAGTTAGACTATCGTTGGGCATAGGTTGTGAACGCCGACAACACACTCAGCATTCGTTGGTACAAGTTATCTATATGTGATTGAAACGTTCTGTGTACGTTACTAATACGTTATGCATACGTCCAACTCGTTATGAATATGTCAAAAACTGGAAAAAAAAACATCAATAGTTCAGCGTATGCCAGCGTTTTACATACATTTTGATACCTTGCCATACGCTGGCTAAAACGTCAGGGTGTGACAGTGGCTTTAGCAAGCAGCTTGCTCATGGAACGTGCCCACTTTGTTAGCAAAACAGCTGCCGTAGCATATTCAAAACGAGTGGCGGCTATTTCTTCAATTTCACTGTCACAGAGGACAATATTGAAATGTGCAGTTCATACCTTTATTGTTACTTTTACTTTTCATCCTAATTCTTTGAAATCTACAAACATTCAAAACTCGTCCACCTAGTACCTCCTGCAAAATGCACAGTGGTTAGGTCCATAGATAAGCATAGATAAGCTTGGCAGGATGAGCTCTCCCTTCTGAGTCCCCATTCATTTATCTTTCTTTTACTCTTCATTTAGTGCTCTCGAACACAATCAATTAGTTTGGGGAAGTTGTTGTCACAAGTGGATCGAGTAAAACTGAAAACGATGGCCTGGACAGCATTTGTTTGAGTACCACGATGGCGTTGTTTGCATTGAAGACCGCCATATTGTTAAGCGGTGCTGAGAAATCCATTCCATTGGAATGCTTGCTTGGGCACTTTAAATCAAGCAAGTCACTTGGCAAGCAGTAAGCAAGCCATTTGCTAAGGGGACACACCCATGGTTTGGGATGGCAATGATGATTTAAAGGCACGAAAGACAGCGAAACATGAACACGATGGTGGATGAGGCACAGGTTTTCAAGTCATCCAGGGATGAAGAGAAGGGGAGAATGGAAAGTAGAATGGTAGAAGGGGTGGGAAGATTGAACATTTTAAAATTGCCATTTTAAAAGGTTTAACTTGATGGAATGATAGGGGAGCAAGAAGAAGAATGGAGTCTAAAGTTCAGAAATGAATGAATTAAGAATTAGTTAAAAATGAATGACAATCATTTTAATTTGAGGTCGTTTTGAGAAGGAAAAAGGAAAAAAAAGGAAAGGTTTTGAGGAACGGGAGAAAGGAACAGGTTGCACTTTGGCAAGATTTATCAAGATGTGGGTCAGGAGGCAGGGTCTGTTGAACAGGTGGTCAACATAAAGTGAGATAGACAATCAAAGCACAAGGGAAAGAAAGTTTTTTTTGTTCAATTAAACAGAAGGTATAATGAAATAATTAAATCGAGGCAGGTGAATAATGGGACGGAGGGGATGGAGACATAGTGGGTGGTTATGGGAAACAGCGACGACCAAAATAAATAGAATGAACAGGAGAAAAATACACCGGCATGAGCATTCAATAAAAAACAAACAAACAATTGACACAAACAGAGGACATAAAATCGATGGCAACACACACTTCTCTGAGGTCACTCGGAGGACCAAGGGAAGCAACCATGACCAGGAACCAGAAGCTGTATATGGGGTGAGGCCTAATAGTACCAAGCTGCTGCTGCTCCACATTTTGTACAATACTCCTCCACTGCCGTCGATCCCTAGCCAACTCTCCCAACACTCTCGCCACCCTCACCTTACTGAAATCCTTCATCACACAATCTTCCAATCTCAGCTGAGGTCTTCCCCCTGTTCCTCCTACTTTGTTCTCTCAACGCGTCCGCTTTTCTTTAAAAAAATTTATACATTGTTGAGGCTTGTGGAACAGCTAGAATTAGAACAGCTAGAACAGCTAGTACACTGAACGGATCAGGACACAACAGGACAAAAGGAACAGTTGAGAGAGGGGGGAAACACCAACAACAAAGTTGAAGGCCAAGATAGAGGGAGACTTGGACGACAAACAGTACGGCGAGGAAAGGATGGATGCATAGGGTGGACAAGATGGATACAACAGAAGGAAACTCTCAGGAGAGAAAACTGGAAATTGGAAGGAGGAGGGATTGGGGTGGGGTTAATGAGGATAGAAAAGATAATGGTTTTGGATTGGGGATGACCGGAGATGGTGGTGAACAGCTGTCTTGAAGATCTGGAGGGAAGAATGAGATTGAAGAGAATGTGGAAGGTGGTTCCACAGGTGGGACAAAAGAGGAAGGAATGAATGGAGGTGAGCAGTGATTCTGGATTTTGGGAGTTTCACCAGAAGGGGGTTGATGGTGGACTGCGTGGGCCCTGCAGAAACCCAGGGTGGGGGGGGGGGGGGGGGGGGGGGACAAAGCATGGAAAGAGCAGAGGGTGCAAGACCAGAAAGGAGGCGGTAGAAGACAGAGACCACTGACCTGTCTGTGATGGCATAGTGATAGACCCATAGACTCAGCTTCATCACAGAAGATTCCAATAATCTTGAAGGCCTTGGTTTCCACAGGGTCAAACCGAGCAAGATGTGAGGCAGGGGAGCCAGCCGAGAGGGGAGAGCAGTGCTCCATCAAGCTGCAGATGAAGGCCAGGTAGGTGGATAGATGTTCAGGTATGCCAAGAAAGGACTTTGTACGACAGAGGATGCCCAGTCAGCAGTTGGCTTTGGAAGCCAACTTAGATATGTGGTTTGCCCAAGAACGATCATTGCTGATAGTGAAACCCAGGAGTTTGAAAGACTGAACTTCCTCAAGAGGATTGTTAAAAAAAAAGTAATTGGGGCAGGTGGGGAGCATTAACAGATGGTCCTCTTGGAGAGAGATAGTGAGAGTGTGAGATTTGTCAGGATTGAAAGACATATTCCAAGTGTTTGATAAGCTTGTGATTTTGTGAAGGTCTGAAGAGAGGGAAGAGGCTGCAACCTCCCTATCTGAAGAATGAGGGATGTCACAGCAGAGGGTGGAGTCTTTGCCATTCTCTTCCTTCATCCAAACCAGACTTCCGGTTCTGGGTTTGGAGCGTCGGCAGGTCTCTCTCAGGGCTCTCTGCTGACTTTCTCAAACCTAAGTTTCTGGTCGTTATTTGTCCCGTTTTAACTGTATATTTTCTCACCTACATGTTACTGTGTGTTCCTAGTTCAGTTTTGTTTCAAAAATCGTGCTATCTTGTGAGTTTTCGTCGATCTTGTCTTACCGGATTTTTTGAGGCCTACCCATCCTTGCCCTGTTGGTGTACGATCGTGTTTATTTCTATTCTCTCCCAATGACCTTCAATTCCTATTTTCCCCACTTTCCCAGCGCCCAACATCTATTCCCTCCCAATCTAATCATTGCTTCTTGTCTTAAATCCAAAACAAAAACAAACAAACAAAAAAAACTACCTTTCTCCTTGCATACCCACGAGTCCCGATCCTTCTTCTGCTTCTTCTGCTTCTTCTGCTTCTTCTGCTTCTTCTGCTTCCTCTTCTTCTTCTTCTTCTTCTTCTGCTTCTCCCTCCTCCTGCCGGCACACCATCTTTATTCTACTTGAACTGACCCACTCTCGCCATCACCTTCACGATTTCTTCCTGCAACCTTCCATTCCCGAATCTTACCTGTTCTTCAAAATTTATAATCTTCCTTGTATCCTTTTGATCTATACACCTCCTGTAACCACGTGTCTCAAATGCACACTCTTTCTGGTACTTTTCATCGACCCAGCAGCTTCACTCTGTGTTTACTCTTCCCAATTCACCATACACCTCCCCGATTTTACTTCGACCTTCCCTTTTCCGAATGTTACGCAATCCTTATTTAAAATAAATAAATTCACTTTTGACTATACACCTCCCATAGCCACGTGCTTCTTCTGAAACCATGTGATCTGTTTCCACCTCCTGCGTTTACCGATCAAAATTCACCTTTCACCTCACGATTTTTTCCACAACATTTCCATGACCTAAACTGATGAAAAATCTCTCAAACATTAATAATAATAATAATAATAATAATAAAAACGATCTCTTATAATGCATCATCTTCCTCTTTCACACGTGTGGTACTCTTTACTGTTTCATAATTCACTAGTCTTCCACTATTTCCACAGACTGCTCTCAATTCGACCTTTTCTTCATACCTTGCCTAAAAAATCCAACTGTTACAGCGTTTCTTCTCTCCATTTCTCTAATTCGCCTTTATTGCATCCATCAAGAAATGTCTTTAATCGCATCTCTGACCAAAAATTAATAAAATCCCAGTTTGCTATGAATGTTCACTTTCTATCAACCATTTTTTTTTCCCCCAGCTTCAGTGCCAACTCACCTCTCAAAGCAACCATCACACTCTTCTCCCTCCATGCCTCCCTCTCACCTCTTCTCAAAAACACCCTCACCTTTTCCCTCAACTCTCCCTACTCACCCTTTCCACCATTCATCCCCGTCACTCACCCTTCTTAAAGTTGCCCCCCCCCTCTCAACCACAAAAGCTGCCTCCTCCCTGCCTCTCACCCATCTCATCACTCCACCTCCTCAATCCTCAACTGCCTTCTGCCCCCTCCCCCAGACCACAGAGCCTTTTCTCCTCTCATCGGCCCCTCCCCTAGCTATTCTGCAATCCCCCCACACTCTTTCAAAACCCTCCTCCCCCCCCTCCCCTTGTCCTCCCCCTCCACCCCACCCCCTGCACCCAAAGCCTCCTCCCCCCCTCTTAATTAACAGGTGTGACTTCAAATATCCGGGCCTTCGCTCAAACCTACAGATCTTTCCATACAGGTTGCCACTGACAAACAAGACATAATCTGCCGAACAGAAACTTCCTCCCTCAAGAGAGTCTCTGACTTCCAAGTATCTCTCCCTGGTTACTCCTTCCTCCGGTATGACAGACCTGAGCCTCGTCCTGGTGGAGGTGCTGCTCTCTTCATCAAAGACCCCATTCCTCACTCTCCATGCAATGCCCTCACTCCCCCACACCCCCAGGAATACCTCTGGCTACGCCTTCCCCTCCACTCCCACCTCATGTATATATTTGTACTGTACCATCCACCAAACAGTGATGACTCCATTTACACCTCACGATCCGAAAACATGGACCAACTTTTACGCCGGATGCCTTCCTGACGCCAACCCTGGTCGCTCTTACGAACAGATAAGGATGGGTTTCGCGCATGATTCCGGGCTGCCCTTACACCTCTCATAGCGCGCCCAGCGCAGAGTCCCATCCTCAGCGATCTCCAACCAAGCCTCCGAGTTAGCCGGATACAGGCGACACGCCACTACGGACGGTGTTGACACACGTTAACTTGTAAGTTAGTCATAAGTCGAAACACGTCGAAGGTAATGGTTAGCGTCAGTGTTCCAGACTCCCTGGTTTTTTTTCTTGGTATGACGGTGATGTGACACTTTGATTTCTTAGTGCGTTATTAATATAATATATGCATAGCTGCCGCTCAATGATTAAATCATAAACCGCACTTAGAAATCGAAGTGGTCAACATCACCGTCATACCGAAGAAGGAAAAACACAACAAAAAAACAAACAAACAGGGAGTCTGGAACACTGACGCTAACCATTACCTCGACGTGTTTCGACTTATGAGTAACTTACAAGTAACGTATGTCGACGTGTGTGCAATTGATCGCGCAGCGTGCCTACAACTTATGCCAGCGTATGCGGAACGTGTGTCATACGCGAGTACATCGAGAAATTTTCAACACTGCTGAAAATTTGTCGACGTACTACGACGTATGCCAGCGATACTACAACGTATGCCCAGCGTGCTCTTACGTATAACAACTTACCATAACGTATTCACGTGTCCAGCTTTTAGACAAATTTTTCATTAACCTCGGCATATGCTGGCTAAATCGTCAAGGGGTTGACAAGCGGCTTGACACTTCGATGTCTTAGTGCGTTATTGAATATTGAATCGTCGAGCGCAGCCTTGAATAGGCTACGCCACGGGGATCGTCGGCGATCGCTGCCGCGCGCTATGCACAAGTTGACTATGCGTTGGGCAATAGGTGTGAACGCCGACAACACACTCAGCATTCTTGGCTACAAGTTATCATATATGTGATGAAAAACGTCTGTGTACGTTTACTCAATACGTTATGCATACGTCCAACTCGTTATGAAATGTCAAAACTGGAAAAAAAAACATCAATAGTTTCAGCGTATGCCCAGCGTTTACATTAACATGTTGATACCTTGCCATACGCTGGCGAAAACGTCAGGGTGACAGTGGGCTTAGCAAGCAGCATTGCTCATGGAACGTGCCCACTTATGTTAGCAAAACAGCTGCCGTAGCCATATTCAAAACGAGTGCGGCTAATTCTTCAATTTTCACTGCACAGAGGACAATATTGAAATGGCAGTTCAATACCTTTATTGTTACTTTTTACTTTTCATCCTAATTCTTGAATCTACAAACATTTCAAAACTCGTCCACCTAGTACCTCCGCAAACATGCACAGTGTAGGGTCCATAGAGAAGCAATAGAAAGCTTGGCAGGATGAGTCTCCCTTTCTGACCCATTCCATTTATCTTTTTCTTTTACTCATTCATTTAAGTCTCTCGACACACAATCAATTAGTTTGTGGGAAGTGTATGTCACAAGTGTATCGAGTAAACTGAAAACGACCCTGCGACAGCATTTTGTGTGAGCTACCACAGATAGCATTGTTTGCATTGAAGACCGCCATATGTTAAGCGGTGTGAGAAATCCGTTCCATTGGAATGCTTGCTTGGCGCTTTGAATCAAGCAGCTTACTGCAAGCACAGTTAAGCAAGCCATTTGCTAAGGGACCAACACCAGTTTGGATGGCAATAGATGATTTAAAGCACGAAAGACAGCGAAACAGAAACACGATGTGGACGAGGCCGTTTTGAAGTCAGTCCAGGGATGAAAGAGAGGGCGAGAATGGAAAGCACCAGAATGGTAGAAGGGTTGGAAGATTGAACATTTTTAATTGCCATTTTAAAAGGTATTAACTTGATGAATGATAGGGAGCAGAGAAGAAGAATGGAGTCTAAATTCAGAAATGAATGAATTAAGAATTAGGTTTTAAAAATGAATGACCATCATTTTAATTTGAGGTCGTTTTGCAGAGGAAAAGAAAAAAAAGGAAAGGTTTTGAGAACGGGAAAAGAACAGTTGCACTTGCAAGATTTATCAAAGATGTGGGTCAGGAGCGGTCTGTTGAACAGTGTGGTCAACATAAAGTGAGATAAGACATCAAAGACAAGGGAAGAAAGTTTTGTTTGTCAATTAAACAGAAGGTATAATGAAATAATTAAATCGAGGCAGGTGAATAATCGGACGGAGGGATGGAACATAGTGGGGGTTATGGAAACAGCGACGACCCAAATAAATAGAATGAACAGGAGAAAAATTACACCGGCGATGGAGCCATTCAATAAAAAAACAAACCAAAACAATTGACACAACAGAGGACATAAAATCTGATGGCAACACACACTTCTCGAGTCACTGGAGGACCAAGGGAAGCAACCGATGACCAGGAACCAAAGCTGTTATATGGGTGAGGCCTAATAGTACCAAGTGCTGCTGCTCCACATTTTGTACAATACTCTCCATGCCGTCGATCCCAGCCAACATCTCCAACACTTCGCCACCCTCACCTTACTGACAATCCTCAGTTCCACACAATCTTCCAATCTCAGCTGAGCTCTTCCCCCTGTTCTCCTACTTTGTTTCTCTCAACGCGTCCGCTTTCTTTAAAAAAATTATATAACATTGTTGAGGCTTGTGGAAACAAGCTAGAATTAGAAACAGCTAGAACAGCTAGTACAATGAACGGATCAGGACACACAGACAAAAAGGGAACAGTTGAGAGAGGGGGGAAACACCAACAACAAAGTTGAGCCAAGGATAGAGAGACTTGACGGTGACCAACAGTACGCGAGGGAAAGGATGGATCATAGGGTGGACCAAGATGGATATTTTCCAACAGAAGGAAACTCTCAGGAGAGGAAAACTGGAAATTGGAAGGAGGAGGGATTGGGTGGGGTTAATGAGTATAGAAAAGATAATGTTTTGGATTGGGATGACCGGAGATGGTGGGGAACAGCTGTCTTGAAGATTCTGAGGAAGAATGAGATTGAAGAGAATGTGGAAGGTGTTCACAGGTGGGACAAAAAAGAAGAATGAATGAGGTGAGCAGTGATTCTGGCATTTAGGGAGTTCCACCAGAAGGGTTGATGGTGGAACTGCGTGGGCCCTGCAGAAACCCAGGTGGGGGCGGGGGACAAAGCATGGAAAGAGCAGAGGGTGCAAGACCAGAAAGGAGCGGTAGAAGACAGAGACCACTGGACCTGTCTGTGATGGCATAGTGATAGAGCCATAGACTCAGCTTCATCACAGAGATTCCAATAATCTTGAAGGCCTTGGTTTCCACAGGGTCAAACGAGCCAAATGTGAGGCAGGAAGCCCAGCCGAGAGGGCGAATCGTGCTCTCATCAAGCTGCAGATGAAGGCCAGCGTTAGGTGATAGCATGTTCAGTCGGCCAGAAAGGACTTTGTTACGACAGAGATGCCCATCAGCAGTTGGCTTGGACGCCAACTGATTAGATATGTTGGTTTCCCAAGATACGAATCATTGTGATAGTGAAACCCGGATTTTGAAAGATCTGAACTCCTCAGAGGATTGTTAAAAAAAGTTAATTGGGGCAGGTGGGAAGCATTAACAGATGGTCCTCTTGGAGAGAGATAGTGAGAGTGTGAGATTGTCAGGATTGAAAAGACATATCCAAGTGTTTTGATAAGCTTGTGATTTTGGAAGTCGAAGAGAGGAAAGAGGCTGCGAGCCTCCCTATCTGAAGAATGAGGATTCACAGCAGAGTGGTGGAGTCTTGTGCCATTCTTTCCTTCAATCCAAACCAGACGTCGGTTCTGGTTTGAGCGTCGGCAGGTCTCTCTCAGGGCGCTCTTGCTGACTTCTCAACCTAGTTTCTGTTCTTATTTGTCCCGTTTTTTTAAGCGTAGTATGTTTCTCACTACTAATGTCTGGGTGATTCCGTAGTTCAGTTTGTGTTTCAGAAAAGGTCGTGCGTATCTTGGAGTTTTCTCGATCTTGTGCGTTACCGGATTTTGTGAGGCGTACCGCATCCTTGCCCTGTTGGTGGTACGATGCGGTGTTTATTCTAGTTCTTGCCGCAATGACCTTCATTCCTATTTTCGCCCACGTTTCCAGCGCCCAGACATGCTATTCCTGCCAATTAATCAATTGCTTCTTGTTCTTAATCCAAACAAAAACAGAACGAAACAAAAAAAACTACCTTTCTCCTTGCATCGCACGATCCCGAATCCTTCTTCTGCTTCTTCTGCTTCTTCTGCTTCTTCTGCTTCTTCTGTTCCTCTTCTTCTTCTTGGCTTCTTCTTCTTGCTGCTTCTCCCTCCTTCCTGCCGCACGACATCGTTTATTCTACTTGAACTGACCGCGCAGCTCTCGCCGATCAGACTTCGACGATTTCTTGCCTTCAAACTTCCATGCGGCCGATCTTACCTTTCTTCAAATTTATTAATCTTTCGCTTGTATCTTTTGATCTATTACACCTCCTGTAACCACGTGTCCAAATGGCACACTCTTTTCTGTACTTTCATCGACCCGCGCTTCACTCTGTGTTTTACTCTTCCAATTCACCATCACCTCCCCGATTGTTAATCTTCGACCTTCCTTTCGAATGGTTACGCAAATCCTATTTAAAATAAATAAATTCACTTTTGACTAATACACCTCCCAATAGCCACGTGTTCTTCTGAAACCATTGATCTGTTTCCACCTCCTGCGTTTACGATTCAAAATTCACCTCTTTCACCTCACGATTTTTTCCACAACATTCCATACCTAAACTGATGAAAAATCTCTCAAACCATTAATAAAATAATAAATATAATAATAATAATAAAACGATCTCTTAGAATGCAGTATCTTCCTCTTTCACACGTTGTACTCTTTACTTTTCATAATTCACTAGTCTTCCACTATTTTCCACAGACTGCCTCTCAAATTCTACCTTTTCTTCATACCTTGCTAAAAAAATCCAACTGTTACAGCGTTTCTTCTCTCCATTTCTCTAATTCGCCTTTATTGCAGTCCATCAAGAAATGTCTTTAATCGCATCTCTGATCCGAAAAATTAATAAAATCCAGTTGCCTATTGAATGTTCACTTTCATCACATTTTTTTTTCCCCCAGCCTTCAGTGCCAACTCACCTCTCAAACAACCATCCACTCTTCTCCTCCATGCCTTCCCTCTACCTCTTCTCAAAAACACCCTCACCTTTTCCCTTCAACTCTCCCTACTCACCCTTTTCCACCATTCTCCCCGTCACTCACCCTTCTTAAAGTTGCCCCCCCCCTCTCAACCACAACAAGCTGCCTCCTGTCCCCTGCCTTCTCCATCTCATCACGTCTCAACCTCCCTCAATCTCTCAACTTTGCCCTCTCCGCTCTTCTAATCCCCTCGCGCCCAACCACGAGCCTTTATCTCCTCTCTTGGTCCTCTCGCTCCTAGCTTTCTGCAATCCCCCCACACTCTATTCACAATCACCCACCGTCTTCCCCCTCCTCCCCCTTGTCCTCCCTCCCCGCCCCCCTGCACCCAAAGCCTCCTCCCCCCCTCCTTAACTAAGGGGACCTCAAATATCGGGGCTTCGCTTAACCCTACTAGATTCTTCCATACAGGTTTGCACTGACAAACAGAGACAGTATCTGCCGAACAGAACTTTCCTCCTTCCAAGACAGTCTCTGACTCCCAAGTATCTCCCTGGTTACTCGTCTTCTCCGGTATGACAGGACACGCCTTCGTCCGTGGCAGAGTTGCTCTCTCTTCAACAAAGACCATTCCTCACTCTCATTGCAATGCCTCACTCCCCCACCCCAGGAATACCTCTGGCTACGCCTTCCCCTCACTCCCAACCTGGTTCATTATATATTTGTTGACTTCCGTCACCAACAGTGATGACTCATCTTACGCTCATTCGACCGAAAACATGGACAACTTCTATCTTCTCATCCAAGACTCTCTCTTCCTCATATTTGTGACTTCGAATTGTCATCATTGCCAGTTGCTAGGTTTGGGGCGCGTACCTCTCTCACCTGTCATGGCACTACAGCAA
>CM068964.1:88870147-88881016 GCA_035128595.1 Eptatretus atami
ACGAAGAAGTTATGTGGAGATTGCCATAGTCGTGTTTTGATTGGTTTATGAGAGTACCACTCTGTAAGGAATGACACACCAGAGACGGTCAAAGGGAATGCTTGGCTACACTGTTGTACATTAACAGCTGCATGAGTCTCACAATGTAAAGAACAGTTCCTTGCCAATAGGCAGAAGAAATCAGCATTTCATTTTTATGTTGAGTGAAGAAGCTTCAGAAAGAAAGCTGTGGACACACCTGCCGTCCAGGGTGACTGATCTCTCTGATCTTGTACTGTGAAGTGCGTGCAGTCCTTACTGCGTCACCTGAACCACTGTGTTAGTTGTGGATGACACAGACCTCCCTCGCTCTCTATGTACCATGCAAGTTAGATATCCCCATGGACCCTTATTTTGTCACCGTAGCCAGAGATAGAAACCGAAGAAGCCCTCGCATCTTTGGAACAATCAAGTGCTACAAGAAAAATGATTGGTACAGACAATTATGCAAGCACATACTGTTTCTACATGCAGTTTCTTGGGTGCGACACGACTCTCATCTTCATGGGATTTGGAAAGGAGCTTCCCTCCAATAAAGTTAAAGCAAAACACACATTCCGTGAGCAGGCCAAGGTTTTTGATACATATTCCAGCTTCCGTATGTGTATGTGGCAGATGCAGAGAAAAAACATTGGTATAATCTACAACGGAAGTCAACTGACACCTGGACACCCTCCGGTATTCAGCGGTCTGGGACAAGGTGGCTTGAGCTCCTCTCACGTGCAACCCAGACGTTACCCACCACATCAGAAGCAGCACGTATCACGCCTGCGCGTGATCGTGCAAGTCCAAGAATGGAAGGGATGTGCCCAGATGAACTTCTTCCACAGACTGGGTTGGCAGAAGTGTGACGAGGGTTTTGCTGCCTCACTCAGACATTCAATAGCTCCAGCTCCTGAAAAGATGTTACGTGTCATTAGGTGCAACTGCCAGGCTGATGTAGCACCATGGATGCACATGCAAGAAGCACAACATTGAGTGCATCCTCGCTTGTGGAAACTGCAGGGGCTTGCTGCCACAAACACTCCAGTGACAATGATGAGGATGATGAGACATTGTTCGAGTTTAACTTTAATACGCTTGATTTTTTCTCAACATGTATAGTAAGTTTATAATGGATGTAGTTTCTTGAGTTTAATGCGAATTTTCATTTTCATTTTCGAAACCTTCGTCAGGCAGATGTGATTGCCCCGAGTGGAATTGTGAATTTTGTCATGTTTCAATGATTTACATAATTATATTGTATTGCCATAGACTTGATTTCATCTTGTGTCTTCAACATTTCTTATTTTTTTTTGTCCAGGAGCCAAAATCAGTATCAGGTAAAAAAAAAAATTTCGGGACAAAAAATTGACATTTTTGGACAAAAAGCTATAATTTTTTATTTTACCTCAATACATTTCACTTTTTTATATATTGTTCTTGTATATCAATATACTGACCATAAAGCAAAATGCAGAAAACTATATTTTACATATTAAAATATCAATCTTTACAATTTTCTCATTTTCCCCGAAGCCGGGGCGGCCATATTGGATTTCCATGATTTTCAGGACTTTCCCCCGGAGGATCCCTTAGGACTTTTTTTCTGTCACTGAGGACATATCAGGAATCAAAATCTGTTGAGTTTGCTTTTGTCTGCATTTGTGTGGAGGCATCTGACCAATTTCTGTAAAATGTACTAATGGTAGCCTTATATATCAGACTTAATTGGACTTGAAAATCTATCTTAAGATACCAATGCCCTTTAAGATAGTTATTCCCATTCAGCTGAAGAGAGTCAGTTGGAATGTGATTGTTTCTTGGTAGTAATAATGATATCAATCCTTGTTGTACTCAATTAGTTGTTTAATTACCTTGCATTTTTCGGAGAGAGTTACGACCACCATTTGATATGCTGTTCACGGAAATAAAAATAATGTGACCACGATTATTCGTTATTGTTGTGGGTTCTTGTCTGTGTCTGTCTGTCTTGTCCCGAGCATAGCTCCGCTGGGTTTTTGATTCGATCCTGATAAATTTTGGTGGGAGGTTATTCTTATGGACCTTGTTTTGTTGTTTTCCTGAAAATGGGGGTGGTTGCGCTCCCTATTCATGGGCGGTTAGGCCACGCTCCTTAAAAACATGTGTTTTTTTGGTGTTGGTTAGCCTATTTCTCATTTTGCTCACCTTCTCGGGGTTTGGTTCAAATATCTGACGGGGTTTCTCTTTGGTATTTGGTGTTAGCCCAATGGCACCCTGCAAAGCCCACAGAGTCTCGATTTTCTATTTTTCGGTTCCCAAGGTCAAGGCCTTACAAGGTTTTCACGACTTAGAAAATTGTCGTAATTGTGTTTTTTAGGGTGGTAGCCACATTTCAATTTGCATCTTCTCCTAGGGGGTTTTTGTTCGAATTCTGGCAGGTTGGTTTTTCCTTGGTTATTTTGGTGTTTAGTCCCATATTGGCACCTGCATAAGCCTCACGGAGTCTCTTGATTTTTCTATTTTCGTTCCCTAGGGTCAAGGTTTTCACTGAGTCATCGAATTTAGGAAAATTTGGAATTTTTGATCCGTAAATATCCATCTTCTCGAGGGGTTTTTGTCGATTCTGGCAGTGGGTTTTTTCGCGTATTTGGTTAGCCTATTTAATGTTGTTCAACCTTGCATTTAGTCCCCACGGAGCTCGTGTATTTTTTCATTTTTCGTTCCTTAAAGGTCTCTCTCAATGCTGTCACAAGGTCACGATACTTTAGAAATATTGCGATTTTTGACAATAAATTTACGATCCGCCCAAACTTTGAGAGTTAGGATACATATTTCATGCATAATCTTTGAGGTCATCCCCATCCTAAAGTGTTCTTTGAAACATATTTGCTCTATTTCGACCTCTTGTGCCTCGTGCGCCCCTTCAAGTTTGTTTTTTACTCGTCGATTCATTCAAAGTAATGGTGATACTCGTAGAGTGTGCAAATGCCATATTAGCCTATCTTGACGTTATATTGTCCTGTGGAATGTTCTGAGGAAGTTTTTTCACCAAATGGTCATAATCCCTTGACCTTTTGATCCTTTAAAGTTTCACAAAGGTTCAAATTTTTCAGAGTTGTTGGGAATTGATACTTGGGTTTTCGACCTTCTTCGACGAACTAACTCTCAATTAGCTATAGCACTAATATCCTGTTTCTTTATTTTAATTGTGTCCACTAAACATTATATTTTGTGACCTTTTAAAATGGTTATGCAAAGTCAAATATTTTTTGAAAGTTGTTTGAACTCTCGTAAAACCGGTTGGTTTTCGACAATTTTGCAGCTAATAACCTGTCACTTCGTACTCACATCTATGTTTGATCATTTTATAATTCTTGTCAAACTTTATCACATTTGGTCTTCATCCTTGACTTCTGAAACAATCTTTCTATCATTCAATACCGTCTTGCTGAACCTTTCGTTCGTTTTCAGACTTGTTTAAGCTTGCCAATGTGATATTTTCATCTGAATAAGGTATGAAGTGAGGGGAAGGTGATATGATAGTCTATTGTTGGTTTTTAGAGCAGCTTTATTCTTCAACCTTTATTTTTTTGAGTTATTCGTTCCTTTGAGCACGACTTAAAATTTTCCTTAAACGATGACGTTGTCGGGTCAGTTAAGATTTATATTCGATCAGGTTGGAAAATCATTTATTCGTGTGTCACTTTGAATAAAGTTCTTACTAGGATACTGGATAATGTCTCTTTCATTTTTGACATTCTTTTTTTCGATAAACTTTTGTTGCAAGAAGGTGTGAAT
This sequence comes from Eptatretus atami, assembly GCA_035128595.1. Lineage (NCBI taxonomy): Eukaryota > Metazoa > Chordata > Myxini > Myxiniformes > Myxinidae > Eptatretus > Eptatretus atami. Next base: position 88,873,949 of record CM068964.1, read on the forward strand.
AGTATCTGTGAGAAATTTGAAGAGCTATCTTCAAGCTTTAGAGATAGTAGTAATCGCTACCTAGCATCACTTGAAACGCGAGACAGATAGATGTTCCCGTCTATGACTCGTATTCCCCTCTATATCTATCTGTGACAATGCTCTGCTGTTCATTCTCCAGTAGCCGATGTTGATTAGATGTTCGCGTGGTGCGGCTGCTCAATTAAAATCAGTCTATGGCATCTCGGTGTGTTTGATTTAACTGGGGTAACTGACATTGTGAGGAGTTTCATTCGATGGCCAGGGTACCTCAGATTCGTTCAGGCACTGTGGGTCATATGTATTACCAGTTTTGTTAGTTCGAGTAGTGTTTTTGCTATTATTATGGCATTTGTTAACGCTGCTCTACGTCTCATCATGGGAAGCAGGCCTCCCTTTTGTAAATCTGGTACATTTCTATTGGGTCTGTCAGGCATACAGTCTTTCGATGTTAATTGATTTGATTATCTACTCCATCATCATTTTGTTTTTTTATTGATTATGAAACATACCGATTTTTATTTCTTCTTCTAACAGGCAAATTGGTTTGTGTGGAATAAGTGAGATTTTCTCAGTACCATTTTTAGTCTCGTTGTGGTTGGTCGGTTTTCGGTGGGTGATAGCTGTTTTCTGACTAACCAGACTTGCGTTTTTGTTAACTTTCGATAAAACAGTAATGAATCCATCGTTTGTTGGTCCATACGTTCTTACAATTACTATGTGTTCATTACTCTCGTTAAACACTAAAGTGCTCTATCTTGGTTTATTTACTTGGTGAGTTTACTAATTCATTCCCTTTGTGTCACAAGTAGGCTCATAGGGGTATTGCCATTACAAATGTCCCACAGTCCAAGGGCCAGCCTTTGTTTCACGATTGGGTGGTGTAGCTCAACTCGAATCGCTTATCAGATACAAATGATTCACACGTCTTTTATTCATACGTGGCGCACGTACCTTTTCGTAACCGATTTTTATGTTCCCGTTTTGCCATGGCTCAATCGGCTTCCACCGTAACACCTTCCTCGGTGGCGAGCACGCTTTTTATACCATGCTTTACGTGATTAATGAATGCTCGTATTGCAGCATTCTTTGCTGTTGAACGAGACAGCCGCCATTCCATGCGACTAACCTTCCTCTCCTACCTACTCAGGCTCCAACCTCTTCCTCCTACCTCTGGTGAGAGGATGTCAACTAGATGTATTTCAACTTTCTTCTGACGTGGGGAAAGAGGATGTTAAAAACGATAAAAAAAACTTTATAGGGGGGGAGTTATAAAACTCTAATAAAAAATAAATAATAAATTTATAATGGAAACTATGTTAATTATTGCTGTGAGAGCAAAACCTCGAAAGCATAAATCTATCCTTAACCTTAAACCGGTTAGGCCGTGCCCTCAAAGAAGGCCCGGCCTCTCTTTTTCTCCTTCTCTCTTCTCTCTCTTTCTCTCTCTCTCTCTCTCTCTCTCTCTCTCTCTCTCTCTTCATCTCTCTTCTCTCTCTCTTCTGGAGATATTTAATGTAAAACACTATAAACAGAAATACTTACAGGACACCAGTGGAAATGGAGGGAATAATAGAGTTAGAGAGAGGATGATGAAGGTGAGGGTTAAAAAACACTGTAAAACTCTACCACAACACAGAAACTGCAGCCACTGGCGGCCATGACACCATGTGCCCAGAAAATCATTACGACCAGCAGGGGGGCTGAGAGAGAAGAGAGGAGAAGAGAGACAGAGATGACAGAAGACAGAGATGGACAGTAGGAGACAGTGAGACAGATGAGACAGACTTTGGACATCCTTTTTATTTATCACAATTAATATAAAAGAGATTTACATATTTTCATAATTCCACCATTGGTTATCAAATGCATTGCGTTTCAGAGAAACCAAACAAAATTAAGTTTACCAAGCACATAAATCGTACAATAATTCAACACTACTTAACTGTTCTTACCAGTTTGATTTTTATGTACCACACTATGATGCCCTGCATGTACTACAGGTCATTTGGTGACTACTCATCAAGTTTTTCCATGTTTTTGTGCTTAGGAAACTCAAACTCCAGTTTTGATAGTCTCGCTTTCACTCAAGTGGCATTAAAAAAATAACAGTGACAATTCACATAATTGTCCCGGACAGGTTTTCCGTCTCAATTTTCCTCTTTTCTTTGAGGATTATATTGCCAGTCTTGTGGCCGTTCTAGTCTACGAGAAACCTCAGTAAGCTGTTATTAACTTTATTGGTTAGTTTGCCATTTAAACTCCCAAAATATAAGGAACGCAAAGAGAACACACATATTTCATTTTTTGACATACAATTTTACCCAATGAATAAGGGGATACTATATCTCACACTCTCATCTGGGTAGTCACTTGGAACACGTCTTCTGTTTATATTCACAAAACGTTGTGTTGGGAAACCCCCCCTCCACTGGTGTTAATGTCTGGAGAAAAATTGTACTAATTTATCTTTGGATGGAACTATCCATCATGAATTCAGTTCCTTTCCATTGGAGTATCACCGACCTTTATCTTATGACTGCTATACATTGGAGTCCCATATACAGTTCAATGGGGGGCCTCATACAGGCACAGGTCTTCTTCCCACCTGGGTTATTGCGTTTAAATGGTGTACTTCCTCAGCAGTATCTTAACACAGAGGCTGTTACAAATCTCTTTATCTACTAGTCTTTTGAAATAGTGTTTAACCCATGCTATGATGAGAGGTGTTAGTTGTTCTGATTTTTATTCCTGTTCTCAACAGCCCGGGAAAAAATTCCACTCATTTGTGTTTAATTAGTTCAGGCTCTGGCCCCTAGCTCACTCCTCAAGTTTGAAATCCCTACCTCTCGGCACGCACCTCTCTCAATACTTTTCCAGTCAGTCTTTTTCAGATTACCTAATTCCGGTGTTTAGATCAGAGATTTCTTTCGAATCCGATTTCCACTCTCCAAAATCCTGATGGTATGCCGGATGTCCACACTTTTGTTTAGATGCCGGTCTATTTATAAAATGCTGGCAGAAACCCTACTTCTGGATAATCCTGGGGAAAATGATGATATTTTAAACCATAATTGTTTCCTGAGCAAACATTCGATGACATTAGTGTGTTTCTTCTTCTGTCTGTCACCACTGAGATTGCTTTGCCAGGCTATTCAACATATCTTCTGATAGTAATTAACCGGGATGTCGGAGAAAAGTCAACGTGTTGAAGCAGGATCAGGGTTAAGCCTTTCTATCGGCCATATCCAGTCCACCTGCTTGACGCAATATCTGAGGCAGGGCTCAAGAGATGACGTTGGTAGTTGTTTCATCCTCGACATTCTTCAGTTCTTTGTTACCTGATAGCACATATCGTATAAGGCCATTATACGGCTTCTTTGATGTCGACCATACCCTGCGCTCACCTCTCGGACCTCTCGGATGGTTTGGCATACAATATTTGGTCTGTTATACCAGTGATGGCCTCTCAGATAGAAGATTCCATAGAGTTTGTGCCTTTTGCACTTCCTCTTCAACAAGTTCTTTTTCCTGGTGGTTGCAGGCGACGTTACCTTGTGCTCCATATTATTGAGGAGGCAACCAAATTTATTAATTACCAGAACTCGGCCTTTGTACGAAATGTATGGGGCAGAGCTCTTCTTCCACCTGCTCATCTTCTCTTGGACACGTTCAACTCAACACCATCCCAGTTTTTTTTTCCATTACTCTGTGTAGTCCCAGAAAACCCCGAAGATTACTGAAACGCCGTCATTCCATCCACTTTTTAGTTGGCGGAGTTTACTGGCCGGGGCTGGTGCCATTTCCTAGGATAGGATTATTCTTTCTACGAAGGGATACCCTATATGCTGCTTTATTCCCTAGTTGCACTTTCAAAGAGGAATTGCGAAACGATAAAGAATTCTAAGGCACTTGATATAGAATCAGCAGTATCTTATCATCCTTAACAAGAAGTGAGACATCATCAGTCATTACTGTCTGATAAGACAACTGAGGGACTTCAGGGATATTTACTACTTCCCGAAAGATCTTTCCTCAGTAACACTAGAAGTTGATTCCATCACATAGGGTGATAAAAAAGTTACAGCCAAGTGAGACTGTCGGCAACCTGTGCCTAACCCCCCTCTCATTCGTAACCTGTTATTTGGGAACAAAGCTCATTGTTTCATCTTAATTTAGGCTGAATAATTTCTATTGTATTATCTGTATCAATATTATTCTTGAAATTAACCCCATATCCACTATGCTTCCAACATCTTTTGATGCAAGGAAAATCATTGATCGTATGCTGTTTTCAATAGCTCCTTTTTCTTAAATTCAATGTGAAAATATATACCAAATATCATTCTGTACACAATTAATCCATTCTTTATTCAAATTTCTAATAAAAATTATTATTAATTACGTATATTTGATGTGGCTCCGGGGATGCATAACTTTCTGATCAGGGTGAACCAGAGATTGCTGTTATTATTTCTTTTTTATAGCTCTCGCCTGTTCGTAAGAACAGATGAGCTTATTGCCTGCATACCCCCGGCGTGTAGCGTCAGCGGTGAGCGTGAAAAATGTCAAATGTCTTTTTGTTGCAATTTATTTTTTCCTTTCTAATGTTTTTTATCAACACACTATTTTTTTATACGTCATTTATATATTATTATATATATATAATTCGCTGGGCGCTATTATGTTGTACCGGTCGTCCGTCTATCGTCTGTCTGTCTATCTCCGGTCTGTCCGTCTGGTCGTTCCGTTCTGGTCCGCACTGTAATTCCCAAAGTTTTCTAACTTTCACATTTCATCATTTGGTACATAGGTATCAGCTGTGGATGACGGGTTATGTTCTGACATTTAACGTTCGTCATCTAAAGTGGTGCCATTTTGGGCAACCCCAGTGATGCGTTTTTCCATCTCGTTCCTGTTCCGCACTCTATACTCCTCAAAGTTTTCAACTTTCAACGTTTCATTATTTGGTACATAGGTACAGATTGTTCGATAGGTTTGTTTGTCGCGGATACTATACTTCTCATCTATAAAGTGGTTGCCATGGCTAACCAGGATGCCTGTTATTTCCATGGTTCGTGTGATGCACAATTCTGTATTATTACCTTTCTATTGTTCGGCCATTATATTGTTTGCTCACTTGCGTCTCCTTTGTATCTGATTTACAATTTATCAAATATCATATATTGCCTCTTTAAAATTATTTGGATCAGACTCTTAACTGTCAATGCTTTATAAAAATATTTTATTATTACTATGATCTTTTTTCAATAAATCGATAATATGTATTGAACACAGGCGTAGCATTGGGTGGCTTTTGACACCAACTCTGCCTGTTTATCCATTTTGACAAAAACTTTTGAAAATATTTTGTAGTCTTTGGTACATAGCAGAGACAACAGGCCTCTCAATTTTCTTATTTTTCATGTCTTATAGTCACCTAGCTCTCTTTGGAAGGAGAGACATTCAATTCCGTCTCTTCCAAGTCTTAGATGGTAGCTCTCCATGTTGACAGAGATCATTCCAGGACGTTGCTATCAGATTCTGGGTTCCTAAACCAGTCCCATAAATTTGACGTAAAATTTCAGCTGGCAGGCCATCAATTCCAGGGTCCTCATTTCATTTTAGAAGCTTGGGTAATTTCTCATGAGCGTAATCGGTGTCTTTTGCGTTCCAACTCTATGGCACTTGAGGACTCAGTTATGTGAGAGAGGCGAGAGTGTTAAACTTGTCCTCATTTTATCAAACAATTTCGTTTTTGCAATACAATTGTGGAGAAAATAATTCCTTTAACACTACACCTTTATTATTCCTTCGGTTATTTTTGCTTATACAGTTTCCAATTGGAGTTCAAAAAACAGGAAAATATTATTTCTTTGGGCGATTGTTTACTAACAGAGTCAAACTGAAAGATAGAAAGCTTCTTCTTATATTGTGGTTGGTATCAAAATCTTTTAATGTTCCTGACCCTAGTTCTTTATAGTAGCACCCTTGCTTGCTCTTTCTCTTGGATTATTAACTCCCGTTAGTTGAATCTTCTTTTTTAGTAATAACTTTGATAGTTTCTTTCATGTATCTATTCTTTTAACCAGTCCTTCTTTGTGTAAAAATGTCTCAGTTCTTCTTAGCAAGTTCATTGTTATTTATTCTTAACGTTATGTGACATTTGCACTAACCTGCTGACAAAATGACCCGGATATGGGTTTTTGTATGTTCCACCATAAATTTCTGTTTAGATATATGAGGGTTTTCCTTTGGATTTTTTGGTTAGCCCAGGAATTGCTTTGTGCAAGACTTTCTTCGAATAGCCCATCTTCTAGAAGTTACTCGTTTATTAAATTTCTCATTTATTGCACTTATTTACGTATTTACTGCAGGAAAAAGAAAAACCCCATGGCTGACTAATGAGGCTCCTGAGATATTGATTGGAATAATCTGGAGAGACCACGATGTTTTTAAATATCGATGAATTTTATAGACCTCGTTTTCAAGTCTTCCATTAAGGAAACTCTTCCCCCTAGTAATACTGGCTCCCATGTAATCTGATATAGTTTCATTAGGGTGGTTAAAATTTCCCTCCATATTATCTGTTAACCAACGTGATGAGAAGTAAAGTAGATAAATAAATACAAGATTCCTGGATGGTGGTTCTGCTGTGTTTTCCTGTTCTATTTTGGAATTTCAAATGTTTGCATGTTTAAATATCTACCCCAATGCAGACCACGTGTATTTTCATCAGACTGTCTGTAAGTGTAGATCTACTCAGAAGCAAAGAAAGTCTTCGTTTTCTGCACATCTCACAAGGTGACAACAGTTAAGTATGTGAAAATTGAAATTGTTTAATCACTAGTTCAGAGAACTGCATCGGCTTTTACACTCTCCAGGAAGACACATGACTTCGTGGTGTTAAGACATAATCAGTGTACTGGTGGCATATGTCTCTGTATGTAGATCCCCGAGACCATGGAATGCGTTGAACAATTGCCCCGCCATCCAAAACATACTGTTGCCCATCATTGAGGATATCGGCTGGGACATCGGATCCAAGAA
>CM068964.1:88889022-88904980 GCA_035128595.1 Eptatretus atami
GATAAGTTGGGACTGGAAAAGGTGGGAAGATAGATGAAGTAATGGGAGAAAATACAAATAACGATGGTGCCGAGGAGATGATGTAAGGACCACCGGTAAGACAGGGTGAACGAAAGAGCCTAGCAAAATTAGCGGGCCACCTTCTAACTTGGAAAATTCTAACCAATGACCTTCTGAACCTTAACAGGAGGCTAATCCCCCACCACCACGAGGATCCCTCCAGGGACTATTTTTTCGGTAACATGCTAGGAGGGAAACATATCCAGGAAATTCAAAAATCTGTTGGAGTATTGCTCTACTTTAGTAGGACAGAAACCGGACCGTATAACTTAGCAATATCTTGTGGGATGTCGCAGATCGCCCAGTCCTCCAAGAACCAAGAAGAGCCCTACCTTCTGCTGCTTGTGGAGATAACCCTTGCCCCATAATATCTAAACTCGCCACAACCATGTATCACAATGAGGTCGACATTGAAGGAGCGAAACAATCAAAGTGATCCAATTTCAATATCTCGTAGATGATGGTCGATTTCAAAAAGGGAAAAAATATTCTAATAATATATAATCAAAATGCGTCCATCAACTAGCTTGCAAAGAAGCGGGCTCTCTTTGTTGACCACAAATGTTAATTCGTTGTTTCTTAGCTAATTAAATTGTTCAGAGAGGTGCGTTTTTAACCACCTTACTTTGTTTCAAATCCTATGCCTATCACGAACCACGGTAAGATCCGCGTGTAGTGTCTGCCGGCGAACCTTTGCACCCTGACGGAGCCTTAAAGGGTTTTTTTTTAGAGAAGTCGGCACACGATGAGAAGAAGAACACTTAAATAATATTTTGCCCCAGAGCGGACAGGGCAGCAGGGACAGGACGCAGAAGCAGACAGACAGACAACTTACATACAGGGACGAGCAACCAAATTGGGCAAATATATACTCCTTCTTCAACTTGTGGGTCGCTGATTGGTTCCCGAAAAATTGGAAGGTCGTGCCGTGTGTCTCCGGTCCCAAAAGATAACTCGGACTCAACAATTTAAAATAAATATGCATAATTAGCTATTAATAATATTCAAAACCAAATGCTCATTATATTAAAATAATATTACCACATCCAAACTATAACACCTAATCCCTCCTCCCCAAAGGGCGGTTTCTCACGCCTTATCGAAAACAACACACCACACTGTCACGATTAACCCATGCACTATAAGTATAACTCATGTAGCCACACAACACCACACACAACACACACACACACCACAAGTGCCTAAATTCTCAGAATGGCACAGATAAAACATACCTACAACATGCACACACACCAAAGATGACTGCACACCAGCATCCCATTACCACACGTAATCGTTCTGGGCATATTACACATATGACACACACAGGGTAAACGCCCCACCCATGACCACCATACCAACGGAAAACAAAACCACTCACATGCCTAAGACACCGTACCCAACAACCACATCATTCAGCCCATCGGTGACCATACTATGTGCCGAGCGTTGGTGCTGTAAGAACATGAGTTCTTCTGTGAGTTAATGGAAATCCTGTGATGTACGACCTCGACAACAGAATTAAACCACAAAGTTAAGAACATGCCCTTGTTTAGAAAATAACCTCCACAAGTCGTCTTTCTGCGGTGAACTCTGTCTACACTGAAGAAGCCATGGACAAAGACAGAGATCCATAACTAATGAAGGAATGTCCTAGACATTACCTTGTCAAGTCCATTCTATGGTGTTAGCGCAGGGGTGACTCAGGGATCCGCCTACAGGCTAAGACACGTCAGGTAGCACGCGAAGAGACCTACGATCTATTTGTACATACTCTGTTCCCCAAGATAGGATATTATAAATAACATGAGACCTACTTTCTTTGTTTCTTCGTAGGAAGAATGGGATCAAATAATAATTGCATATTGACGTACACTAATTTTGGTTAATAAACTGTATCAAAAAGCAAATTTGAAAACTACCTTCAGAATAAAATTATCCACATAACATTAAACCTCACTTTTGACGTCACAGTGACCTTTCATCAATCAAGGCCAGATGCATTGCAATTTTCATACAGATTGCACACAAGATAAATCGGATACACTGTTCTAAATTATAGCAAATAACATATTATATATAGATTAATAACACCTAAAAAACATCTTCTAATGAATGCATAAATCCAGTTAAATTGAAAATTATACTATACATTGCCACATAGTAAACCAAACTATATATTCCCCTAATTTATAAAAAACACTTAAAGTTTCCAATCTGTGGAAATTGGGTAGGTACACACCACATACCATGGGTACAGGTTCAACTTACCTGAATAAACATCCAAAAACAAAAATCTACCCTGAATAATTACTGATTTGTAAGACAGTTTAAAAATCTATTTCTTGGAATATGAAAAGAGATCAACAAGAAGAGTATTATATCGTTCCCCTATATCATATCAATATAATCTCCAGCAATACTCTGTGTGCAATGTAACAGGAATACAATACAAAATAGTGTCTGTGTACTGATGTGGTTCATTGAGATGAATGAATGCATCCACATACACAATAACAAATACATTAATATGTGTCTACGTGATACCGCCTGTTTACTCTGAACAATACAAACACTATGAGCTACCATAATCCATAAACATATTGAACAAAATACTTAAGCATTTAACCGTGAAATTATGAATATGAAATTCAGCTGTAAGGGAACTAACCTGAGGACAACTATGATCGCACCTTCATTATTTACAACAGCCAAATACTATGTACATGTAGAATATCAATTACTAACACACAATACCGCATTCAGAACTCGGATACAAGTAGCCACATACACCTTACCCCTACAAGTTTCAAATACATTAAATGAGAACCCAATTACCTTTATGCACCATTATTTACCTAATAACCAATACAACCCAAACCAAATTGTAATCAAGACACCGTATAGGCATACATACAATTAAAAAAACATGTACATACAATAAAAAAACAACATGGTACTGTACATAAGATGACAGCCAGTGGCTGATGCAAGGTTGGGAGGCGAAGATCTCTTGAGCCGGAAGCGGTGTTCCTCCATGGTACGGGTACTCCTAGTAGCAGTAGCGGCTGTTATAATGGTTGCTTTCGTAGAGTATGTTTGATGACTAATTAGGTTCGGTATTTGATTATTCGTGATGAGATTGCGGTCGATTTCTCATGAGGCGCACCCTTTATAATAGATAAACACAAATGGCCCCATGTGCCTTGATCGTTAACCTTTTCATATAGTACCAGGTGAATTGAGTAAATTTCGCTGGAACATCAAGGAGTGCTGGTATAATTCCGAACAGCGAAGTAAATTAATTTGTTCGAATCTCTCTTTCATCTTCTCTTTAGATTTTGTTCCTTTCTGGCCTCCCTACTGACAATTCACCTTCTTTATGATAATTTGCGAAAATTTGGTTAAAAATTTTATTACCTTGCCGCGCTAATTGAAACAAATAAGTGAAGGTGGGTTATCTAATAAAAAATAAAAAATTGCGCCAATGGTTAATCGTAACTGCGTGAAGGTAATAATCGAAAACTTCCGCTGTCGTCTACGCCACGTTACACGGCTCACGTGTGGTGGAAGGAAGACGAAGAAATTCGTTTTTCACTGTGCTGGCGATTTACCTCTACTCGGGCTTGTTGGCGTTAGGTAAAGATATATTTATTTTATTTGTGTTGGTTTTCTTTTATAGGTGGCAGCAAAGAAACGTTACTAAGAATCTATTCAAATATTAATTCAAAACAGGCAAAATCTACAATGAGTGTCTGTGACCGCAATGTTTTTCATCGACAACCACTGGGTTACCCAAAGAAATCTCAATTGCTGATTATCTTGCCATGGGTTCATATTTTCGCTAGCAGCGTCGGACTCCTTGGAGTATAGCCCCCGGCGTTTTCAGGCTCCCCTTTGATTATTTTAATCGCCGACAAGTGTATTCCCAGACAGTATTGGACCATTTACTTTACCAACCTAATGACATGGACAAACAGTAGCTTGCGTTAGGCCGTGGCAATAGTCGCTCCCCTTATTACTTGGGGTGACAATCTTACCAAGAAGAAAACGGACATACGGGGATTAACCAAGATTCACCTTGCTTACGTACAACATATATGGCAATGAAATCTAAGCTCTGCCGTTGTAATCGTTAGTATAGACCGAACTCGTATCAATCTGAAATAATGAACACTCAAATATCAACTCCGGTTACTTTTTGATGAATATGCTGGCTAGATTTGATGGACATTATCAACACCATATTTGTTGGGTCTGACCCCAAAGTGGCCAGTTGAACTTTCTCCCTTCGGTCCCTCGGTGTCCCTTACGGGCTTTGCGAGAGAAAGCTATTGAGGGAAAAATGGCCTGTATTGGTATTGTTTGAAAGTTTTTTTTTGCACGCTACTTAGCCCACGCACTATGTTTTTTTTTTTCTGCCCTCTTCTTTTTTTCTCTTCTCTTAAATCTTTGTTGTTTCCTTTTTCCTTGCGCATGACATTGCGAACCACAGAGCGCGCAAAAATACAGTTGAGGGCACTAACTGTTAATAATTTGCGCCGGATTTTAGAAACCCCTAAACCAATTCCGTGCGAATCATCGTAACGGTTAAAACTCGACAGATAGACGTACCGAGATCCAGAAATCGAGGATGACTTACAAATATAATGTCCTGTTCTCGATAAAATTTTAGAGAGAAAAGCACAAGTGCTTCCCACTCGCAGTCCTAAGGCTCGTTGGATTGGACTCGACTAGCGATTGTTACGGAGGACGGCCTGTGTGGTTTTGTTTGAAAGTTTTCGGCTTTTTTTTGTTTTTCTTCTTTTTTTTGCAACGTACGGCACCACGCACGTTGCACGTATGGCCACCGCACAATACCAGCCACCGTCGAGAGCGAAAGTGTATGGAAAGGAACGTATTCTCATCCTGTATATTAATTATTTAATTGAATGAATTCAAACCAGGACATGGCGTTTCATCAATGAAGAAACTCTCTCCCTATGGTTTATGTGGAAGATGGGGGGGGACACAACTCTGCTCGTCATTAGCATTATGTCCCAGTTCAGTCCTAGGGTTCTTTTAAAAAAAAGAGTAGGGTCGTATGTCCCCATTGCAAACATTTATAAAAAAAAAAAAAAATCGTAGGTCGTGATGTCACACAGAAAACAACCGTCTGTTCCCACCCTGAAATCAGAGAGCACACACTTTTTGCTGAAGTGATCCAATGGAACTCTTTCAATGCTGATATTCCACCCCATCATGAGTGAAATAATAAACATTACATGTAGTGTAAAGTGTTCTACCAAATTCTCCATGCTCCCCAATCTTCTTCTACTCGAGGTTGGAGTAGGTAATTCTGAATAACCAAGTAACGGAGAAAGGGAAAGTAACCTTAATGGTTTACACACTAGTCAGTTCATCGGCATTAAACGTTCATTGAAAACAGAACATTTCCCCAGCAAAAACCTGTTTCTGGTCTTCGATTTTTTTGAGGGAAAATCCCTTCCAGTCCTGTTTGTGGAGGGGACAGAGTTTAGTTTTACTTCCCTTACTGAATGCCATTTGTTCGCTGGTGGCAGAAACTCCCTCCCAGATACAAGAGAACAGTGGATCTTTCAGACTCTGTGGGTGCTTAGGCACATCTGGCTGGGAACAGCAGTCAGTGTGGCACAAATAGCTTACTCCTTGAAGGATTTATTGCTACATGTCGAGTCGAGAATCCCCCTCATGCGGGCCATGGCCGAATTACATGTTTTGCACTTGGGGCTTCAGCCGAGACAGACTTTGGTCGATACCATTTTTGAGCCAGTGGTCACTCCCAAATTTCGTTCACTAGGCGGTTTAGCGTCTGGCACAGTTACTCTGCACGGTAATCGGTTTTTTGAGGGCGCCCATGAATCTTGCAGATGCGGACTTCTTCCGATGCCGCTACTTCGCGCAGCACGACTGATGGGTGGCACATGTGCCGAATGGACTTGTAAACAGCCTGGCTGGTGACAAAACTCAGCACGGGGTCTTGCTGAGTTGGATGTCTGTCCATTTTCCTCCAATTTGTTGTTTTCCTTGATGGTCTTTTTCTTTCAACAATCTGCGGTATCCCATGCAGGTGTAGTGCACGTTATGTTGTTTATAAGCCGGTTGGATTTAATTTAAATGTCAAACAAGAGAACTAAAATGCCTTGAGATTGAAATTGAAGTTTTTTCGTACTCATTCGGACATTGATATATCATATTCTTCTTTGGCTGAAACAGAGGTGAAAGCCCTGCTCAAGACGGAGTTGAAGACAGAGTTGTTAGGAAAAACTTTGACACAATCGCTAGAGACTACAATCGTGCTTTGTCTCAGCCAGTGGGTGAGCACTATAACGAGTTCTTGATGAATCGGTTTGTGGAACCCATTAATTTGTTGAAGAGTGAACGACGGGTTAAGTGGGATTGAGAGTTTGAATCCAAAGAGCACGAGAATGATGACACCAAGTAGAAAGTACGATCTCAAGAAGATTGATTAACGAGATCCGGTCTCCATGGAAGAATTGCTTTGATTCAAAATAAATTTTCTTGTTGCAGCGATGTTGTGACCAAAGCGCTGCACTGCATTGTTGGTTAAGTCCTGGAATAGAAAAAAGCCTCATGCTTTTGTAAAAAAAGCTCGTTCGTTGATTGGGCAGGAAAGAAGGAAAGATGGAAAAACAAATGTATGATTTGTGTTTCCTTTTTGAAATGTAGGAACTTGGAACCCAACATGTTTTTAGATCAACCCTTGAAATCCACCTTGAAGAAAGATTCTCCTGAACCGATTATCCCTCCTTGTTATAGGGAGGTTGATTGATGATTTTGATGGGGAAATGCTTTCCCTGGGTCCTCCTGCAGTGTCTTGATGCTGCTGGGATTGAGTCTGGCAAAACGCCCTTCTAGATGTTTGTTAAATCTCCACAAGAAGCAAAGGGCATCGGATGTCCATCATTGCAGGCGACTGTTTAACAGGGCACTCTTTCTGGCGTGGTCGTGGAACTGTAATCGGTGACAACAAGACTCGTGGGTCTGCTAAGTTTGGTGCTTCCGAATTAGGGCATATATGTCTGTTGGGATCCCAGAATGACTTACTTGTAAGTAAATTACAATTCAAGGTTGAGTCCCTGTGTCGGGATTATCCTCTCAAATATTTAGTAGAAAACCGTGAAATAATAATTTGGTAGGAAGTTTTTACAGGAAACAGGAGAAAGCAAGAGCAGGTCTCCAACTAGTCTGTCAGAAAATGATGGTGGGTTTTATCGATCTCGTAACTTTTGCCTTTTAATTACAGTTTTTTCTGCTGAAGAGACCACTGGCAAACCGTCTCAGCAGGTACTGTGATTCCATGAAGAGGAGGGAGAAAACACGTGACCCTGGGACAACCAAAACGATGAAACTGAACTTTTTCTCTCCTTACCTTCACTTGCATTCTGGAGCACCATGGCTGAGTGGGGAAATCCATCACCAGCCCTCTCCAGATTGCACTTCCTTCCCTCTCTGCCGTTGCGTATCATAATGGGAGTTTGAAGAGCGAAAAAAAAAATCTTGTTCAGTGAAAGAAAGATTTTGAAGAGTTGAAGCTCACTCAAATACACCGGCCACTGCCTCCAGTCTCTTTGCAAAGGGATACTCACCAGAGGGAGGAAAGGAGAAGGAAATCACAAAAACCACATCCAGCATTTCTCTCTCAGGTTTTCCTGAAGGACGAAGGTTGAAAGGTGATTTTGCCATGTATGTGAATTCTTTTCCACCTGATTCTGTGCAGGAGTTTTTCTGCAAGCACTCTTACTTCGTCTTGCCTCAATGTGAAGATGGTCCTCGTGGATGAAGTGCTTGTGAAGCTGCCCGAACAGAGAATGATCGGTTTTTCAAGATTTGTTCAGCAAGTTCCTCTCTTGGTCTTGTTTGCTGATTAAGCCGAGAGCAGATACCCATTGGGAGACATTTCAAAATTGCGTCAACCAAAAACCAAAACATAAAACCATTCCTGGCTCAAAAAACACAAACAGAAAAGACTAGAATTGTTTTCTTGTGTGTACGAGCCATGCTCCAGGATGTGGAATTGTTTACCAAAACCATGATGGAAGGATGTGGAGTTTTAGAAAAAACTCACAAAGAATATGGACCCTCTCACTTTGGACTGACACTGTATTGGTTTCACAGCTCTTCAAACAGGCAAACAACCTAGTTGTACTCATGATTGAAAGAGGATTCGAAATCTGTCGAAGACCCCATGGATCGCCACACAGAAGGATTTGAAAACCAGATTTTCTCTCTCCACCTGCTTACTATATGGAATGCAAGGACTTAAATGGACTTGGAAAAAGAAAAACCTCAAAGTGTATAATGTGTCAACATCTGTCACTTATATCAACGTAATCCGTCTCCAAAGAAAGACATATTCTATGATCTAGAAGCTCCTTCATGCCTGCTTTGTAAAGGTCTTTTCATTTCGTGTGGAATGACTTTAACAAACACTTCTTTCAAGTTTGATGGATGAAATCAACAGGGCGTCGATGGAGGTATGTTAACCACCATGGGAAGCAAGAATAAGTTGATGTTTCAGGCTTAAACCCTTCGTCGGAGCAAAAAAAAAATGTTTTCGAAAAAATTTAAGTAACAATAAAAAGAGGACTTGGTGGTTAGCATCGCTCAATCGATGTCCTTTATTTTTTTTTCTTTCATTCATCGTTCTATAAATGTCTGCCGACGCCAATCGACATTAGCTTTCCTTGAGCAACACTTGTTCTTCATTCTCCATTTCTTTCAAGTAGCCTTAATTCGCAAAAGTCTCTTATCCACTCGTTTGGAGTTACGCGAATGCCGCTATGCTTTCCTAACATCCTTTGGGGGGGGAATGTCGATTGCTTCACACGTTCTGACTATTAAAAATGAATGACACTTTGCTGCTGTTTGGTGCACAAAGCAAAAGGGTGACACTTTGTAAATGATGTCATGAGAGCTATCCGACAGTGACCGTACCAAGGAGAAATTGCAAATGGATCCTGAACGAAAGTGCGGCACTTTGCCAGGACCCGATGCATTCATTTCCATGAGCAAGCAAGGTGTAGATTTTTCAAGTGCTTCCTTCAAATGAATGTGAGATAAAGAGGGAATAGAGCAAGTTTGATAGATATTTCATTTGAAAGTAAAATATATATTTTTAATATATTCTTTGATGTGATCATGCATGTATAGGCAAATGATGTAACTACTCTTACGTGCTGGCGTAATTATATGGATTATGCTCTGCACAACGGTGTCCGGGTTCCTTCACATTATCCTACAAAGGTTTTTTTTCTGTCTGCGATGAGAATTTTTTTTTACTTAGTGGTTATCTATGGCTCGCAGAGGAGCTTGTACATCACATTTAAAACTAGAAGGGTACTCGGTAGAGCGCATACCACCGCCCCGTTATGCTTGATCCACGAGAACATATCTGGCCCAACACATTTTTGAGATATCGTGCTGTACATCGTTTTTTGAGCCCAATCTCTCACTGGTGAAGAATCAATTTTAAAAATTCTAGTAGTCTGATCCGGATTCGGATCTTCAATGAAATCGAATCAATTCGTCGTGGTCACGCACTCAACATGTCCACCAAGTTTCGTCCGAATCCATGCATAAGTTTTTTGAGATATCGTGCTGTATATCATTTTTGGCCCCATCTCTCAAAAGTTAAAATAAATAAATAAATAAATAGAGAGTTCATGGAACACAATACCCCAGAGAGCGTTGAGGTATATATTTTAATTTTAATAAAACAATGATTTTATAGCGAACGTAGTGAGCTTCATACTTAACGCGTGCACATTAGAGAATAGGAAACAACAACAATAACAACAACAACACAATACCCTGGTAATTTGAATCCGTGTCGTTGGCTATGACCTTTTGCTTCCGTGTTTTTTTTGCTTCCGGTTTTTGTCATGGGAATGATGCATGCCGGGAGATAAAGCATCGTCGGAGACATAGACCCAAATATCAGACATGGTGTATATTTCTCTCACTGATTTTAATAAAGATATCTCCCGCATCATCAAAAATAATTTTTAATCGTGATTTACATTATTTGATCGCCGATCCCGAATCCAGGCCCGAACGTAACCGGAAATTGCAGCATCGAATGTAAGAAGAATTCTACGTTCGCTTCTAGGCTTTGCCTATTCCATATTAAGATCGCTAAAAAAAATTCCACAAGTTTAGCGATATTGAAGCAGAGTTGTACACCACCATTATACACCACCATAATTAACATGCACAAGTACTGCTAAACTGAAGGGTTTTGGAAGTAAATAAAATTCTGGAATTTACCACCATTTTACCATCGTTGACGCAGTGTTTATTACACCACCCTATCTAACACGTTACATTAGTTATTCGGCTTGTTGTATGTATCCTTTATGACGTCCTTAAAAACAGTAAGTTTCCTGTTTGGAATGATCTTCAATTTGAATTCACTGCCAGACAGGCAAACAGTAAAATAACATATCTTGCAAAAACTTCGTTTTGGCAAGATAAAAAATTATCTCACTCTTCTGGCCATGTACGATCGGGACAAATTCAGACAAATTACTGTTTCATGGCAGGTTTGTCTTCCAATTCGTGTTCGGATTTGTGTTCAAAATATACCATTCAATTGAAATAAGCTGTTAGGGTACTGTTACACACATCACAAAGATATTTGTCAACAGTGGGCACGGAACCACAGTTTAAGGGAGTTGAACGTGGATTCCCTGCATCACGAGTGAAGTGCTGAGATTGGAACACCAGACATGCCAACCTGGGAACCCATGGCATTTCTTTGAGCTAATACACTGGCAAACTCGTTTATTTGGGTTAAGATCCCGTGGCGTTTCTTTGGGCTAAAGTACTGTGATATAGACACTGATAAGACCAGAGGCCATAGTTTGAGAGTGAAGAAGGGGAGAGTTAAGACAGTAACAAGGCAGGGGTCTTTCTTTGAGAGAGTGGTTAATGCGTGGAATGGTCTCCCCAGAAAGGTAGTGGCAGCAGAAATGGTAGAAAGGTTTAAACTGGAATTAGATAGGTATGTACAAGCATTTGAGATAGATGGGTACAGAGATAGTGACAGAAATGTGCAAGCTTGATGGACTTAATAGCCTCCTCCTGCGTCAAAGTTCCTTCTATAAACTCCAATATATGCAAACGTATTGAGCTAATGGTTGACCATCTTGTTTCACAGAGAGCCCTTGCTTCTCCAAACTCACAAAAGGTGCTCCATGAACTGTGAGCTTCCAAGTTGAAATAAATAAATATCATCGGCCCAACAATTGCTTCTGGCGGGGATGGAGCGCAACCCACTCTTCGCTTCCACATTTCAAGCCTGTTTGACTTCCCTTCAAGCACAGTGGACTTGTCCTGCAAAAACACCGCTACGGTTTCCAGAGGGATGGAAAAGGACCCCGCCCTGTGGCTGAGACCTTCCAGTCACCGCATACCCATTGCAGTTCCCAAAGCCACCTCTCGCATTTTTGGTTCCACTTGTCAGCCTCAACATTAGGCCATTCATCATTGGCCCTCAGGCAAAGCGGGCTCGAGGAAGAGATGTCAACTTTTAAACCCTTCGCCTCCATGTGCTCCCTCGGCTTACTGCTGAATGAATTTTACGTCTTTATCGTTTTGATTTTTTTTCTTTTGAGAAGAGGACCGAGCTTTTATATAAACTCATACACAGAGACTTTTTTTTTCTATATGTAATGCCAATCAACATTTGATCATTAAATTTAGTCATCATAATTACATTTTTTAATCATTACTATTAACCACCACAATTAATTAATTATTTTGGTTGGGAACTGTGGTGCTTTTGAAATCACCGACGATTAATTACCTCCGCTACCGAAGGTGGATGGAGGATATATTTTCACCCCTGTTTGTCTGTCTGTCTGTCTTTCTGTCTGTGAGCAGGATATCTCAAAAAGTTATGGCTGGATTTAGACGAAACTTGTTGGACAAGTTGGGAGTGTGATAAGGACGAATTTATTTGGTTTTGATGAAGATCTGGATGTAGATCTGGCCTATAAGTGGGATATAAAACATAAACTGTTCGGCCTGGTGGATATATGCTAGTTACCTCCACCACTGAAGGTGGTGGAGGTTGTTTTCACCCCTTTCTGTCTGTTTGTTACTTGCAAAATCGAAGATTTTTCAAGTATATTGGTAAGTTGACTTTGTTATTCTGTCCGTCTCTGTCTGTCTGTTTGTCTGTTTGTCTGTCAATCGCCTACAGGTCACAATTTTAAACCGATCTTCACAAAACTTCACTACATAGCAGAGTTTGGCATAAGCAAGAAGCCAATTGTTTTTGAGGTCAAAAGGTCAACAACTAAGGTGGTATTTCTAAAATCCTCACTTTTCATCCGATTGACTTGAAATTTGAAGATTTGCATATCAGATCACTGAATTCAACCACCAATTATTTTTGAGGTCAACATTGACAAAAGGTCAACATCGGCTATATTTCTATAATTGTCAATTTTCATCCGATTCACTTGAAATTTGAAGGGGAGTTGCATATTTGGTCATTGAATTCAACCACCAATTATTTTTGAGGTCAAATTTGTTTTATGGATGTTGCAAGTCTTCTTCTTGTTTGTTTGTTTGTTTGTTTGTCTGTTTGTGTCCCGGATATCTCAAAAAGTTGTGAATGGATTCGGATGAAATTTTGTGGACAGGTCGGGTGCGTGACAATGACGAACTGATTAGATTTTGGTGAAGATCCGGATCAGGATCTGATAGTTTTTAAAGTGATTCTTCACCATTGAGAGATAGGGCCAACACTGATATATAGAATGATATTTCAAAAATGTATTGGACCCGATATGTTCTCGTGGGTCAGGCATTTTGTGGCGGAGGTATGTGCTCCACCGAGTGCCCTTCTAGTTGTTCTATGAAACGTTCCTTTCATAACGTGAAGTAATAAATCATGGCACGAACATGTTAGATGTGTAATGATCACCAAACAACGTAGCACAACTTGCTGAAAACTAACATTTCGGGAAAGATTGAGCTGTATTCAAAATGATAATAAGATCGGTCAACACAATATCTATACTCTGTCAAATAGTTACATACGAGTTTGTTTATGCCTGGTGTTGGCTAAATGGTTAGGGTGGTGGGCTTGGGATCCTAGGACCCTGAGTTCAAATCCTACTCAGCTGTTGAATTAATACCAGGTGGGGTTGACTCTGCCTGTCATCCTTCCGATGTCTGTAAAATGAATGCCAGCTTGCTGGTATCCTGTGTCGGAGTGGCGACACGTCCAGGATTGTGTCCAATAGCCCAGGAGACTGCTTAGGCAGCACCACCGCTCTGCACAGAGTATGGTCCCCCAATGGATGGATGGAGTTGGTTTGACTTGATGATGGACCTCCAAGCCAAAGTCTATAGATCATTAATGAAAAGTGTGGAGCTTGCTGCCATTAAAATGGCTGCCAGTCAGGCCTCTTTGATCGTATCAAGAAACAAACTTATGTGCATATGTACACCATTATATCTTGTCTTTTTGCTAAGTTTGAACAAAATCTGTGGATACATATCTGAGATATAGCTACGGACGGACGGACGCATGGACGGACGAGACCCAATCCATAAGCCCCTGTTTCGGATTGAGTCCAATGGTGGCTTATAATATGCAGTAATACGAGTTCCTCAATGCAAGAAGAGGCCACTAGGCCCATCAAGCCTGTGCAATAATTGCCAACCTTTGTTTGTTTGCCCGTTCTCTATCCTTTCAAAAGCTGAACATCAAGCAAGGAAGCAGCACGTACCATTTTTAAAGTCTGGTATGAATCGGCAGGGATTGGGTTCAATCAGCCAACCTCTCAAATTCAGAGCAGGCACTCTACCCATTATGACATTGTGTCGAGCAAACGGTGTCATAATAGTGAAAATTTTTTGCGTTATTCGGACTTCATAAAGCACCACGTACGTACATTTTCAGAATGTTAAGGATCCTTGCAGGTGTTGTTGTAAATTTCTGCAAGTATTACGGAACCGTTGTCTTTTCTCGCGTTGCTTTACCAGCAGAGCCGATGTGAAGGAGACGGGCACACTCAAATTCAGGCTGCTTCGACTGGATTCTTTTCATGACCTGGCTGTAAACTGCAACCATTGTATCTCGCCGGAAGAATTTAAGAACGTTGCATCAACGAGTTCACCGACCTTCGGATGTACGTCAAGTCAGCTGTCTTATCTGCGACATCGTATTCACTGATGAAGGTTTAAAAATCTGTGTCTTTTACAAAAGTAGGCCATTCTGTGCTGGAAACATGGCCAACTTGGCCAAACTCCTGCTCCGACTACTGCTGAGAAACGGAATGGCAAAAAAAAAAAACACCCAGTTTATTGTCTGCCAACTGCTTCAATAACACCGGTGCTCCAGCAAAGAACATGGACTTTTGATTGGATTGGATCTTGCTCAACGACATTGCGGAATGCAATTAGAAGACTGCTTGATCGTCCATCAACTGTGCACGACTACTGCATCGTCATAATTTCCTCTCTGGATTGCTCAAGCCTTTGTACACAATGCCTTCCATTGAAGTTTATTTGGAAATGACAGGAGATGGGCATCTCTCACATCTGTTTTCCTTCAAAACTTGTTTCACAGTTTAATGGTCACTGTTCCGTGGGGCAATGTGACGGCATGAGGCAGCAGCCTATTTGACTGTCACAGCTGGTATTGAAAGCTCCCAAGATGACGTAGCGCACACAGTCGGGTACGCCAAGTTGTACAACAAACGATCCCATTGCCAGGAACTGGACGCGGTCATTTCAAGCCGATCTCCTCCTTTTATTGTCATTGCCTTTGATTATTTTTGAGGCGATGATAAAACAATTCGATAGCTTAATGTACACCTTGCTGGGTGTTTATTCAACAGCTACAGTTACATTTTTATACCTAAGATCGTATAAATAGTATCAATTCGATAGCCATCTCGAAATCAAGACTTCAGTGCCTGCTTCGGTGAATTATTATCAGTATGAAAAAGCTTATCGACAACAAAAAAACAACAACATATTAACGACAAGTAAAGAAACTCTACTTTGAGGTTTTGGCCAATTTTGAGTGCTCTGTTTGAATGCTGTCTGTGTCATTTAAAAAATATAAAAGTGCCCCCCCTCTCCTTCCCTTCAAATACGTAGTTGCAGATGAAGATGATGGAGATACTTGTGCAGGGTTGCATTGAAGCTACATATGCACACGGACTCAGCCGAGCAGTTCAAGCACGCTCGCCGTGGATACAATTAGTGCCAGCTGGATGTCCTTGGGTATAACGGTGACATGCTTTGCATGAAATGTTCACACGTCAGAGATCTCAAACAGAGCGATGAGATTTAGGCCTCGTTCGCTTCCTGCAGTGCCGTCACAGTGTAGCTCTGGAAGTGCCAGTCGGTCTTGAAAACCTGTGCGATTTCACGGCCTTGGCTTTGAAAGGACAGCTTGCAAATGAGCGGCTCAGTGGACCTTTGATAGCGATCGATCCGCAGCAGCACCTCGGTTTTTTGGGCTAATAACAATGAGCTTTGTTTCACGCCACCGGTGGCTAGCGTGCTTTCAGGTATTGCTAATTATATAGGTAGTTTAGATATATTTTGAACATCCCCTTCCATTGACTTTGTGTAGCCGGCCAGATAAGTTGCGGCGTCGTACAGCCGGTTACTGTCATACAACATGGCCGCCAATGGCATCATCAGGAGCGTCCTGTTGGTGACAGTTGCAGCTTCTTTTTGTCGGCCTCGATTTTCATCACCATCAATAGAAAGAAAAGAGAATGCTCTTTCATCGACTGGCTGAATTTCTTTTTCCTCTTTAAACGTCGCATTTACTTTATGAAAAGCCTAAATTGTAAAACGCCGAAGGGGGGGGGGGCGGAGG
>CM068964.1:88911660-88924229 GCA_035128595.1 Eptatretus atami
ATCACAAACTGGTCAAACACTTGGAACATGTCTTTCAATCCTGAGAAATCCCACACACTCACTCTCTCTCTTAAAGGATTGTTCCACAAACCCTTCCATCTACTTTCTCAACAACCCTCTTGAAGAAGTTAAGTCACTCAAACTCTTGGTTCTCACTCTGAGCCATGATCTCTCTTGGACAAACCATGCATTTCAAAATTGGTCTCAAAAGCCTACTGGGCATCTTCCATCATGCAAAGTCCTTCCTTGGCACATCTGAATTCCCCTATCCACCTACGAGGCTTTCATCTGCAGCTTGATGGAGTACTGCTCTTCCCTGCCTCAGATCTTGCTCGGCTTGATGCCGTGGAAACCAAGGATTTCAATTTTATTGGAATCTCTCACGATGAAGCTGAATCTATGGGCCTATCACTTAGCTATCGCCGACAGGTCGGTGGTCTCTCTGTCTTCTTCTGCCTCATTTCTAGTCTTGCACCCTCTGCTCTCTCTGTGCTTTGTCCCCCCACCCAAGATATCTGCAGGACGTACGCTGTCCTTCAGCAACCCCATTCTAGTGAAACTGCCTAAATCCTGAACCACTGCTCACCTCTTTTCATTTATTCCTCTTTTCTCCTGCCTGTGGAACCACCTTCCACACTCTCTTCAGTCGAATTCTTCTTCCCTCCACGTCTTCAAGGCAGCTGTTCCCCACAATGTCAAGTCATCCCCCATCCAAAACCATGATATTTTCTACACCCGTTAAACCACCCCACACCCTTCCCAAAATTTTGCTTATGATTCCATCTTGTCCACACCTTGCGTTTTCTCACCTCCCCCTCATCGTTATCTACATCACTCGTTTGTCCATCTCAGTCTACTTTCTCCCTCTGCCCTGCTGTTGGAATTTCCCCCTTTCTCTTGCTTTTCCCTTTGTTATGTTGTGTCCTGATCTGTTCTGTGTCCGAACTCTTTCAAAAAAAAAAGTATGTGACTATCTTTGCAATCGACAAGCCTTTGAACAAAACAGTCATTCTAGTTGCTGTTGAAACTAGAGAGTTCATAGAACACCTTACCCTGCACAGACTTGAGAAACAAGGGCGTGGACGTGGTCGACGAGTGGCAAATTGGATTGGTCGTGATGATGTAAAATGCTGCAATATTTTGTCCAAGTACTGCTAAACAGAAGGTGATTTTGAAAACGTGAATAAGGTGATTTGTGTTCTGCAGTGTTCTTCAAGTATATAATTCAGTTGAAATAAAATTAAGATTTTGGAGGTTGTAGAAAAAAAAAGAATTTAGAAGTTTAACAACATTGACGCAGTGCCTTTTGCACCACCCTATCTAACATGCAACATTAGTTATTTGTGCCTGTTGTTTGTGTCCTTTATGACGTCCATAAAAATGGTAAGTTTCCTGTTTGGAATGATTTTCAATTTTGTTTGCCTGCCAGACGGGCAGAGAGTACAAAATATTATCTTGCTCCTCACTGTGCTTTGGATCCTAAAGTCCTGAGTTCAAGCTCCGTTTTCCACTGAATTAACACCACATGGGGTTGACTCAGCCTGTCATCCTTCCAAGGTCGGCGAAATGAGTACCAGTATACTGGTAATAGGGGTACTGCATCAGCGGCATAGCCACACCCCTAACCAATGATGCAACCGGCAGCCAAAAAGACAGCACACGATGGGAACTCCTCACTGTGCATGTGCGATCAGGACGATTTCAGAGCCAAAGTACTGCTGAACTACATGTTCGTTTCCGATTCATGTTCCAATTTGTGTTCAAAATATAACATTCAATTAAAATCTAGTTGTTTCTCGATCATAAACTGAAGTTTGTGGACAAGGCAGACAGAAGTGAACAAATTGCTCAACCCCGCTTCTTGCTTTGCGTGCACGAGGTAACAACTGTGTTGACATGCTGCTTCCAAGTGACATCCCGAGAAATGAACAAACGCAGATATTCATAATGGTCAGTAATTTCAAGAGTTTGAGAACCTATCGTATAAGTTGGTTTGGTGGGTTTCTACAACAAGTGAAAGTCAACAATTTACATTTATCAATATTGAGATTCATCTTTGTTAGAGCATACCAAGTGTCAATCTGACATAAATCATTCTGCAGAGCTCGCTCATCGTCTTGACTGGAGATGACTGTAAATTACAGTGTCATCAGCACACTGTCACAAGTTCGACTGGAAACAGAATGGCAAGTCAAAGGCAAAAAGATTAAAAAGCAGGGGCCCAAGGACTGACCGCTGGTGAACACCGAAGGGAACAGGAGTCCAGGCTGAATGCGCCCCTCGGAATTGCGCCCGTTGTTGGCGGCCTACTAAGTAGGATCAAAACCACTGCAGGACTGAAACACAGATTCCGTATTTGTGCAATTTGTCAAGGACAACACTGACTCACACAATCAAACGCTTTAGACCAGTCCAAAAATATGGAATCAATGAGAGAGGGTTTGGGGGTATCCAAGGTTTTGGTCCAGTGGTGATAAATCGTAGTAAGTTTTGTAATATAATCATGTTTTGAAAGGAAACCATGTTGGCAGTCTGAAACAATGCCACCTCTGTACATATGATTAGTGACATGTTTGGCAACAATTTTTTCAAGACATTTACTGGCATATGTTTGAGGATTAATGTTACAGCATCCATAATGGTATGGGATAGCATCACATATGCATCCAGAGAAGGAAACATGTACTTAACGTATAAAAATGGTGAAAATTCTTTCCACTCCTTTCTGTTTGCTGCATACAGGTTTGCCTTTAACCTTCACACATTCTATTATTTCTGCCAAACGATTCTTCTTCGCCACTCATTTCTCAAGCATCCTCTGCTACCATCCTCTCTTCACTGGCCTTTTTATTTTTTATTTTTCCAAAATGCAGCCTCCCCCTCTTTAATAAATATATGGTCTGTTACTGCTCGTTGTCACAGAAAGCATACAATCCACTGATACGTAAAAAAAAGTCCAATAACCCGTAAGTACGTGGATGACTATTAATGTACCTGTCAGTGTGACCACTCCTTGGCTTTTTTCACAAGATCTTGGCTATTCGTTGTTCACCTTGGCGTCTTGGTTTTCTATAGGTTTTCTTGGTGTATAGGTTTTCTATTATCATCGCTTTTTCCGAAACCTTGTGAATTATTGGCTTTTTTTCATTGGCTCACCTTGGCATTTATGAAAATGAGGAGTGGTCACCCAGGTACTACCTGTCCTGTATGTAATATGTTGACAAGCTCTTACATGAGCCGTATATCACTGTGAAAACAAACAAAAGAATGAACAAAAGTGCAGGCTTCTTGCGTGACCATTACACAATAGATCATAAACCACATCGTTAATGTAACTGGTCGTGAAGAACCATCACTCTTCACACCTGTGCACAGCAGCAAAACACCTGTTGGCACCACATTCATATTATTGGAACAATTTCCAAAGAAGGCCTTCTCCCATCATTGTACAAAGCCAACAATATGACTATTTACCAGCCAATGTATACAATTTGTCCAACAAACCAAGCTGCTTGCTCACAATAAGGTGCAAAATATATAAAAAATAAATGTCAGTGTGTGTCAGTGTGTGTGTGTGTGTGTGTCTCCTCCATAACTCCAAAACCATTAAAACTAGTGGCCCGAAACTTTGCGTGCCTACCAAGGGAACTCCAAGGAAGTGCAGGAATGAAAACTGGGTGTTTTGGGTAAATGTAAATACCCATTTTGAAGACAATTAACACATCTCATCATGAAAACACCAAACAGGCGTATCCTCGGTCGGCCCGCTCTCCCTCACAGGGGTCTTAATCCGCCATTTATTTTGGCCTATTTAAAAATGCCTCGGCCATTTCCCACGATTACCTCTCACGGATTAATTAAAGTATATTATAAAAATCTGTCTTCACATTTAAGGATTGGTGGACTTTTAAGTCTAAATGAATTTAAGGTGGACGAAATAAATGTTGAAATCTGGAGTGAAATCTGAAAATTTTATGAAATTACCGATTCTTATAACTAAGCGTATTAGTGTATTTGCGTATTTACTTGAAGCAAGAAAGACTGTGATCCTCCTCCATATTTACAAATTGCCAAAGCATTAAACTTAACTTTTTCTACTGTTTGGAGAATTATATTGAGTTCATTGTCATTGTCAACCGTTTTGGTTGACTGCTTGCTTGCTTGAGTGCTTAAGCTACTTGTCGAGTGCTCTACGAGCTGATTGGTAATGGCTGCTTACTCTTCTGAGCTCCCAAGGTTAATCGTGACAAAACTTTATGGGATTACATTTTTTTTTTAACATGATACACCTTAATAGGGGTTTTAAACAGTCATTTTCTCACAATTCATCTATCTATAATTCCAGCAATGTGTGTGTCTGTGTGTGTGTGTGTGTGTGTGTGTGTGTCTGTGACCGCTGTTTCTCGACAACCACGAGTCCGATCTAATTGAAACTTGCCAGATATATTGCTAGGGACCTGAGTATGTGCCTTTTCAAGGTTTGATATTAATCGACAAGGTGCTTCCCAAGTTATGGCCATTTATTTAGCAAACCAATGATAGGACACGTTTTGCTTGCGTCGGCGTGGCCGTTGGTGATAGAGATCCTCAGTTACCAATGACAGGACACGTTGCTTGGCGTTTTGCACACAAAATCTATCTTTCTATGCCCCGGTTAGAATAGGTGTAGCCATATCCCTGTGTCGTAAGAGCGACCAGGGTTGCGTCAGGAAGGGCCCCGGCGTAAAAACCTGTGCCAATCATTATGCGGATCATGAACGGATGATCGCTGTGGCGACCCTAACGGGAGCAGCCGAAAGAAGAAGAAGAAGTTATATTCCATCTTTTCTAATTTTTCTCTTTTTCCTCTACCTCCTTCTCTTCTCGTCTTCTCCTCTAAAAAAAAAAAAAAAAACTCTCCTTCCCTCCCTTCCCCCCCTAAAAAAAACTCTTTCCTAAACCTCTCTTTCTCTTCCTTTTCTTTCCTAAAAAATTCTCCTTTTTCCTCCCCCCCTTTTTTTTTTCTCTTTCTTCCTTCTTTTTTCCTCCCTAAAAAACAAAAAATAAAAAACTTCCCCCTCTTCTCCCCCCCCCTTTCCCCCCTCTTTTTCTTTCCTTCTTTTTTTCCTAAAAAAATCTTCTTAAAAAAAACTATCCTATTCCCTCCCTCTAAAAGGCTCCCCCTTTCTTTCTTCCTTTCTTTCTATTCCTAAAATGCTCCTTTCCTAAAAATCTTTCTAAATCTCCCCTAAAAAACCCCTCCCCTTTTATCTTCCTCCTCCTGCTCTTTTCTTCTCTTTTCCTACTCTTTCTTTCTTTCCCCTTTCTCTAAAAAATTTGTCTCCCCCCTTTTCCCTCCCTCCCCTTCCTCCATCTTTTTCCTTCTCTCCCCCCCCCCCTTTCTAAAATTCTTCCTAAACCTCTAATAAAAAAAAAAAAACCTAACAGAAAAATTAACTTCTCTCCTACCTCTTCCTCCCTTCCCCTATCTTTTTTCTTTTCTTCCTCCTCTCTCTAAAAATCTATCTATAATTCCAGCAATCTCTGTTTGTTTGCCTTTTCAAGGTTTGAAATTAATCGGCCAAGTGGTTCCAAGTTATGGCCAAGTTAGAGCGCGTTCCCCATTACAGGTTACAACGTATGGACTTCCGGATAGTGATGACTTGCTGTATTCTAATAATTTCTCGATTTCTTATGCACATTTATAGATAAACACAATGCCCCAATCCAGTCGTCGTTTACAAGAGCGAAGGAACGGCCTGTGTGGTTGTTTGAAAGTGTTTTTTTTTTTGCACGTACGGCCACGCACGTACAGGCAGCGAGAGCGAAGGAACGGCCTGTGTGGTTGTTGTTTCTGGCACGCGGTTTGAAAGTTTTTTTATTTTTTTTTTGCACGTATGGCCACGCACGTACGGCCACGATGTACGGCCAGGCGCGCACTAGTAACTTAATAACACACGAGCCACCACCTGTCACAGGGAAGGGGTGGGAGCGTGGAGGGAGGGAGGAGAAGAGAGGGGGGTAGGGTGGAGGAGGCATGGAAGGGTGGATGACCCGGGGGGGGGGAGTATATAACAAATGTTTGTTGCTCTATAATAATTAATGTAATTTGAAAATTAACAGGAAAGAATATCATAAATATGTGGTGGAAGAATTACATGTTCAGACCAGGAATGGAATCCAGGTCCTCTGGAAAACCATCACAGTGCTCCCGCATCAGAGCTCTCTGGGCAACCCACAAAGCTAAGCAATGCAAATCTTCCACATTTAAAGGTGCCACTCTCTTTCCCCCCATGCTTCCGGGGCACTCTTGCCAACCATAGGAGCAGCTAGGGCCTGTTCTCAAGAAGGTCTCCCCCCTATGGGGAGACTTTCATACCGCTATTAAACATCCATATCCGCTATTAAACATCCAAGGGAGCACAGTAATATAATTTGAAATGAACAAAAAAAAAAGAGAGAGCGGCACCTGCATATGTGGAAGAATTGCATAGCTCAGATGTGAGGCACTGGTATGGTTTTATATGTGCTTTTCTAGAGGACTTGGATTCAATTCCTGGTCTGGTCATGTAAGTTTTTCATGGGCGATGGCCTACGATTCCCGGTGAGTCATCATAAATATATGTGGAAGAATTGCGTTACTCAGCCGGTGGGTCACCCAGAGAGCTCAGACGACAGAGCACTGGTATGGTTTTCCAGATGACCTGGGTTCGATTCCTGGTCTGGGCACGTAATTTTTCCACGTATATTTTAATAATAAATGTGTGTGTGTCTTCCATGTCATACTCACATCATCGAATGCCTGATCTTCATTCCTGAGAATCACTCTGCTAACACAACAAAAATACATCCTATCTCCTTTGTAATAAAAGTTCAAACCCACCAGTGGGCCTGCCTTTGTAATAATGTGGGCCTGCCTTTGGAATAAATCCCCCTGTGGACCGCCTAAATTGGGCCCACCCTTGTTATAAACCCGTGGGCCCCATGGTATCATGCCGGTGCCTCAGTCACAATAGTCTACTCACAAGTGCACATATGGGATGTTACCTGTCACTACACTACGAGCTGAAGTATCCAGCATTCCCTGTGGGAAATTCAATGGAATATGTATTTAATATTTCCTGCATGACAAATTGGGGAAAGTTGGCCTTGTGGTTTTGTATGAATTACCAATCTTGGGCATTAAAAAAATGTGCTTGGACTTGTAATGAAATGCTTCACCTTCTAAGGGTGCCAAACATGCTGCCCTGGAGGCTGCTTGTTTTGCATGTTCATCTCAACCCGAGCCTGTGTCTGCTCTTGAGTCTCAAGTGACCTGCAGACTGCCATTCTCTTTAAATCTGAATTGTTACTGCCCATCAGGGTTCCTTTTGGTGACATTGGGCAGTATTTATAATTCAAGTAAGGTAAGTTAAGATATTTCTCAACAGAAGTGTTCCCTTTGGAGTTCCCTTGAAAGTTGACTCCAAGTCAGGATAATATATGTATATGTGTATACATATCATATATATATAAATATATATATATATATATATATATATATATAATATTGTTGAGGAGGTGGGGTCACGGGGTACTACGAGGATGGGGGGTATCCCTGGTTCCCGGACTCACTGGGAATCGTAGGCCATCGCACATGAAAATAACTTTGTGTCGCGGCGGATCGCTAAACGACCGCGAAAGCCAATAGCTTGACCACATAACTTCGGCCCTCTGTCTGACACCGTTTACCTAATAACACATGATCTCCTTATCGGAGAGAGCTTTCCAGCACCTGAGGTGCCTTGAGGTGAGTGCACATTTTGAGCCACACTCCCAGCCTGTCCATTATCTCCAACACCTGGCAAAGATACTACATGTTACAATCAGCACAGACAGCAGAACGACATCCATTTGCAATTTACCGAATCCCTCTATCTAACATTAAACTAACCCTTCATGGGGGATGGGTTCCTTGGGTGGGATCCACTCCCCCCATTCAAACCTTCGCCACCATGCACTCATTACCACACACCCTGGCGCATAATTCTGCCCCTCACTCATCATCATTTTCCTCACACACACACACACACACACACACACACACACACACACACACACACACACACACACAACACAATTCTCAATTCTATTCACACACACACTTGCATGATCTAACTACCTGATTTCCTAACTAGCTCGTGCTCCCGTCATCCCTTATACTAAGCATGTTCCCTTTTAACACTCCCTCTAACTCTCTACCGTCTCCACGGCATGTTCCATCTCCCAACTTAAATCTATGTCCCTACTGTCTCTCTAGATCCTATCATTTATCCTAGCCCTCTCTCTGGTAGTGCTTCAGTGCCCCCATGAAGGCAACCATTCCTGGCACCCCCATGCTGTCCTCACAATGCCAACTCCCAAAGGCTAGTGCTCCTTTTTTCCCAGATGGAGATGCCCATTGCTGGCACCCGCGATGGGGCTTAATTGCCACGTATCTTCCCTAACCCATTCTTCTAGCTAATACTTCCATCGACCATTTATGCTACCCCCTCTAGCTCCTGGGCCCCCATGGAGGGCCATTTGCAATGCCCCCATGGGGCCAATTTATTCTGCCTCGACCTCCCAACTAACCTTATGCTATCTAATGCTCCTTTGCCTGGGGAGGGCCACTTCTAGTGTCCTCACCAGCACAATTATTTTTACACTACCCCCCTCTAACTAATCTATCCTAATGCTCCTTTGCCCGGGGATGGAGGTGGTTACACAACCGTGCCCCACAAGGGCACCATACTCAGCCTCTACTGAATGACATCCCCTCCACGGAGGTGCTTGACAGCACACCTGTCGCCTGCCAATCAATTTGAATGTTTGCACTGGCTTTCGCGGGAATCTCCCATGGGAAACGCCAATGTGTCAGACATGCCCACCGTTCATACTGTGGGATCCCCGTAGATGTCACTCGCATACGGGCCGCCCCCCAAGCTTCGCCGCACCCCCTCTTACTCCGACCATAGCACTCGAGCCATCCGACGGCAGTCCCACAGCTGCTTCCACTCATGCTGAGCATCCCGCAAGCACCACTCACGATCTCGCAGCACGTCGGGCCTCGGACATCAACTCCATGGGAAAAAATTTTCACAAAATTCCCTCAATCCCTTTGTTCCCCTTCTAGCCATCCATGCTCCGGTAATTAATCTGACACAGAGCGTTTCGGTGCAGGCTCCTCCGTAGCCATTACCATTTCAAGTATATGGTCCGCGCTTGGGCGGTTTGCCAAGCACGGACCGCGCACACTCTTGCATACACCATGCTCGCACGCAGAGTACATGGGGCCATTGCGGTTTCCAAAATAATTTTTCTCATGCTCGGGAGGCTCACCCCTCCCAGCAGTCACACTAACCACTACCCCTGCCTGAGTCAAGCCTGACCAACATTCTCGTGTTCCACTATTCCATTCCATTTTTGCACACTCAGGTGCACTCGTCCCTGACACACACTCCGTTACTCTCACCTCCGCACACTGGGCACCCCAAGGAACCCTGGGTCCTGCGTTACCCAATGCTCATTACACACCCGTTCGCACCATGAATATATCCAGACTTTTTGGAAGGTAAGTCACCTTGAGGGGGCTTACCTCCTCCCAGTTCCTCTCGAGGACCTGGATCTCTTTGCTTGGTCCTGGAGCAATAGAATCATCTGTGAACATAATGTTTGCATGCATTTCAGGATCTCCTCCTTCACTCTACTACCCATCTCTACTTGTTTCTCCTTAATTTTGTTTACCACATTCTTAATGTCTTCTCACTCTTCTTTCACCTTTGTTATCTCCAGGTGTGCCCCTTCCACTTTCTTCTTCTAACGCTACCTTTGGCAGTCTTCGTTTTTCGTTCCACCTTGTCTATGTGTTCCTTCATGGCCCGTTCTTTGGCCTCCATTACCTCACCCATTTCCCTGATAGTCTTTGTCACTTCGTCATGACGCATTTTTACATTCCCTCTCCACCAGCTATGAGTCCCCTTTCATTTCCCTCGGAGCCTTTTTAAAATTATTTTATTGTGTCGGTATTTCCTTAATCTGTTCTTTTAATCCATTTTGTCCTCCCATAAGTCTTTCTACCCTTGCCTGAGTGAGTCCTTCAACCTCAGCCCTTATGTTCCCCATCTCCCCCGTCAGCCTGGCATCGCTCTCCT
This sequence comes from Eptatretus atami, assembly GCA_035128595.1. Taxonomy (NCBI): domain Eukaryota; kingdom Metazoa; phylum Chordata; class Myxini; order Myxiniformes; family Myxinidae; genus Eptatretus; species Eptatretus atami. Next base: position 88,921,812 of record CM068964.1, read on the forward strand.
CCACCTCCCCTCAGACACCATGCACACATTCCGTACCTCTGCCGCATCGCAAGCAATTCCCTACCCACAGTTCTCCCATCTCACGTCTCATCTCACCCTCACCGCGTCCATTCTGCTGCTCATTACGTCCAGCTGCTGTTCATCACTTGCATATCATCCTTCATCATGACAATTCGGTTGCTGATTCCATTGCCCATCATATCATATTCTGCTGCTCATATTTGCATCCATTTTCCTCACTCATCAAATTAATTTGCGCTTTGAACTGGGCCATTAAAAGTGCCATGTCGAACGGTGGTGGTGATGCTGGCCTGCTACTCTGCTGCATTCATTGAACGGGTGCCAATTTCCCGGTGGCTGAAGGTGGGGATTATGTCCCACCTCAATAACTGCCTCCTCAGTGCCGTCTATCATTGCCTCATTTGGATCCGGGGTCGTTAATTCAACATTTGCATTATCTACATCATTTAACATAGCCCACCAGAGATTTGCCTGCGTTGGTCCGCCATTGTCGTACCAATATGTTTAAATAAAATTTTGACTAAAGGCTCGTAATTTAGAGATGTGTGGAGCACACTTCGGGTCTAATCCAAACTCCTGAACCAAACTGTTGCCCACATCCGGGTTCACGTGGGTACGACGAGGGTGGAGTCTATCCCTGGTTCTCTCCAGACTCACTGAGAAATCGCAGGCCATCACACACAAAAAAATTTAATGTCCGCGGTGGGTTGCTAACGACCATGAATGCCAACAGCTTGAACGATGTGACTTAGGTCCTCCGTCGACACCGTTTACCTAGGAACATGTGATCTCCTTATCGGGGAATCGCGCCCATCGTCAATTATGCTATTACCTTTATTGGATTGTGCATGAATGAGGCCGAGCTTTCCACAAGCACAATGCCAGACTGATACGAGAGCCCATTAGTGGGGAATTATAACCTCCTGGCTAATCTACATATGGACATTGCTGGACTATTGGAAGAAAGGACAACCATGGGTAGATTGGAAATAGAACAAGAATAATTATTTACAATGAGCGATGAGGAATATGGAAGGAGGAAGGGGACCTTAAGGGCTTTAATGGCGTAGAAGGGAAACCAGGGCAGGAAAAGGGGAAATGCAATAAAAACAGTGTAATCATGGTATGGCATAAATTAAAAAAACAGGACAGCCAAATGTATAAGTTGCTGACTGAAACCTATGCTATATCTACTGGCTAATAAACAGGGTACACATCAGACCACACACACAACAGGGAGACAAATTGAGAACTGTACGTACGTCACCGTCACCTTCCCCAACTTGCTACTGCTCTCTGAAAGGGTGCGGACACTGCTCTCCACCACCAAGGTCCACAGCTCCATCTGGAACACAAACCAATGTGTCCAGGACCAGGGAAGAAATGAGTGTGATGACCCAGGCAAGAGAGAACAAACTGGTGCCATGACCAGGACCCCGATAGCTCGAGGCAAATAAAGAAAGAGAGCGCAGCCAGGACCAAGGTAGCTCGGGGGCAACGACAGCAAGAGAGGCAACCAGGACCAAGGTAGCTAGGACTGACGGTAGAGAGAATGCGGCAACCAAGACCAAGGTAACTCGAGGGCGACAACAGAGAGACTGCAAACCAGGACCAAGGTAGCTCGGGGCAATGACAAGAGACCAAATCAGCCTGCGGTGCAACTTATAGCCCTGGGGCAGGCGTGCCAAACGGCCACATGTCAGATCCCGAGGAGGCCCGGGCCAGCCATTGGGCACTCAGACCCCACGAGCTGGCCCCATGCCAGCCAATGGAAGGTTCCCCGCAGCCCTGCCCCTTCTGCCGTCTGCCAGATATTCAGTAATTTGGTCCGCTTCGGCTGTTGTCATGAACAGAGCTCCGCACTTAACGTGGGGGAAATCCTTCTACCCCCATGCTCCTGGGGCGAACCCCAAATGTTCACAATGTTCATAGACCACATTAAGGGAATGGGGAAATCATTTCAGGGAGGCTAGTCGTGTCTTGTTTCGTTTGCCAGTCATTTTGGTGGAAGGGAAAAAACAGGGATTAGGGAAACGAATACAGTACAGGGAAAAGACAGCAATAAAATTAACAATACTGGTCGATGTCCAATCAGATGAACAGACAAACAAACAAAGACTTTGTGGGGCTTTAAACAATAAGGGGAATGGGAGAAATTTGGCATGCGTTCCAGATGCTGGTGAACGTAGCACACGTTGAATGCCAGAGCAAGTAAAACCGCACACCCCTGTGTGATGCTGTCACACGCACATATCATCACCGCATGATTGTCTCTATTGCTCCAAAAGGGTTGACAGGGGTGCTAACTACCCCAACACAAATGCAATTTAATTACATTAATAACCCTTTGGGAAGGCATCATAATGTCATTACGAAGATAACTATTCTAAATGTCAC
>CM068964.1:88958640-88976971 GCA_035128595.1 Eptatretus atami
TTCTGGGGAGGATGTCGGAGAGATCAAGCTGCAGTGTATCATTTGTGAATGTCAAGATCTCTGACCTTGATTTCGCAGATGATGCAGTTATCTTTGTGGAGATTCTAGATATCCTTTGGGGGGCCCTCAAGGTGCTGAATGAGGAGTTGGAGCCACTGGGATTATGGGTTTCCTGGGTCAAAACTGAGATCCAGGCTTTCAACAACATCTTGGATGCTGTTATCCTATCTCTACCTGTTTGTGGCAAGGATATTGAGGTCATGGAGAGATTCACTTCCCTTGGCAGTGATATTCCTGTCTCTGCTGGCTGTCAGCCAGAGGTCAACAGATGTTTGGGTCAGGCCTGGGGAGTCATGGATTCACTGGATCATGGGGTGTGGTGCTGCCGGTATCAGTGCGGAAGGACAAAAGTCTGAGACTTCAGGTCCTTGGTGCTTCAAGTCTTGCTCTATCGATGTGAGACTTGGACTCTGACCAGGGATATGAGTCAGAGACTTAATTCCTTTGGTACCGGATCTCTTCGGAGAATCCTTGGCTATTGCTGGTCAGACTTTGTGTCCAATGAGCGGTTGCTGAGAGAGACTCAAATGAGATTTGTTACCTGCATCGTCTGTGACCGTCAGCTGCGGCTGTATGGACACGTGGCTTGTTTTCCTGATGCTCATCCTGCTCACCAGATTCTCTCAGCGAGGGAGCCTCGTGAGTGAAGGAGGCCAATGGGCCGACCACATGCCACGTGGTTGCAGCAGGTTGATCAGCATCTCAAGGAGATTGGGATGGGCCAGGTATCTGCCTGGTGCATGGCCAGACGGAGGCTCCTGGAGGACCGGCGGAAAGTGGACGCAGCGACGCTCTGCTCTGGCGCATGCTCCCATACCTGACCTGACTGGGAGCGGGGCCAAAGTAATACAGCTCTTGCACATTCATACCATTTGGTGATCACATCAACCAAGTTTGGTAAATTTCTGTTCAACCGTTTAGGAGTAGACAGCGTGACAGAAGAAAGGATGGACAGACAGACAGATAGAGCCAATTACAATGTCCTCCCGATTTTTGCTCACCTGTAATGTAGTTCAGGTGAGGTATGAGCATCACTCAGTGCCCGTAAGTGAGTCCATCAGTCAGTAGATAAACACTCAGATCTTTTCCGAAACTACGCACACGATTTCGATGAAACTTGACCACAACCTTCATCACCCGGTATTTACCAAAGTTTGTTCACGACATTAAAAATAAGTCAGGGTGTAAGGGGGTCTTGACCCCCACAAAACAAGTATTTGTTTTCTTCTCTGAAACTACACACACGATTTTGATGAAACTACCACAAGCCTTCATAGATCAACTGTGATGTACTAAAGTTTGTTCAGAGCATTAAAAACATCAGAATCTATGGGGGTTTACGGGGAGTCAGAGTGGATCCAGGTTTGACCCCCCAAAATAGGTATTTCCTTCCTTCTCCAAAACTATCCACACAATGCCAATGAAACTTGACAACAACTTTCATCACCCATGATGTTAAAACCAAGAGTCATATTTTCACCAAACTTTGTGGAACTTCTGAGGACAAAGGCCTCCTGATGCCTTGCAAATCCCATCAATAAAATTGCAAATGAAGTTGGTCAATTTTAAGGTCAAAAGTCATTACGATTCCATGATCACTACTTTTGACTTCTCAAAAGGTATTCACCCGATTTAGATGTACCGCGGTAGGAATCATCTTTGCATGGTACTTTCTCAAGGTTGTTCAAACCATCAGCGACTTTACATATTTTGTGGGTCATCCACACCTACCAGTAGTTCCCTTGTTCTACCAGGTGAACCCAGGGGCATTACCCCCCTTTTTTCCAAAAAGCGTGGGGATAATAACTCTTGTACCTTCTATAGCTAGTTTACGGGTGCTTGCATCGTCAATATGAGAAGCATCAAAGTGTGTTTCGGGTTGATGATTTAATATTTTATTCTTCGTTCATTCATTTATTTGCTTATTTATTTTATTATCTATCGCGTGGGCTTCTGAAATGATGGTACACAAGGTTAGCACACACACACCTTTTGAGCTTTAAAGTGTGGGTTTGATCCCCAACCCGACGATAAGCTGTGGGATTGGTGCTTCCCAGGCAGGGAGTTGCATCACAAAATGCACCATGCCTTGGATAGATGGACGTTAAGCTGAGTGTCCCATCTTCTAGCTTTATAGTTAGTAGACGTTATAGATCAAACACGGTGTCTTCCGCGAATAGTAAACGAGTTATCGCCAACACCCCGAAACAACTTACACATTCCTGCCCAAATAACCTTCAGTCGGTTCGTACCTTCGTCGGGCCTGGCAAACAGGTTCGTGAAAGACTTGGGCCATAAAGTTTACCCTTTCGACCCTCAAGGTGGCAATAATTGCGCCGTCGCAGTCAGATTGCGCACACGCACACGCTCACACCATCCCTCTTAGATATTAAGCTGGCTATCCTAATTGCTGAAGTTGTGGTTGAAACAATATCTCAATGGGTCTTCCAATAATAGTCGGCCTGTATTTTGTGCCGGTACCATAGAAACTCCTGTTTGAAAGGCATCCAACATGTAGACGTCATAGATGAACCAATAATCTCAGTAGTACAAGTAATGCAGTACAAGTAATCTTCAAGTAGGAATCGAAAGAATCAGTTACTTTGATACTTTACGTCAATGTTTCAGCACAAAAAACAAAAAAAATATATATATATATATATATATATATACTGCAACGTAATCAAAAAGTGATGACGTCACTCCCAAGGAGTCAATTGCAGCCTCAAAAAAACCCCTTTGCGATGCGATGATGCGATGATGCAATAATTCAACGCAGCATGACAACATAACAAATGTTAATGGAGCAAATAGGGCTTTTAAAAGCAAAACCATGATTTGGTGATGGAGTATAATCGCCCACATATTGTTGGGATTATTACGACGCCATCAGCGTGTATCGAAATTGAACTCGGGGAGAGTCATAAAGCCTGAGCAGAGGACCAGTCAGGCGGCTCGGCGACACAGACGAGGTGCTGCTCCATCGGGTGTAACAGCATAAAGTTCGTTTTTTTTAAAATAGGCACATGCAAACAAAAAAAATGTAAGGCTAATTAATCCCATTATCAGTGGAGTATCTACTCACACCCGTGAGCAATCAGCGTTAGTTACAGCTCACTTCATTCTCCTCCATGGTATACAACATGGCCATTAAGAGTTTCTCAAGCTGGTGTTTTAAGCTGAGTGCGTTGATAAATTAGGTTCCAAGGAACAAATAACTCGGTGTGTAGATGGAAACCATTTGAGGGGAGAGAATGAGATTAAGATCCGCATTTAAGAATAAATAAAAATAAGAAAAAGAAAGGAACAATTACAATATGGGTGATTGCTCGGTCGTGCAACGAAACGTGCACAATGAAAGCGAAAGGAGGGTATAGATGGCTCGGCAAGAGGCGAATGGTGCAAAGGAAGTCATTTCCAGGTACACGGAGCAAGTTTAAAATGAACTGCAAATGTATATGGGATGTAGTGTTCCATTGCGAGCAGAGATTTACATATGATGCTTTGGGAGAGATGGTGGATAAAAAAAAAATCGCTCCGAGAGCGCAATTGTCATTTCTTCTGCCTTTTCGGTGGATATAAATCATCAGGGTGATGCGTTTTGAGAAATATTTTGATTTCTTTTTTGTGAATTTTTGAAATGAAAGTCTCAGAAATAATTACCGTGCGCCAGGTGTGATATCTTGGAGTTACGCGCACTCACCTCTGGGTGATCTAGCCTGGGTTTGAATGTCGGCTGAGCTGTAAACTGTCATCCAGGTGATTCGCAGGTATGGTGATTCATCAATGATGCCAGGCATTTCGTGACGATTGGGCGATTTATCCCCGGCACCCTGAACAAATAATTACGAATTACTGCCATAGTCAGTCGATCATCGAGCCTGCCCAGCCGGTTCGTGAAAGACATAATTGGGCAATGATTGCTCTCCCCAACTGACAACATAAGGTGCTGAAAAAATAGAAAGAAGAGGAAGACAAAAAAAAGATTTTTTTTCACCATATTGGTAAATTCTTCTTAATTAGCACGCGCTTGCGAAACGAAAAGCGGGATTAAGTGATCAGTCCCGTACGTGCGTACATGCAGATGTGCGTGTCTGCATTTTGTTTTCCCCTTTTCCCTGGTAAAGGTTTTAGGTTAAATCCAACATGGTTTGGCAGCCATATTGGATTTACCCGAAAACCTTCAAAAATCCTCTTCTACAGAACGGCTGGACAGATCGATGGGAAACTTCACACAAATGTTCCCCAAGTCTTGGGGATAAGAGGGTGCTCATGAATAATTGATAGGTTACATGTTTTGGCGCCATATTGGATTGAAGGAAAATATATATTTTTTAAATTCTCTCTCTTGAACCGTTGCATTAATTGATGTGAAACTTCAAAATTATGATCTAGTAGTGATGGGGAACATACATTTTAAATTTAAATCTGATTGGAAGCATGGTCTGGCAGCCAGAATTATTTAATTTTTGGATCTGGGTTCTTTTTTTTAAAAAAAAAACCCATAAAGCTCACTTGGCTATGCCTGGATGGGTTTGAGGGTGTAGGAGTAGCAACTGAAACCCCAATCCTGTCCAGGTTCCTTCCGATGACTCCAATGCAGTACCTCTTCTATTTGGTCTTCCATTTGATTTGAATTTCATTTTTTTAATAACCGATTTGGTGCCAGAAGAGTTGGTTTGCGCCAAGTCCTTTTCAAGACTGTGCGGGGTAAGTATTCTATGAATACCATCTAGTTTATTTTCAGAGATGGGTTCTTCTTCTTTTGGCTTACACCCAAAACAGCTTGAAAAGCACAGAAACTTCAATATGAAGAATCCTCACCCTGGAAATATTTGCATAGTAAATAAAATGCGGCATTATTGGACATTATTTGAACCTGCTGCATTTAATTCCCCCTTATACGAGTGAATATTTCATACCGTTGGAGGAGTTAAAGCACTTTGTAAGTGGGACTGGCATTTCTGGGAGAGCGAGTTGGCTGCCCCGATTCCCGCTGAGATTAATTAGATGTCTAGTCGGCCTGGGCTTGAACCGTTGAGACTGGCCTAGCAAGGCCGCATGGTGTCTCAAATGGAGCAATCTCTTGTGTCCTGGATTGCAGTCGTTGAGAAGTACCGTTTGTGTTTGCCACACTTGTCCGACATGTCCGCTTTGACAGCTGAATGCAATCTACCTTAAAACTCGTTATGCTCATTGACCTAGAACCCTGAACCGTTGGTATGAATCTAGAACCCAAATTGTTTGAAATCTGTGCAAAACATTGTATTTTTCTGGACATAATACAAAGGAGCTCATGATAGAACCAAACAGGAAAATAGTTTTTTTTTTAATGCAATGGTTATTCTATGTTTTCACCCCTGTCTATCTGTTTGTCTGTCTGACTCTCTGTGAGCAGGATATCTCAAAAAGTTGTGGACAGATTCTGCCGAAACTTTGTGGACAGGTTGTGTGTGTGACAAAGATGAATTGTTTGGATTTTGGAGAATATCCGGATCCTAGAATTTAAAAATGATTCTTCGCCATTGAGAGATAGGGCCACAACGACATATATATATATATATATATATGTATATCACGATATCTCAAAAAGTTGTGGACGGATTCGGCCGAAACTTAATGGAGAGGTTGCATTGTTGTTTTCGTATGCAGCCTGTGGCTGTTGGTTGCATCATTTCTGGAAGCACAGCTGTGCCCGTTACCAGTAAGTTGGTACTCATTTTTCTGACCTCAGAAGGACAACAGGCTGAATCAACCCACCTGATGTTATTTGAACGGTAAAAAAAACATGGGCTCAAACTTAAGGCCCGAGGATCTTAAGCCTGCCACCTTAACTTCTTAGCCAATACCAGGCTTATATAGGTTGGCTGTGTGACAAGGATGAAGTGATTCGATTTTGGTGAAAATCCAGAATCAAAATTCATGAATTACCTCTGCCACTGAAGGCGGACGAAGGTTACGTTTTCATTCCTGTCTGTCTGTTTGTTTGTCTGTCTTTGAACAGGATATCTCCAAAAGTTATGGACGGATTTAGACGAAATTTGGTGGAGAGGTTGCGTGTGTAACAAGGACGAAATGATTAGATTTGGGTGAAGATCTGGATCCAGATCCGAGAATTTTTCAATTTTCTGTGATTCGTCACCATTGAGAGATAGGGCCAAAAACAATATATAGCATGATATTTAATACAAGTTGTGAACGAGTTATGACAAAACTTGGTGGATGAGTTAGGTAGGTGACAAGAACAAGCCGATTAGATTTAGGTTGAGGTCCGAATCCAGATCCGGCCTATCAGTGTGATACAAAACGTAAATTGGTCAGCCTGGTGGAGGTGTGCGCTCTTCCTAGTGCTGTTCTAGTTTTCTTACAAATGGACAAAATCTGCATCTACACTTTAAAATCCGAATTGGTTTCACTCCAATCATTTGTCATTTAATACGATGAGTAAAATGAAAGTAAGAGTACGTACCATCTACATCAGCATAGCAGAATAGTTTGGAGGTACGTGCACTCACCTTGGAGCTGTTTAACCTGGGCTTTGAAACTCGACCCAGCTATAAACTGTCACCCTGGTGTTTCGCAGGCAGGGTGATTCAACAAAGTGTGCGTCGTCGCTGGAATGGACGTTTGGCTGCTGGAGGACCAATCTGCAAGCACGAATCGTTGGTGCATGTGAAGGAACCCACGGTGTCTTTCGCGAAGAGTAGGTGAGTGATATATCCTCGGCACCATGAAGAAATTCTAAATACCAGCCAAAATAATCTTCAGTGGAATGTCATACCTGACCAGCATGTTCGTGAAAGACTTGGACCAGAAACCAGCTTCCTCGTGCAACACTGCAAGAGGGTGGGAATAATTGGGGTAGTAGTAGTAGTAGTAGTAGTAGTAGTAGTAGTAGTAGTCGTAGTCATAACAGCTGTAGCCATTTTTAGTCGTTGCCGTAGAAGATGATATATAACAGTATATGAAACCATCACCATATCTTTGCCAAAAAGTGGACTCACAGTGTAAACAGCCTTCCCAGAATGTACTTCCTTTCGAGTCTTCGAACCATTTTGCACTAGTCTCTGTTTGAGATGCAAAACACCATAAACAGTGGTATTCTGCATTTCTTGTTACTAGTACGTGACCGTACGTGCAAAAAAAAATAAAAAATAATTGCCAGAAACAACCACACAGGCCGTTCCTTCGCTCTCGTAAACGACGACTGGATTGGGGCATTTGTTTATCTATAAATGCGCATAAGAAATCAAGAAATTATTATAATACATTAAGTCATCACCATCTGGAAGCGGTGCGTGCCGTACGGAATGTTCACATCATTCCACGAATTCTCGTTTGCATGGAAGTAACAACTGCTGTGATACTTACACACACACAGAGTTAATTAAAATCAAAATTAAAATCAAGTTTACCTCCCTGTCTTTGCTTGCCATGACATTCGCTGCCATTGACCATCGCCACTCCTACGCCACAGTAACTGAGGCACCGATCGATCCCCATCGTAACTGGCATGGCACGTGACGTCATCGTCGGCCGGCGCGCACCAGCCTACGCGAAGTTAAGTCCTCACTCTCCGGAAGTTCGCATATCGCAGTTACGATTATTCGCAATTTAGTTTTAATGGCCAATTATTCAATTAGCGCCAACGTATTTTGCCTTTTCGCAAGGAAAAACACAAAGAGAAGAGAGAAAAGAGAGAAAAGAGAGAAAGAGAGAAAAGAGAGAAAGAGAGAAAGAGGAAGGAAGAAGAAGAAGAAGAGAAAGAAGAAGAAGAAGAAGAAGAAGAAGAAGAAGAAAAAACTTTCAAACAACCACACAAGCCGTTCCTTCGCTTTCGTAAACGACGACTGGACACACCACACACACACACACACACACACACACACACACACACACACACACACACACAGATTGCTGGAATTATAGATCGATGTACAGTTAACTACTTTCTCTGCAGTGTGACGCCATTTTCTGGGGGGAAAAAAGTACCAAAACCAACAAAAAACATCTAAAGGTACCAAAAAACACCTGTTGTTTAAATTTTGTCTCCCACTTGCTTATTTTCGATCGTAAGTTATCACGTGTTTAAAATTTACTTCCTTGTTTGGAGCACACCAGCTCGCTCTGATGTTACCGAAATTTATACACCGTCTAATATGAAAACGATCATAACTTGGGGCATTGTGTTTATCTATAAATGCGCATAAGAAATCGAGAAATTATTAGAATACACGATGTCATCATTATCCGGAAGTCCGTACGATGTAACCCGTAATGGGGAACGCAGCTGAGGTTCTCTTCCCCATCGGCCACGCCTACGCAGCAACGTGTCCTGTCATTGGTTGGTAATAAATGGCCATAACTTGGGAACCACTTAACTTGTCCGATTAATATCAAACCTTGAAAAGGCACATCCTCAGGTCCCCAGAAATATACCTGGCAAGTTTAAATTAGATCGGACCAGTGGTTGTCGAGAAACAGCGGTCACAGACACACACACACACACACACACACACACACACACAACACACACAACACACACCACACACACTCACAGCACACACAGATTGCTGCAATTATAGATAGATGAAGAGAAGATTTTGATTGGGGCCATCTCTTTATTACATAAGCATATTTTGCTGAATTTTGATTTTTAGCTCACCTGGAACGTAGTTCCGGGGATCTCACAGGATGGCGCATCGTGCGTTCCTCACTCCGTCTGTCCATGCGTCCTCAAACACTTGCAACTTCTTCTCTGAAACTACACATACGATTTTCGATGAAACTTGACCACAACCTCCATCACCCATGATGCACCATAGTTTATTAACTGCATTGAAAAACATATTCAATAGGTATTTACTTTCTTCTCTGTTAAATATGTTGTGGGCTATCCATGCCTACCAGTGGTTCCATGGTTTTCTTATCCAGCTGCTACCAGGTCAGCGCCCAGGGGTATTGCCCCTATTTTTATCCTTCCCTGTATACTCTATATATCCCTGATGTTCCCTTCCCAGCCAGGCAACAGTATTGGAGCCAGAAGTAGCATTTTGTGCCAGCATGCAGTTGTGCTCATACCGGGCCAGCTATGGTGTACTACGTGGATATCTACCCACCTCCTTCATCCTATCCCCTCCCAAATATATATATATATATATATATTTCCCTTTCCTCCCTACTCAAACACGTTTATACCTTCCTTTTATGTTTTCCTATCACCCTGCCTTCGATTCTTCCTCTAAAACTAGCCCTCCCCCACTACCCCAATCCCCATACATACTAATATGTAATACGTGACTTTAACCTGTAAATCTAAAACCATGATAGTCACATAGGATAAGAAAATGGAATGCTTGAAAGTAAGCAACGAAAGGACTTTGTAGATTCATAGAGTCTATGGGGTTAACATAGAAACTTAACAAAAATCTTCCTTTATTACTTATTTTGGCCAGAAGGAATCGAAAGGGATGAAAAGCTACAAAGGATGAAGAATGTGATGAACTGCTGGTGCTGAGTAAAGTGTACATTTAGCTCATTGAAATTGAAAAAAAGTCTCGTTTTATGAAGCCTTCATTGGCAGGGAGGTCAGGTGTTGAATCAAGTTCACCTGTCACTCTGTGAACCTCATAATGCGTTACGATGAACAATATTGCTTTCTCTCTCTCTCTCCCCCAAACATCTATCTCCTGAACCGTCGCCGTTATGTCTGGTGTGTGTGCTGTCGGGTAATAGAGAGGTGAGATATCGTTTATTCCTGGTGATTGTACAAGGCCCCAACATCGCAGTCCATCCGAGCACTCCAATTCAGCCAATCCTATAGTCCACTTCACGTATCTTGAGATCACCTGCACAGAGTACAGGTACATCTATCGATTCTTGAGACTGTCTGCTTTCTTTTTATTCCTCTTACAACGTGACTAAATAACAGTTAACAAGAGCAATTTTCCCTCCAGCTCAGGCGTATCTGAGCAATGATCGGTGCCACGCACAAGGCCCAAGGAACAGCCGCGGAGTCACTTTTTTATATTAAATCACGTGACTCCAATCATGGCTCTCAGCCACGATTAGCTGATAAATTTAATATGAAGGAATGACTTGTTTCTGTGCCTGAACTTCATCAGTGGGTTTCTTAGACACTTAACCGAGAGAGAATCTGACGAGCCTTGTGCAGATGTTACGGTAAGTGCATTGGTAATTGCTGCCTCTGGTGCACGTTGAAAGACTATAGCCTGCCTGGCTTCTGCTTGCTCAGATCCTTTGCTATGTTATGTCAATTGTACTTCACTTGAATTTCTAACACCGACGGTCACTAATGGATGAAATCGGTTGGTAGGATCTCGGGAAGAATAGGGTAGCATGGACCCCATCAAGGGAAAGTAAACACAGTGGATTTCAAATAAAATAGGGGCAATATCCCTGGATGCTCACCTGATAGAGGAATGACAGTGAGGAGGAAGTCAACGTGGGATGGAATCAGCAAAAGGGGGCAACCCCCCCCCCAAACTCCCTCAAACCCAATTTTTTTAAATAACATGCGCAACCTTCGTTACATCACAGGTGATGAAGGTTGTGGTCAAGTTTCATGGGAATTCCATGTGTAGTTTCAGAGAAGAAAGCAAATACCTATTTTGGAGGGAACACCCTCCACTCCCCACCCCCCCACCTCCGTAAACTCCATCCGTAGACCCCCTCATACCCCTATCTTTTTCAATGCCGTGAACAAACTTTGTTACGTCATGTGTGATGAAGGTTATGGTCAAGTTTCATCGGAATTGTATGTGTAGTTTCTGAGAAGAAAGCAAATACCTATTTTGGGGGGCAACCCCCTTAAACTCCCTAAGGGCCCGATTTTTTTTAAAACCATGAACAAACTTTGGTGCATACGCGGTGATTAAGGTTGTGGTAAAGTTTCATCAAAATCGTATATATAGTTTCAGAGAGGAAGGAAGTTGCAAGTATTTGTCGGTGGACAGACGGACGGACGGACGGATTGACAACTTGCCATCCCATAGGCTCCCTGGAACTACATTCCAGGTGAGCTAAAAATGAGCACTACATTATATTGTCCTTTAAAAAAATTTTTTTACTTTCCATCCTTGAATGGAAGAATGCATAATTATGTCGGAAATACAACTTTATGAATTTAAATTGATTTCTGCAAAGGTGGTCATGCCTTTTCAGGGTTCCTCCCTCTTCTTCCTATTCATAAGTAGCACATTGCTACGACAGGTAGCATCCTTCGCTGGGGGCATTGCTATGCAGCTGATACAGCCCCCCCTGTAGGTTAGGGAAGGATGTTGTAATTTGTTCAGGGTGCCATCGATACCTCGCATACTCTTCGTGAAGGGACTCCATGAGGTCTTTAATGTCCACCAACTCATGCTGGCAGACCGGACGCCAAGGTGAACGTCCATCCGCCGAACAGCACACACTTTGATGAATCACCCTGCCTGAAAAACACCAGGATGACAATTTAAGGCTGAAAGAAAAGAAAAAAAAAGAGAAGAAAATAATAACCTCCACCCATCTACTTGACTGTACCCATCCATCTCAGATCCAGCCCAACTTGGGTGGGAGACATCCTGGATGTCACGATAGCTAGCTGGTAGCTATAGCTCCCCTTTGAAGCTATCTGGTCCTGGATTTGTTCCCTGTAGCGATTAGCTCAACTTATATGACGACTAATCTACTACTACGAATCTTAGAATCTGAAACAGAGGACGGAGAAAGCGAGCCAGTTGTCCCATATACCATCATGATGCGGACGTGAAATGTTTCGAAAAGAGAAGGCTATTGTGTGCCAGTATTCTGGCTAAATTTTTTGCCGAGGGAGGATGTGAGATACGTAAGTTAATAATTAAAAAAAAAGATGGATGTTAAATTAAATGAAGTTCATGATTAAAAAAAAAAAGGCCATAAAAGGAAAGTCGAGAGATTTAACTTGTACGTTGTGGATAGAGCACATGCATGATGGACCAAATGGCCTTCTTGTTTCACCAAAAGAAAGAAAGGAGAGATGCTTAAGCAGAAAAAATGAAAAAGAAACAAAAACAGACAAAGGCTGAAAAAGAGACCACAACAAGGCCTTATAAGGTCTTTATCTATTCCAGCTGGCACCGCTGCCTCACACCCTGGCTGGCACCACTGCCTCACACCCTGGCTGGCACCGCTGCCCTGCCTCACACCTTGCTCAACTTGATGCCATGGAAGCCAAGGCCTTCAAAATCATTGAAATCTTCTATAATGAAGCTGAGTTGATGGGCCTTTCACTTTCAAATCACACGCAGATCGGTGGTCTCTGTCTTAGACCACCTCCTTTGTGTCATTTCCATGCTCTGTCCCCCACCCTCCCTACCCCCACAGGTTTCTACAAGGCTCAAGGGGTTTGCTGGTGGCCCCCTTCTGGTGAAGCTCCCCAAATCCAGAATCACTGCTCAGCTTCCTCTTTTTCCCAGCCTGTATAGCCAGCCATCTTCCTCGGTCTCTTCAATCTTATTCTTCCTTCCAAGGTTTCAAGACAACTGCTCACCTCCATCTCAGGTCATCCCCCACCCACAACCATGATCTTTTTTTACCCCCCCCGCCCATTAACCCCAACACCACTCCATGTTTCCAGTTTTTCCATCCATTTCTGCGATTGAGAGTTTGCGGCTGTATTCATCTTGTTCACCTCCTGTATAGTCTGGTGTTGACGTAGCGGTCCAGGTGGCTGGCTTAAAATATAATGGTGTTGAGTTTGAGCCACTGTTGTGCCATTGAAATAACAGCAGGTGGGTTAACTCTGCTTGTCATCCTTCTGAGGTTGGCAAAATGAGTACCATCTTACGAGTAACAGGGGCATTGCAGCATTCCCATAAATGATGCAACCAGCAGCCACAGGCTGCATAAGAAACAACAACAACAACCTCCTGAATCATTTCCTGGCCCTCATTCTTCCCCACATCCTTTATTTTTCCAAATCCACTCCATTTTGTCCCTAAACCCTGCTGTTTGTGCCCCCGCCCCCCTTTCCACTGCTATTACCTTGCCACCAAAGGTGAATGGAGGTTGTTTCACCCCTGTCTGTCTGTGAGCAGGATGTCTCAAAAAATTATGGACGGATTCGGACGAAATTTGGTGAACAGGTAGGGTGTACGACAAGCACGAATTGATTCGATTTTGGTGAAGATCCGGTTTATGAATCCGAATATTATAATTTTTAAAAGGATTCTTCATAATTGGGAAATCGGGCCAAAAACTATTTTTTAGCACGATATCTAAAAAAGTTATGGGCAGGTTATGACAAAACTTAGCGGATGAGTTGGTTTGGTGGCAAGAACAAGCCGATTCGATTTTGGTTCAGGTCCGAATCCAGATCCGGCCTATCAGAGGGATGCAAGACGTAAACTGTTCAGCCTGGTGGAGGTATATGCGTTCTACCGAGTGCGGTTGTAGTTACCCTCTCCGAGAGGGTATTACATTTCGGTCCGTTTGTTTGTTTGTCCTCGCAGAACTTTAGTATTTTTCTCTGAAACCGCCTGTTGGATCGAGACGAAATTTTCACCGGAGGCACGACTACTCAAGTGGAATGTTCTGTTGATAATTATGACGTCATAGGTCACGTGGTGTGGCAGCCACGTTGAAAAAAATTTGGACATCTTGTTTCTCTGAAACCGCACCAAGGGAAAAATTGAAATTTAGCCTACGGCAATTACACCTCATGGGGAATAAGTGGCTTTTTATGATGTCATAGGTGCCTTCCCTATGACGTCATAATTGCATATGTATAACGCTACATCTGATCAGCATGAACATTTTTGAGGGTCATCTAGGGATAAAATGGTCCGGAGAAAATTTTTTGATGACTTCATCGGTCACGTGATTCGGCAGCCATATTGTTACAAAAAAAAAAAACACCTTCAAAAAATGTTCTTCTCCGAAGTGGCTGAAGAGATCGTGGCAAAATTTTACACGTATGACCGCCTATCCACGAGGAACAAAAAGTTCACACATATGATGTCAAAGGTAAAATGGTTTGGCAGCCATATTGGATTTACCCTAAAAACGATAAAAAAAAAAATCTTCTTCTCCAGAATGGCTGGACAAATCAAGGGGAAACTGCACACAAATGTCCACAAGCCATGAATGTACAAGCTGGTTAAGGAACAATTGATAGGTCACATAGTTTGGCAGCCATATCCAATTGAAGAAAATATTAAATAATGTTTTCTCTGGAACTACTTAATCAATGAATGTGAAACGTCTAAGGCTCACTTGGTTGTGCCTGGATGGGTTTGAGGGTAGAGTAGCAGTTAAAATGCGAATCCTATCCAGGTTCCTCCCGATGACTTCATCTTTGCTTTTTGTTTGGGTTCCTTCTGATGACTCCAATGCAGGGACTGTACCTATTTGGTCTGACAATTGATCTGAATTTAATTTATTTTAATCCCATTATAAATTAAATTGAATAATAATAATAATAATAATAATAATAAACATCATGGGTCAGGATCAGGTGTCCGATCAAAGCGGGGATGCATCAAAGCGGGACGTCTTGGTAGCCGGTCATCACTGCCAGTAGTTATAAAGCGGCAGTTCTAATTACGTAACACACCAGAACACAAAACACTCCACACAAAACAAGTCCTGGCAAGGGTCTGCAATCTCTGATTGCTCTTTTTCTTGTTTTCCTTCTGTTATGTCCTGATCCGTTCTGTATTCAAGCTCATCCAGGAACCTCGACAAAAACAAAGGATAATGGTGAGCGACTTAAATGTGCGAAGTGTGAATTAAGTCTCCCTTGTTGCCCTACTTCCTCCCTGCCTCCCTACATTACAGACAACACGCTCATCATCATCTATTTGACTCGTTCAGAGTGTCCTCTTGCACCTCGATCACCTCTACTACTCCCCGTCGTTGTCCATGAATGACAAACATATTCAAATCAAGTTCGCAGGAGGACGCAAATCTCGTTAATTGACAAGGGATGCTTGACCAAGGCTGCCACCATAAGGCCTCATTATTTCAGGCAGAGCAAAGATTGCAATGCCTCAGAACAATTACCACTTGTTCAGTGCAGCATTTTCCTCCCAGATGGTGGATATTTCATCAGACATCGCCAATCCAAAAATCTATCCACTTTGTTTTGTTTCATGTTTTTTTTTCCGGATCATGCTGACCTGACCAGGTCCTCAAAGGCTATATTGTAAAGACCCTTAGATGCACCTCAGTTACAGCAGACATGAAGCAATGTTCGTTATGAAGCTGCCCGCTCCCCTTTGAAACGATTATTTATGACACTGCGGGATCATCAGGACAATGTCTGGGTCACCGCAGCTCAGCTCGACGGAATGGATGCCGGATTCTGTGCCAGCGGGAAACAGGGCTGGGTCAACCATCAAACTTCAGCCTCTGACCTCGGTACTCAAAGGCAATATTATTTTGTGACTGAGTGCAATTTTAAGCCCATTTTGAAGTTGTACTGAACATAAATCATCACTCTATAATGCACATGCTTGGCAAGAGTTTGTAATTGTAGCAGTTTGGTAGTTTATTAGGTCACAGTGTATCCAGTGGATGATTGGACACTGTTAAATGCAAAAATCTTTGGGGTTAATTTCGAAAGGTTGACCTGCCCCTTTAGCTTCCGCTGCAGATTAACATTTGACCTGTTTAACTCCCCATAAAGGTCATGTGTCCAATTGGTTACGCATGTATTGTAAAATGACAAACCTGATGACATTCCCTTCCTTCAGTACCTATTTCCATGCTAAACTTTCATTAACCAAAAGTATGTATGATTCCATTAACCATTCATGCAGAGTGTCGGTGTTGCCGAAGCAGTCATGAAACTACAATCCTGGTCGAGTCACCACTCCGACTCAGGAAGTCAAGGCAGGAATTTGTAATTTGATAATTGTGCCAGCGATAGCTCACCTACTCTTTGCGAAGGACACCGTGGGATCTTTAACGTCCACCAACTAATGCCGACAGACTGGACGCCCAGTTTATCATCCATCCGAGAGACGGCACACACATCAATGAATCACCCTGCCTGTGAAACACTTTATAGCTGGGTCAGGATTCAAATCCAGGCTGGAGAGCTTGGAGGTGAGTTTGCATACCTGTAGGTACCCGACCAGCCAAACATCACTTCATTCTTTGGATCTGAAAGCAAAAACGTTTTAGTTGAATGAGAGTTGCTGAGAACAGTAAATATTGTTATGTTTGTTGGGTAGATGGAGGTATTTCATAGGAAAGATAGGATTGTATAGAATTGCTTGGTCCATGGATGTGAAGGAGACATCTCGATATAAATTAAGTAGGGAAACTGTGAGCTTAAGTGTTACATGTCACCACACAGGGGAGGTGCTGTGTTCATTAGGTAGGGTTTAAGGATAATTTCTCGCAGTATGTGATTGCCCCCATGACCTCCTACGTTTTTGATTTTCAAGTCCGGCGATAAAAAGGGATCACGTCCTTCAAACAACAACAACCGAGCTGCACGTCCAAACAGGCAAGAAACCCCACCTCCAAAAATGACAGCTAGCAAACCACGCCCTCCAAAGTGGATAATTAATGGGCGTGACCTCAGAGAGAAGAGGAGGGAGTGAGGATCGCAGTCAGAGAGTCTCGTGTTGGGCAACAAGAAGGCAGGGAGTTGGGTTCAGAGCGCGACACAAAGGAGGACGGGACAGAAGCGAGGGGGAGATGGTGGGTGGAAGAGAAGGGCATTACGGCTGGATTTCCCTCAACATGGTGGGAAAGGCTGCATGATTCTCGTGTTCGTACTGAGGCAAATTGGCTCGCGTGGTGGAGCAAGACGCTGACCATTGACTGTTGCCTGTATCATGTGGGACCAGCCTCGAAGCCTCGTATTGCGCCATCGGGAGAAGAGATGGCGCCATTTTGCAGAGTAGCAGTATCGGCATGGGCGATCAACGAAAGAAGTTACACGGCAGTTTTGGAGCCCTTGTGTTGAGTATCGCTGCCCAAATTGCCTCCTGTATATTTGCCCGCCCGGAGAGCGGCTGCGCGCCATTTTTAGTCCAGCAGCCGAGGGGGGTAACCCTAACATCTCTGATAAAGTTTTTTTCTCTGCTGATAATTCATCTCTGGGGTGTATCTAATGATATCCAGGTGGGTGTGAACCTGTCACCCTTGAGCAATTTGAAATATTCAAGATGGCGTCCAAGATGGCTGCCAAAATCGACTAAAAGTAGAAAATTCATGTTATTTCAGTGTTTTCTGCTATCGACCTATGAGTTTTTGGATGTCATATATGTTTTAGGGTCCACTAATTTAAATAAAAAGGGTTTGTGAAGTATTTGCTGTACCGTTACTATAGTAACTACCAATTATAACTACGATTATGTCGGTAAAAGATGGTTAAAACAACCAAATTGCCATAATTTCAAGAAAATGTTTATTGTTGCATTATTTTGTTATTTTTCTATACATGAACTAATGACAATAATGTTTTACATAAAATAGAATTAATGAGTAATGAAGTTAATGGTGCCATGGTAACCATGACAACCAATGCAATTGTGATGTTTGAAATAAGCGCTGAAGATATATAACATAAAACTGTGCATTTCTGATCTAAGTTAAATGTTTTCAAACTCTTAGATCATGGTGGGTTAAATTTGATTAATAAATTGTTTAATGTGGCCATGGTACCACAAAAATGTTACTAAGAATGTGTTCTATGATATTTTGATAAATACATTTATTGTTTAGTCTGGCAGCCATTATGTCTATTTTTACTTGCTATTTATTCATAGGATATTATTAGGATAGATAAAAAATATCCAAGTGGTTGTGGATGTCATCCATGAACAATTTGAAGAATCCAATATGGTGCAAGTGAAATAATATGATCACTGACTATCCAATATGTGTGTATAATTTTAACCAGGCTTGATAACAAGTTATGTAATGCATTTTTTCTAATTTTTTAAGGTATCAGAAACCAATTAAAAAAACTATTGCTGCCTTTACAAAATGTTTTATAATTAAGATACCAGTGACTGAATGGCTAACATGGATGAAGCCAAACCGCTGACACCTGCATTCACAAAAGATATACAGCTGTTAAAGCTTTAAATTTATATGCTTGTTAGAGAAGTTAATGCTAAATGCTTTGAACATTAATGTTAATGCAAAGATTTTTTTCATTTCAGAATGATAATGGACCATATTATATCTTCAAATTTAGATTGGATGGGCAAATGCATTCACCAAAGACAACGAACCACTCAACTTTCAATTATCACTTGATAGATAA
>CM068964.1:88982354-88994075 GCA_035128595.1 Eptatretus atami
TTTTACATGTCGATGGCCATATCAATTAAAAACACAATGAACCATGTTTTATATCATTTTGTTCATGCTGCGAATATGTTGTACGACACATATATGCTGGCCTCCATCCTCTGGATTTTTGGGATCTCTGTTAAGATCACACATCTCTCCACAATAAAGACAGTTCATCTTAAAATCAAATAAAGGGCAGGAATTGCATAGTTTCTTGGGTGGTTGAGGACCAATATCTACAGTTTCTGGTTTAGGCAAATTGGACTTGGTAGTGTATTTAGATACACAGTTTTTATGGTATTTTATTGTTGAGGCTTGGGTTTTCTGCAAGTTGTCTTTCAAGTCAATGTGCAGGCCGTCCCTATATGCTTTGCTTGCATTGATAAATGTATGCAACTGTGCTTGTCCACAATTTTGTGAGCATGGTTTTGTAGCATCACATTCGCCTCCATATCTGAAATTGAAGATGCATATATCATCCATTATCACCTCCAAAGAAAAAGAAACAAATCTATGCACTACCTATATCTACATCTACTGTACAAAGCATTCTTAACTTATCTATCAAGTGATAATTGAAAGTTGAGTGGTTCGTTGTCTTTGGTGAATGCATTTGCCCATCCAATCTAAATTTGAAGATATAATATGGTCCATTATCATCTGAAATGAAAAAAATCTTTGCATTAACATTAATGTTCAAAGCATTTAGCATTAACTTCTCTAACAAGCAATAATTAAAGCTTTAACAGCTGTATATCTTTTGTGAATGCAGGTGTCAGCGGTTTGGCTTCATCCATGTTAGCCATTCAGTCACTGGTATCTTAATTATAAAACATTTTGTAAAGGCAGCAATAGTTTTTTTAATTGGTTTCTGATACCTTAAAAAATTAGAAAAAATGCATTACATAACTTGTTATCAAGCCTGGTTAAAATTATACACACATATTGGATAGTCAGTGATCATATTATTTCACTTGCGACCATATTGGATTCTTCAAATTGTTCATGGATGACATCACAACCACTTGGATATTTTTTATCTATCCTAATAATATCCTATTGAATAAATAGCAAGTAAAAATAGACATAATGGCTGCCAGACTAAACAATAAATGTATTTATCAAAATATCATAGAACACATTCTTAGTAACATTTTTGTGGTTACCATGGCCACATTAAACAATTTATTAATCAAATTTAACCCACCATGATCTAAGAGTTTGAAAACATTTAACTTAGATCAGAAATGCACAGTTTTATGTTATATATCTTCAGCGCTTATTTCAAACATCACAATTGCATTGGTTGTCATGGTTACCATGGCACCATAACTTCATTACTCATTAATTCTATTTTATGTAAAACATTATTGTCATTAGTCATGTATAGAAAAATAACAAAATAATGCAACAATAAACATTTTCTTGAAATTATGCAATTTGGTTGTTTTAACCATCTTTTACCGACATAATCGTAGTTATAATTGGTAGTTACTATAGTAACGGTACAGCAAATACTTCACAAACCCTTTTTATTTAAATTAGTGGACCCTAAAACATATATGACATCCAAAAACTCATAGGTCGATAGCAGAAAACACTGAAATAACATGAATTTTCTACTTTTAGTCGATTTTGGCAGCCATCTTGGACGCCATCTTGAATATTTCAAATTGCTCAAGGGTGACAGGTTCACACCCACCTGGATATCATTAGATACACCCCAGAGATGAATTATCAGCAGAGAAAAAAACTTTATCAGAGATGTTAGGGTTACCCCCCTCGGCTGCTGGACTAAAAATGGCGCCAGCCGCTCTCCGGGCGGGCAAATATACAGGAGGCAATTTGGCAGCGATACTCAACACAAGGGCTCCAAAACTGCCGTGTAACTTCTTTTGTGATCGCCCATGCCGATACTGCTACTCTGCAAAATGGCGCCATCTCTTCTCCGATGGCGCAATACGAGGCTTCGAGGCTGGTCCCACATGATACAGCAACAGTCAATGGTCAGCGTCTTGCTCCACCACGCGAGCCAATTTGCCTCAGTACGAACACGAGAATCATGCAGCCTTTCCCACCATGTTGAGGAAATCCAGCCGTAATGCCCTTCTCTTCCACCCCCATCTCCCCCTCGCTTCTGTCCCGTCCTCCTTTGTGTCGCGCTCTGAACCCAACTCCCTGCCTTCTTGTTGCCCAACACGAGACTCTCTGACTGCGATCCTCACTCCCTCCTCTTCTCTCTGAGGTCACGCCCATTAATTATCCACTTTGGAGGGCGTGGTTTGCTAGCTGTCATTTTTGGAGGTGGGGTTTCTTGCCTGTTTGGACGTGCAGCTCGGTTGTTGTTGTTTGAAGGACGTGATCCCTTTTTATCGCCGGACTTGAAAATCAAAAACGTAGGAGGTCATGGGGGCAATCACATACTGCGAGAAATTATCCTTAAACCCTACCTAATGAACACAGCACCTCCCCTGTGTGGTGACATGTAACACTTAAGCTCACAGTTTCCCTACTTAATTTATATCGAGATGTCTCCTTCACATCCATGGACCAAGCAATTCTATACAATCCTATCTTTCCTATGAAATACCTCCATCTACCCAACAAACATAACAATATTTACTGTTCTCAGCAACTCTCATTCAACTAAAACGTTTTTGCTTTCAGATCCAAAGAATGAAGTGATGTTTGGCTGGTCGGGTACCTACAGGTATGCAAACTCACCTCCAAGCTCTCCAGCCTGGATTTGAATCCTGACCCAGCTATAAAGTGTTTCACAGGCAGGGGTGATTCATTGATGTGTGTGCCGTCTCTCGGATGGATGATAAACTGGGCGTCCAGTCTGTCGGCATTAGTTGGTGGACGTTAAAGATCCCACGGTGTCCTTCGACAAGAGTAGGTGAGCTATCGCTGGCACAATTATCAAATTACAAATTCCTGCCTTGACTTCCTGGTCGGAGTGGTGACTCGACCAGGATTGTAGTTTCATGACTGCTTCGGCAACACCGACACTCTGCATGAATGGTTAATGAATCATACATACTTTTGTTAATGAAAGTTTAGCATGGAAATAGGTACTGAAGGAAGGGAATGTCATCAGGTTTGTCATTTTACAATACATGCGTAACCAATTGGCACATGACCTTTATGGGGAGTTAAACAGGTCAAAGTGTAATCTGCAGCGGAAGCTAAAGGGGCAGGTCAACCTTTCGAAATTAACCCCAAAGATTTTTGCATTTAACAGTGTCCAATCATCCACTGGATACACTGTGACCTAATAAACTACCAAACTGCTACAATTACAAACTCTTGCCAAGCATGTGCATTATAGAGTGATGATTTATGTTCAGTACAACTTCAAAATGGGCTTAAAATTGCACTCAGTCACAAAATAATATGCTTTGAGTACCGAGGTCAGAGGCTGAAGTTTGATGGTTGACCCAGCCCTGTTTCCCGCTGGCACAGAATCCGGCATCCATTCCGTCGAGCTGAGCTGCGGTGACCCAGACATTGTCCTGATGATCCCGCAGTGTCATAAATAATCGTTTCAAAGGGGAGCGGCAGCTTCATAACGAACATTGCTTCATGTCTGCTGTAACTGAGGTGCATCTAAGGTCTTTACAATATAGCCTTTGAGGACCTGGTCAGGTCAGCATGATCCGGAAAAAAAAACATGAAACAAAACAAAGTGGATAGATTTTGATTGGCGATGTCTGATGAAATATCCACCATCTGGGAGGAAAATGCTGCACTGAACAAGTGGTAATTGTTCTGAGGCATTGCAATCTTTGCTCTGCCTGAAATAATGAGGCCTTATGGTGGCAGCCTTGGTCAAGCATCCCTTGTCAATTAACGAGATTTGCGTCCTCCTGCGAACTTGATTTGAATATGTTTGTCATTCATGGACAACGACGGGAGTAGTAGAGGTGATCGAGGTGCAAGAGGACACTCTGAACGAGTCAAATAGATGATGATGAGCGTGTTGTCTGTAATGTAGGGAGGCAGGGAGGAAGTAGGCAACAAGGGAGACTTAATTCACACTTCGCACATTAAGTCGCTCACCATTATCCTTTGTTTTTGTCGAGGTTCCTGGATGAGCTTGAATACAGAACGGATCAGGACATAACAGAAGGAAAACAAGAAAAAGAGCAATCAGAGATTGCAGACCCTTGCCAGGACTTGTTTTGTGTGGAGTGTTTTGTGTTCTGGTGTGTTACGTAATTAAACTGCCGCTTTATAACTACTGGCAGGATGACCGGCTACCAAGACGTCCCGCTTTGATGCATCCCCGCTTTGATCGGACACCTGATCCTGACCCATGATGTTTATTATTATTATTATTATTATATTATTATTCAATTTAATTTATAATGGGATTTAAATAAAATTAAATTCAGATCAATTGTCAGACCAAATAGGTACAGTCCCTGCATTGGAGTCATCAGAAGGAACCCAAACAAAAGCAAAGATGAAGTCATCGGGAGGAACCTGGATAGGATTCGCATTTTAACTGCTACTCTACCCTCAAACCCATCCAGGCACAACCAAGTGAGCCTTAGACGTTTCACATTCATTGATTAAGTAGTTCCAGAGAAAACATTATTTAATATTTTCTTCAATTGGATATGGCTGCCAAACTATGTGACCTATCAATTGTTCCTTAACCAGCTTGTACATTCATGGCTTGTGGACATTTGTTGTGCAGTTTCCCCTTGATTTGTCCAGCCATTCTGGAGAAGAAGATTTTTTTTTTTATCGTTTTTAGGGTAAATCCAATATGGCTGCCAAACCATTTACCTTTGACATCATATGTGTGAACTTTTTGTTCCTCGTGGATAGCGCGTCATACGTGTAAAATTTTGCCACGATCTCTTCAGCCACTTCGGAGAAGAACATTTTTTGAAGGTGTTTTTTTTTTTGTAACAATATGGCTGCCGAATCACGTGACCGATGAAGTCATCAAAAAATTTTCTCCGGACCATTTTATCCCTAGATGACCCTCAAAAATGTTCATGCTGATCAGATGTAGCGTTATACATATGCAATTATGACGTCATAGGGAAGGCACCTATGACATCATAAAAAGCCACTTATTCCCCATGAGGTGTAATTGCCGTAGGCTAAATTTCAATTTTTCCCTTGGTGCGGTTTCAGAGAAACAAGATGTCCAAATTTTTTTCAACGTGGCTGCCACACCACGTGACCTATGACGTCATAATTATCAACAGAACATTCCACTTGAGTAGTCGTGCCTCCGGTGAAAATTTCGTCTCGATCCAACAGGCGGTTTCAGAGAAAAATACTAAAGTTCTGCGAGGACAAACAAACAAACGGACCGAAATGTAATACCCTCTCGGAGAGGGTAACTACAACCGCACTCGGTAGAACGCATATACCTCCACCAGGCTGAACAGGTTACGTCTTGCATCCCTCTGATAGGCCGGATCTGGATTCGGACCTGAACCAAAATCGAATCGGCTTGTTCTTGCCACCAAACCAACTCATCCGCTAAGTTTTGTCATAACCTGCCCATAACTTTTTTAGATATCGTGCTAAAAAATAGTTTTTGGCCGATTTCCCAATTATGAAGAATCCTTTTAAAAATTATAATATTCGGATTCATAAACCGGATCTTCACCAAAATCGAATCAATTCGTGCTTGTCGTACACCCTACCTGTTCACCAAATTTCGTCCGAATCCGTCCATAATTTTTTGAAGACATCCTGCTCACAGACAGACAGGGGTGAAACAACCTCCATTCACCTTTGGTGGCAAGGTAATAGCAGTGGAAAAGGGGGCGGGGGCACAAACAGCAGGGTTTAGGGACAAAATGGAGTGGATTTGGAAAAATAAAGGATGTGGGAAGAATGAGGGCCAGGAAATGATTCAGGAGGTTGTTGTTGTTGTTTCTTATGCAGCCTGTGGCTGCTGGTTGCATCATTTATGGGAATGCTGCAATGCCCCTGTTACTCGTAAGATGGTACTCATTTTGCCAACCTCAGAAGGATGACAAGCAGAGTTAACCCACCTGCTGTTATTTCAATGGCACAACAGTGGCTCAAACTCAACACCATTATATTTTAAGCCAGCCACCTGGACCGCTACGTCAACACCGCTATACAGGAGGTGAACAAGATGAATACAGCCGCAAACTCTCAATCGCAGAAATGGATGGAAAAACTGGAAACATGGAGTGGTGTTGGGGTTAATGGGCGGGGGGGTAAAAAAAGATCATGGTTGTGGGTGGGGGATGACCTGAGATGGAGGTGAGCAGTTGTCTTGAAACCTTGGAAGGAAGAATAAGATTGAAGAGACCGAGGAAGATGGCTGGCTATACAGGCTGGGAAAAGAGGAAGCTGAGCAGTGATTCTGGATTTGGGGAGCTTCACCAGAAGGGGCCACCAGCAAACCCCTTGACCTTGTAGAAACCTGTGGGGGTAGGGAGGGTGGGGGACAGAGCATGGAAATGACACAAAGGAGGTGGTCTAAGACAGAGACCACCGATCTGCGTGTGATTTGAAAGTGAAAGCCCATCAACTCAGCTTCATTATAGAAGATTTCAATGATTTTGAAGGCCTTGGCTTCCATGGCATCAAGTTGAGCAAGGTGTGAGGCAGGGCAGCGGTGCCAGCCAGGGTGTGAGGCAGTGGTGCCAGCCAGGGTGTGAGGCAGCGGTGCCAGCTGGAATAGATAAAGACCTTATAAGGCCTTGTTGTGGTCTCTTTTTCAGCCTTGTCTGTTTTTGTTTCTTTTCATTTTTTCTGCTTAAGCATCTCTCCTTTCTTTCTTTTGGTGAAACAAGAAGGCCATTTGGTCCATCATGCATGTGCTCTATCCACAACGTACAAGTTAAATCTCTCGACTTTCCTTTTATGGCCTTTTTTTTTAATCATGAACTTCATTTAATTTAACATCCATCTTTTTTTTAATTATTAACTTACGTATCTCACATCCTCCCTCGGCAAAAAATCCTATGCCATGCCATAGAATACTGGCACACAATAGCCTTCTCTTTTCGAAACATTTTCGTCCGCATCATGATGGTATATGGGACAACTGGCTCGCTTTCTCCGTCCTCTGTTTCAGATTCTAAGATTCGTAGTAGTAGATTAGTCGTCATATAAGTTGAGCTAATCGCTACAGGGAACAAATCCAGGACCAGATAGCTTCAAAGGAGCTATAGCTACCAGCTAGCTATCGTGACATCCAGGATGTCTCCCACCCAAGTTGGGCTGGATCTGAGATGGATGGTGTACAGTCAAGTAGATGAGGTGGAGGTTATTATTTTCTTCTCTTTTTTTTTCTTTTCTTTCAGCCTTAAATTGTCATCCTGGTGTTTTTCAGGCAGGTGATTCATCAAAGTGTGTGCTGTTCGGCGGATGGACGTTCACCTTGGCGTCCGGTCTGCCAGCATGAGTTGGTGGACATTAAAGACCTCATGGAGCCCTTCACGAAGAGTATGCGAGGTATCGATGGCACCCTGAACAAATTACAACATCCTTCCCTAACCTACAGGGGGGCTGTATCAGCTGCATAGCAATGCCCCCAGCGAAGGATGCTACCTGTCGTAGCAATGTGCTACTTATGAATAGGAAGAAGAGGGAGAACCCTGAAAAGGCATGACCACCTTTGCAGAAATCAATTAAAATCATAAAGTTGTATTTCCGACATAATTATGCATTCTTCCATTCAAGGATGGAAAGTAAAAAAATTTTTTAAAGGACAATATAATGTAGTGCTCATTTTTTAGCTCACCTGGAATGTAGTTCCAGGGAGCCTATGGGATGGCAAGTTGTCAATCCGTCCGTCCGTCCGTCTGTCCACCGACAAATACTTGCAACTTCCTTCCTCTCTGAAACTATATATACGATTTGTGAGAAACTTTACCACAACCTTAATCACCGCGTATGCACCAAAGTTTGTTCATGTTTTAAAAAAAATCGGGCCCTTAGGAGTTTAAAGGTTGCCCCCCAAAATAGGTATTTGCTTTCTTCTCAGAAACTACACATACAATTCCGATGAAACTTGACCATAACCTTCATCACACATGACGTAACAAAGTTTGTTCACGGCATTGAAAAAGATAGGGGTATGAGGGGGTCACGGATGGAGGTTTACGGAGGTGGGGGGGTGGAGTGGAGGGTGTTCCCTCCAAAATAGGTATTTGCTCTTCTTCTGCAAACTACACATGGAATTCCCATGAAACTTGACCACAACCTTCATCACCTGTGATGTAACGAAGGTTGCGCATGTTATTTAAAAAAAATTGGGTTTGAGGAAGTTGGGGGGGGTTGCCCCCTTTTGCTGTTCCATCCCACGTTGACTTCCTCCTCATGTCATTCCTCTATCAGTGAGCATCCAGGGATATTGCCCCTATTTTATTTGAAATCCACTGTGTTACTTTCCCTTGATGGGGTCCATGCTACCCTATTCTTCCCGAGATCCTACCAACCGATTTCATCCATTAGTGACCGTCGGTGTTAGAAATTCAAGTGAAGTACAATTGACATAACATAGCAAAGGATCTGAGCAAGCAGAAGCCAGGCAGGCTATAGTCTTTCAACGTGCACCAGAGGCAGCAATTACCAATGCACTTACCGTAACATCTGCACAAGGCTCGTCAGATTCTCTCTCGGTTAAGTGTCTAAGAAACCCACTGATGAAGTTCAGGCACAGAAACAAGTCATTCCTTCATATTAAATTTATCAGCTAATCGTGGCTGAGAGCATGATTGAGTCACGTGATTTAATATAAAAAGTGACTCCGCGGCTGTTCCTTGGGCCTTGTGCGTGGCACCGATCATTGCTCAGATACGCCTGAGCTGGAGGGAAAATTGCTCTTGTTAACTGTTATTTAGTCACGTTGTAAGAGGAATAAAAGAAAGCAGACAGTCTCAAGAATCGATAGATGTACCTGTACTCTGTGCAGGTGATCTCAAGATACGTGAAGTGGACTATAGGATTGGCTGAATTGGAGTGCTCGGATGGACTGCGATGTTGGGCCTTGTACAATCACCAGAATAAACGATATCTCACCTCTCTATTACCCGACAGCACACACACCAGACATAACGGCGACGGTTCAGGAGATAGATGTTTGGGGAGAGAGAGAGAGAGAGAAAGCAATATTGTTCATCGTAACGCATTATGAGGTTCACAGAGTGACAGTGAACTTGATTCAACACCTGACTCCCTTCCAATGAAGGCTCATAAAACGAGACTTTTTCAATTCAATGAGCTAAATGTACACTTTACTCAGCACCAGCAGTTCATCACATTCTTCATCCTTTGTAGCTTTTCATCCCTTTCGATTCCTTCTGGCCAAAATAAGTAATAAAGGAAGATTTTGTTTAAGTTTCTATGTTAACCCCATAGACTCATGAATCTACAAAGTCCTTTCGTTGCTTACTTTCAAGCATTCCATTTCTATCCTATGTGACTATCATGGTTTTAGATTTACAGGTTAAAGTCACGTATTACATATTAGTATGTATGGGGATGGGGTAGTGGGGAGGGCTAGTTTTAGAGGAGAATCGAAGGCAGGGTGATAGGAAAACATAAAAGGAAGGTATAAACGTGTTTGAGTAGGGAGGAAAGGAAATATATATATATATATATATATATATATAATATTTGGGAGGGATAGGATGAAGGAGGTGGGTAGATATCCACGAGTACACCATAGCTGGCCGGTATGAGCACAACTGCATGCTGGCACAAAATGCTACTTCTTGCTCCAATACTGTTGCCTGGCTGGGAAGGGAACATCAGGGATATATAGAGTATACAGGAAGGATAAAATAGGGCAAACACCCTGGGCGCTGACCTGGTAGCAGCTGGATAAGAAACCATTGAACCACTGGTAGGCATGGATAGCACAACATATTTAACAGAGAAGAAAGTAAATACCTAATGAATATGTTTTTCAATGCAGTTAATAAACTATGTGCATCTATGGGTGATGGAGGTTTGGTCAAGTTTCATCGAAAATCGTATGTGTAGTTTCAGAGAAGAAGTTGCAAGTGTTGAGGACGCATGGACAGACGGAGTAGGAACGCACGATGCGCCATCCTGTGAGATCCCGGAACTACGTTCCAGTGAGCTAAAAATCAAAAATTCAGCAAAATATGCTTATGTAATAAAGAGATGGCCCCAATCAAAATCTTCTCTTCATCTATCTATAATTGCAGCAATCTGTGTGTGTGTGTGTGTGTGTGTGTGTGTGTGTGTGTGTGTGTGTGTGTGTGTGGTGTTGTGTCTGTGACCGCTGTTCTCGACAACCACTGGTCCGATCTAATTTAAACTTGCCAGTATATTTCTGGGACCTGAGGATGTGCCTTTTCAAGGTTTGATATTAATCGGACAAGTTAAGTGGTTCCCAAGTTATGGCCATTTATTTACCAACCAATGACAGGACACGTTGTTGCGTAGGCGTGGCCGATGGGAAGAGAACCTCAGCCTGCGTTCCCCATTACGGGTTACATCGTACGGACTTCCGGATAATGATGACATCGTGTATTCTAATAATTTCTCGATTTCTTATGCCGCATTTATAGATAAACCAATGCCCCAAGTTATGATCGTTTTCATATTGACGGTGTATAAATTTCGGTAACATCAGAGGAGCTGGTGTGCTCCAAACAAGGAAGTAATTTTAAACACGTGATAACTTACGATCGAAAATAAGCAAGTGGGAGACAAAATTTAAACAACAGGTGTTTTTTGTACCTTTAGATGTTTTTTGTTGGTTTTGGTACTTTTTTCCCCCCAGAAAATGGCGTCACACTGCAGAGAAAGTAGTTAACTGTACATCGATCTATAATTCCAGCAATCTGTGTGTGTGTGTGTGTGTGTGTGTGTGTGTGTGTGTGTGTGTGTGTGTGTGTGTCCAGTCGTCGTTTACGAAAGCGAAGGAAACGGCTTGTGTGGTTGTTGAAAGTTTTTTCTTCTTCTTTCTTCTTCTTCTTCTTCTTCTTCTTCTTCTTCTCTTCTTCTTCTTCCTCTTTTCTCTCTTTTTCTCTCTTTTCTCTCTTTCTCTCTTTTCTCTCTTTTTCTCTTCTCTTTGTGGTTTTCCTTGCGAAAAGGCAAAATACGTTGGCGCTAATTAATAATTGGCCATTAAACTAAATTGCGAATAATCGGTAACTGCGATATGCGAACTTCCGGCAGAGTGAGGACTTAACTTCGCGTAGCGCTGGATGCGCGGCCGGCCGACGATACGTCACGTGCCATGCGTTACGATGGGGATCGACGTTGCCTCAGTTAACTGTGGCGTAGGAGTGGCAGATGGTCAATGGCAGCGAATGTCATGGCAAGCAAAGACAGGAGGTAAACTTATTTTAATTTTGATTTAATTAACTCTGTGTGTTGTAAGTATCACAGCAGTTGTTACTTCATGCAAACGAGAATTCGTGGAATGCAGTGAACATTCCGTATGGCACGCACCCTTCCAGATGGTGATGACTTAATGTATTATAATAATTTCTTGATTTCTTATGCGCATTTATAGATAACACAATGCCCCAATCCAGTCGTTCGTTTACAGAGAGCGAAGGAACGGCTGATGTGGTTGTTCTGGCATCTCTCTCTTATTAGTATTTTTCCTCATTTCCTGGACGCCATTTTGAATTCATCAAGTTGCTCAGGGCTGAGAAGGTCACGACCTGAATATCATAATATACATCACGAAGATGCGGATGAAGTAGAGAAAATAACCATATCAAGAAATTT
>CM068964.1:88994085-89006769 GCA_035128595.1 Eptatretus atami
TAAAATTTCCTTTTCTGGTGCAGGACTATAGTAAGAAAACATGATTAAAAACATTCGGTACCAATTTACAGTGGCGTCTTTGTGGTAACCATGACAACATCTTACAGTTTATTACCAAATCGCC
This sequence comes from Eptatretus atami, assembly GCA_035128595.1. Taxonomy (NCBI): domain Eukaryota; kingdom Metazoa; phylum Chordata; class Myxini; order Myxiniformes; family Myxinidae; genus Eptatretus; species Eptatretus atami. The sequence goes on from CM068964.1 coordinate 88,994,210, forward strand.
CCCCATATGGTTTATGAGGTAGAAAACAAATAAGATTAAATGTACAAGTACTGTATATACATTATATGCTGTGCATCTTTACCACCTAACTAATCAGAGTGATCATTTTAGATAGTTACCATGGCAACAGAAAAATGCAATTCATCATCCTAAAGAGAGAGATGCCAGAACAACCACATCAGTCCGTTCCTTCACTCTCTGTAAACGAACGACTGGATTGGGGCATTGTGTTATCTATAAATGCGCATAAGAAATCAGAAATTATTATAATACATTAAGTCATCACCATCTGAAGAAGGGTGCGTGCCCATACGGAATGTTCACGTGCATTCCACGAATTAATCGTTGCATGAAGTAACAACTGCTGTGATACTTACACACACAGAGTTAATTAAAATCAAAATTAAAATAAAGTTTACCTCCCTGTCTTTGCTTGCCATGACATTCGCTGCCATTGACCATCTGCCACTCCTACGCCACAGTGAACTGAGGCACGTCGATCCCATCGTAACGCAGGCACGTGACGTCATCGTCGGCCGGCCGCGCATCCGCGCTACGCGAAGTTAAGTCCTCACTCTGCCGGAAGTTCGCATATCGCAGTTACCGATTATTCGGCAATTTAGTTTTAATGGCAATTATTAATTAGCGCAACGTATTTTGCCTTTTCGGCAAGGAAAACACAAAGAGAAGAGAGAAAAGAGAGAAAAGAGAGAAAGAAGAGAAAGAGAGAGAAAAAGAGAGAAAAGAGAGAAGAAGAAGAAGAGAAGAAGAAGAAGAAGAAGAAGAAGAAGAAGAAAGAAGAAGAAAAAACTTTCAACAACCACACAAGCCGTTTCCTTCGCTTTCGTAAACGACGACTGGACACACACACACACACACACACACACACACACACACACACACACACACACACACAGATTGCTGGAATTATAGATCGATGTACAGTTAACTACTTTCTCTGCAGTGTGACGCCATTTTCTGGGGGGAAAAAAGTACCAAAACCAACAAAAAACATCTAAAGGTACAAAAAACACCTGTTGTTTAAATTTTGTCTCCCACTTGCTTATTTTCGATCGTAAGTTATCACGTGTTTAAAATTACTTCCTTGTTTGGAGCACACCAGCTCCTCTGATGTTACCGAAATTTATACACCGTCAATATGAAAACGATCATAACTTGGGGCATTGGTTTATCTATAAATGCGGCATAAGAAATCGAGAAATTATTAGAATACACGATGTCATCATTATCCGGAAGTCCGTACGATGTAACCCGTAATGGGGAACGCAGGCTGAGGTTCTCTTCCCATCGGCCACGCCTACGCCAACGTGTCCTGTCATTGGTTGGTAAATAAATGGCCATAACTTGGGAACCACTTAACTTGTCCGATTAATATCAAACCTTGAAAAGGCACATCCTCAGGTCCCAGAAATATACTGGCAAGTTTAAATTAGATCGGACCAGTGGTTGTCGAGAACAGCGGTCACAGACACAACACCACACACACACACACACACACACACACACACACACACACACACACACACACACAGATTGCTGCAATTATAGATAGATGAAGAGAAGATTTTGATTGGGGCCATCTCTTTATTACATAAGCATATTTTGCTGAATTTTTGATTTTTAGCTCACCTGGAACGTAGTTCCGGGATCTCACAGGATGGCGCATCGTGCGTTCCTACTCCGTCTGTCCATGCGTCCTCAAACACTTGCAACTTCTTCTCTGAAACTACACATACGATTTCGATGAAACTTGACCAAACCTCCATCACCCATGATGCACCATAGTTTATTAACTGCATTGAAAAACATATTCATTAGGTATTTACTTTCTTCTCTGTTAAATATGTTGTGCTATCCATGCCTACCAGTGGTTCATGGTTTCTTATCCAGCTGCTACCAGGTCAGCGCCCAGGGTTTTGCCCTATTTTTATCCTTCCTGTATACTCTATATATCCCTGATGTTCCCTTCCCAGCCAGGCAACAGTATTGGAGCAAGAAGTAGCATTTTGTGCCAGCATGCAGTTGTGCTCATACCGGCCAGCTATGGTGTACTCGTGGATATCTACCCACCTCCTTCATCCTATCCCCTCCCAAATATATATATATATATATATATATATATTATATTTCCTTTCCTCCCTACTCAAACACGTTTATACCTTCCTTTTATGTTTTCCTATCACCCTGCCTTCGATTCTCCTCTAAAACTAGCCCTCCCCACTACCCCCATCCCCATACATACTAATATGTAATACGTGACTTTAACCTGTAAATCTAAAACCATGATAGTCACATAGGATAGAAAATGGAATGCTTGAAAGTAAGCAACGAAAGGACTTTGTAGATTCATGAGTCTATGGGGTTAACATAGAAACTTAAACAAAATCTTCCTTTATTACTTATTTTGGCCAGAAGGAATCGAAAGGGATGAAAAGCTACAAAGGATGAAGAATGTGATGAACTGCTGGTGCTGAGTAAAGTGTACATTTAGCTCATTGAATTGAAAAAGTCTCGTTTTATGAGCCTTCATTGGAAGGGAGTCAGGTGTTGAATCAAGTTCACTGTCACTCTGTGAACCTCATAATGCGTTACGATGAACAATATTGCTTTCTCTCTCTCTCTCTCTCCCCAAACATCTATCTCCTGAACCGTCGCCGTTATGTCTGGTGTGTGTGCTGTCGGGTAATAGAGAGGTGAGATATCGTTTATTCTGGTGATTGTACAAGGCCCAACATCGCAGTCCATCCGAGCACTCCAATTCAGCCAATCCTATAGTCCACTTCACGTATCTTGAGATCACCTGCACAGAGTACAGGTACATCTATCGATTCTTGAGACTGTCTGCTTTCTTTTATTCCTCTTACAACGTGACTAAATAACAGTTAACAAGAGCAATTTTCCCTCCAGCTCAGGCGTATCTGAGCAATGATCGGTGCCACGCACAAGGCCCAAGGAACAGCCGCGGAGTCACTTTTTATATTAAATCACGTGACTCAATCATGCTCTCAGCCACGATTAGCTGATAAATTTAATATGAAGGAATGACTTGTTTCTGTGCCTGAACTTCATCAGTGGGTTTCTTAGACACTTAACCGAGAGAGAATCTGACGAGCCTTGTGCAGATGTTACGGTAAGTGCATTGGTAATTGCTGCCTCTGGTGCACGTTGAAAGACTATAGCCTGCCTGGCTTCTGCTTGCTCAGATCCTTTGCTATGTTATGTCAATTGTACTTCACTTGAATTTCTAACACCGACGGTCACTAATGGATGAAATCGGTTGGTAGGATCTCGGGAAGAATAGGGTAGCATGGACCCCATCAAGGGAAAGTAACACAGTGGATTTCAAATAAAATAGGGGCAATATCCCTGGATGCTCACTGATAGAGGAATGACATGAGGAGGAAGTCAACGTGGGATGGAACAGCAAAAGGGGGCAACCCCCCCCAACTTCCCTCAAACCCAATTTTTTTTAAATAACTGCGCAACCTTCGTTACATCACAGGTGATGAAGGTTGTGGTCAAGTTTCATGGGAATTCCATGTGTAGTTTCAGAAGAAGAGCAAATACCTATTTTGGAGGGAACACCCTCCACTCCACCCCCCCACCTCCGTAAACCTCCATCCGTGACCCCCTCATACCCCTATCTTTTTCAATGCCGTGAACAAACTTTGTTACGTCATGTGTGATGAAGGTTATGGTCAAGTTTCATCGGAATTGTATGTGTAGTTTCTGAGAAGAAAGCAAATACCTATTTTGGGGGGCAACCTTTAAACTCCCTAAGGGCCCGATTTTTTTTAAAACATGAACAAACTTTGGTGCATACGCGGTGATTAAGGTTGTGGTAAAGTTTCTCACAAATCGTATATATAGTTTCAGAGAGGAAGGAAGTTGCAAGTATTTGTCGGTGGACAGACGGACGGACGGACGGATTGACAACTTGCCATCCCATAGGCTCCCTGGAACTACATTCCAGGTGAGCTAAAAATGAGCACTACATTATATTGTCCTTTAAAAAATTTTTTTACTTTCCATCCTTGAATGGAAGAATGCATAATTATGTCGGAAATACAACTTTATGATTTTAATTGATTTCTGCAAAGGTGGTCATGCCTTTTCAGGGTTCTCCCTCTTCTTCCTATTCATAAGTAGCACATTGCTACGACAGGTAGCATCCTTCGCTGGGGGCATTGCTATGCAGCTGATACAGCCCCCCTGTAGGTTAGGGAAGGATGTTGTAATTTGTTCAGGGTGCCATCGATACCTCGCATACTCTTCGTGAAGGGCTCCATGAGGTCTTTAATGTCCACCAACTCATGCTGGCAGACCGGACGCCAAGGTGAACGTCCATCCGCCGAACAGCACACACTTTGATGAATCACCTGCCTGAAAAACACCAGGATGACAATTTAAGGCTGAAAGAAAAGAAAAAAAAAGAGAAGAAAATAATAACCTCCACCTCATCTACTTGACTGTACACCATCCATCTCAGATCCAGCCCAACTTGGGTGGGAGACATCCTGGATGTCACGATAGCTAGCTGGTAGCTATAGCTCCTTTGAAGCTATCTGGTCCTGGATTTGTTCCCTGTAGCGATTAGCTCAACTTATATGACGACTAATCTACTACTACGAATCTTAGAATCTGAAACAGAGGACGGAGAAAGCGAGCCAGTTGTCCCATATACCATCATGATGCGGACGAAAATGTTTCGAAAAGAGAAGGCTATTGTGTGCCAGTATTCTATGTGCATGGCAGTATTTTTTGCCGAGGGAGGATGTGAGATACGTAAGTTAATAATTAAAAAAAAAGATGGATGTTAAATTAAATGAAGTTCATGATTAAAAAAAAAGGCCATAAAAGGAAAGTCGAGAGATTTAACTTGTACGTTGTGGATAGAGCACATGCATGATGGACCAAATGGCCTTCTTGTTTCACCAAAAGAAAGAAAGGAGAGATGCTTAAGCAGAAAAAATGAAAAAGAAACAAAAACAGACAAGGCTGAAAAAGAGACCACAACAAGGCCTTATAAGGTCTTTATCTATTCCAGCTGGCACCGCTGCCTCACACCCTGGCTGGCACCACTGCCTCACACCCTGGCTGGCACCGCTGCCCTGCCTCACACCTTGCTCAACTTGATGCCATGGAAGCCAAGGCCTTCAAAATCATTGAAATCTTCTATAATGAAGCTGAGTTGATGGGCCTTTCACTTTCAAATCACACGCAGATCGGTGGTCTCTGTCTTAGACCACCTCCTTTGTGTCATTTCCATGCTCTGTCCCCCACCCTCCCTACCCCCACAGGTTTCTACAAGGTCAAGGGGTTTGCTGGTGGCCCCTTCTGGTGAAGCTCCCAAATCCAGAATCACTGCTCAGCTTCCTCTTTTCCCAGCCTGTATAGCCAGCCATCTTCCTCGGTCTCTTTCAATCTTATTCTTCCTTCCAAGGTTTCAAGACAACTGCTCACCTCCATCTCAGGTCATCCCCCACCCACAACCATGATCTTTTTTTACCCCCCCGCCCATTAACCCCAACACCACTCCATGTTTCCAGTTTTTCCATCCATTTCTGCGATTGAGAGTTTGCGGCTGTATTCATCTTGTTCACCTCCTGTATAGCGGTGTTGACGTAGCGGTCCAGGTGGCTGGCTTAAAATATAATGGTGTTGAGTTTGAGCCACTGTTGTGCCATTGAAATAACAGCAGGTGGGTTAACTCTGCTTGTCATCCTTCTGAGGTTGGCAAAATGAGTACCATCTTACGAGTAACAGGGGCATTGCAGCATTCCCATAAATGATGCAACCAGCAGCCACAGGCTGCATAAGAAACAACAACAACAACCTCCTGAATCATTTCCTGGCCCTCATTCTTCCCACATCCTTTATTTTTCCAAATCCACTCCATTTTGTCCCTAAACCCTGCTGTTTGTGCCCCCGCCCCCTTTCCACTGCTATTACCTTGCCACCAAGGTGAATGGAGGTTGTTTCACCCCTGTCTGTCTGTGAGCAGGATGTCTTCAAAAAATTATGGACGGATTCGGACGAAATTTGGTGAACAGGTAGGGTGTACGACAAGCACGAATTGATTCGATTTTGGTGAAGATCCGGTTTATGAATCCGAATATTATAATTTTTAAAAGGATTCTTCATAATTGGGAAATCGGCCAAAAACTATTTTTTAGCACGATATCTAAAAAAGTTATGGGCAGGTTATGACAAAACTTAGCGGATGAGTTGGTTTGGTGGCAAGAACAAGCCGATTCGATTTTGGTTCAGGTCCGAATCCAGATCCGGCCTATCAGAGGGATGCAAGACGTAACCTGTTCAGCCTGGTGGAGGTATATGCGTTCTACCGAGTGCGGTTGTAGTTACCCTCTCCGAGAGGGTATTACATTTCGGTCCGTTTGTTTGTTTGTCCTCGCAGAACTTTAGTATTTTTCTCTGAAACCGCCTGTTGGATCGAGACGAAATTTTCACCGGAGGCACGACTACTCAAGTGGAATGTTCTGTTGATAATTATGACGTCATAGGTCACGTGGTGTGGCAGCCACGTTGAAAAAAATTTGGACATCTTGTTTCTCTGAAACCGCACCAAGGGAAAAATTGAAATTTAGCCTACGGCAATTACACCTCATGGGGAATAAGTGGCTTTTTATGATGTCATAGGTGCCTTCCCTATGACGTCATAATTGCATATGTATAACGCTACATCTGATCAGCATGAACATTTTTGAGGGTCATCTAGGGATAAAATGGTCCGGAGAAAATTTTTTGATGACTTCATCGGTCACGTGATTCGGCAGCCATATTGTTACAAAAAAAAAAACACCTTCAAAAAATGTTCTTCTCCGAAGTGGCTGAAGAGATCGTGGCAAAATTTTACACGTATGACGCCTATCCACGAGGAACAAAAAGTTCACACATATGATGTCAAAGGTAAATGGTTTGGCAGCCATATTGGATTTACCCTAAAAACGATAAAAAAAAAAATCTTCTTCTCCAGAATGGCTGGACAAATCAAGGGGAAACTGCACACAAATGTCCACAAGCCATGAATGTACAAGCTGGTTAAGGAACAATTGATAGGTCACATAGTTTGGCAGCCATATCCAATTGAAGAAAATATTAAATAATGTTTTCTCTGGAACTACTTAATCAATGAATGTGAAACGTCTAAGGCTCACTTGGTTGTGCCTGGATGGGTTTGAGGGTAGAGTAGCAGTTAAAATGCGAATCCTATCCAGGTTCCTCCCGATGACTTCATCTTTGCTTTTTGTTTGGGTTCCTTCTGATGACTCCAATGCAGGGACTGTACCTATTTGGTCTGACAATTGATCTGAATTTAATTTTATTTAAATCCCATTATAAATTAAATTGAATAATAATATAATAATAATAATAATAATAAACATCATGGGTCAGGATCAGGTGTCCGATCAAAGCGGGGATGCATCAAAGCGGGACGTCTTGGTAGCCGGTCATCCTGCCAGTAGTTATAAAGCGGCAGTTTAATTACGTAACACACCAGAACACAAAACACTCCACACAAAACAAGTCCTGGCAAGGGTCTGCAATCTCTGATTGCTCTTTTTCTTGTTTTCCTTCTGTTATGTCCTGATCCGTTCTGTATTCAAGCTCATCCAGGAACCTCGACAAAAACAAAGGATAATGGTGAGCGACTTAATGTGCGAAGTGTGAATTAAGTCTCCCTTGTTGCCTACTTCCTCCCTGCCTCCCTACATTACAGACAACACGCTCATCATCATCTATTTGACTCGTTCAGAGTGTCCTCTTGCACCTCGATCACCTCTACTACTCCCGTCGTTGTCCATGAATGACAAACATATTCAAATCAAGTTCGCAGGAGGACGCAAATCTCGTTAATTGACAAGGGATGCTTGACCAAGGCTGCCACCATAAGGCCTCATTATTTCAGGCAGAGCAAAGATTGCAATGCCTCAGAACAATTACCACTTGTTCAGTGCAGCATTTCCTCCCAGATGGTGGATATTTCATCAGACATCGCCAATCAAAATCTATCCACTTTGTTTTGTTTCATGTTTTTTTTTCCGGATCATGCTGACCTGACCAGGTCCTCAAAGGCTATATTGTAAAGACCTTAGATGCACCTCAGTTACAGCAGACATGAAGCAATGTTCGTTATGAAGCTGCCGCTCCCCTTTGAAACGATTATTTATGACACTGCGGGATCATCAGGACAATGTCTGGGTCACCGCAGCTCAGCTCGACGGAATGGATGCCGGATTCTGTGCCAGCGGGAAACAGGGCTGGGTCAACCATCAAACTTCAGCCTCTGACCTCGGTACTCAAAGCAATATTATTTTGTGACTGAGTGCAATTTTAAGCCCATTTTGAAGTTGTACTGAACATAAATCATCACTCTATAATGCACATGCTTGGCAAGAGTTTGTAATTGTAGCAGTTTGGTAGTTTATTAGGTCACAGTGTATCCAGTGGATGATTGGACACTGTTAAATGCAAAAATCTTTGGGGTTAATTTCGAAAGGTTGACCTGCCCCTTTAGCTTCCGCTGCAGATTACACTTTGACCTGTTTAACTCCCCATAAAGGTCATTGTGCCAATTGGTTACGCATGTATTGTAAAATGACAAACCTGATGACATTCCCTTCCTTCAGTACCTATTTCCATGCTAAACTTTCATTAACAAAAGTATGTATGATTCATTAACCATTCATGCAGAGTGTCGGTGTTGCCGAAGCAGTCATGAAACTACAATCCTGGTCGAGTCACCACTCCGACCAGGAAGTCAAGGCAGGAATTTGTAATTTGATAATTGTGCCAGCGATAGCTCACCTACTCTTGCGAAGGACACCGTGGGATCTTTAACGTCCACCAACTAATGCCGACAGACTGGACGCCCAGTTTATCATCCATCCGAGAGACGGCACACACATCAATGAATCACCCCTGCCTGTGAAACACTTTATAGCTGGGTCAGGATTCAAATCCAGGCTGGAGAGCTTGGAGGTGAGTTTGCATACCTGTAGGTACCCGACCAGCCAAACATCACTTCATTCTTTGGATCTGAAAGCAAAAACGTTTTAGTTGAATGAGAGTTGCTGAGAACAGTAAATATTGTTATGTTTGTTGGGTAGATGGAGGTATTTCATAGGAAAGATAGGATTGTATAGAATTGCTTGGTCCATGGATGTGAAGGAGACATCTCGATATAAATTAAGTAGGGAAACTGTGAGCTTAAGTGTTACATGTCACCACACAGGGGAGGTGCTGTGTTCATTAGGTAGGGTTTAAGGATAATTTCTCGCAGTATGTGATTGCCCCCATGACCTCCTACGTTTTTGATTTTCAAGTCCGGCGATAAAAAGGGATCACGTCCTTCAAAACAACAACAACCGAGCTGCACGTCCAAACAGGCAAGAAACCCCACCTCCAAAAATGACAGCTAGCAAACCACGCCCTCCAAAGTGGATAATTAATGGGCGTGACCTCAGAGAGAAGAGGAGGGAGTGAGGATCGCAGTCAGAGAGTCTCGTGTTGGGCAACAAGAAGGCAGGGAGTTGGGTTCAGAGCGCGACACAAAGGAGGACGGGACAGAAGCGAGGGGGAGATGGGGGTGGAAGAGAAGGGCATTACGGCTGGATTTCCTCAACATGGTGGGAAAGGCTGCATGATTCTCGTGTTCGTACTGAGGCAAATTGGCTCGCGTGGTGGAGCAAGACGCTGACCATTGACTGTTGCTGTATCATGTGGGACCAGCCTCGAAGCCTCGTATTGCGCCATCGGAGAAGAGATGGCGCCATTTTGCAGAGTAGCAGTATCGGCATGGGCGATCACAAAAGAAGTTACACGGCAGTTTTGGAGCCCTTGTGTTGAGTATCGCTGCCAAATTGCCTCCTGTATATTTGCCCGCCCGGAGAGCGGCTGGCGCCATTTTTAGTCCAGCAGCCGAGGGGGGTAACCCTAACATCTCTGATAAAGTTTTTTTCTCTGCTGATAATTCATCTCTGGGGTGTATCTAATGATATCCAGGTGGGTGTGAACCTGTCACCCTTGAGCAATTTGAAATATTCAAGATGGCGTCCAAGATGGCTGCCAAAATCGACTAAAAGTAGAAAATTCATGTTATTTCAGTGTTTTCTGCTATCGACCTATGAGTTTTTGGATGTCATATATGTTTTAGGGTCCACTAATTTAAATAAAAAGGGTTTGTGAAGTATTTGCTGTACCGTTACTATAGTAACTACCAATTATAACTACGATTATGTCGGTAAAAGATGGTTAAAACAACCAAATTGCATAATTTCAAGAAAATGTTTATTGTTGCATTATTTTGTTATTTTTCTATACATGACTAATGACAATAATGTTTTACATAAAATAGAATTAATGAGTAATGAAGTTATGGTGCCATGGTAACCATGACAACCAATGCAATTGTGATGTTTGAAATAAGCGCTGAAGATATATAACATAAAACTGTGCATTTCTGATCTAAGTTAAATGTTTTCAAACTCTTAGATCATGGTGGGTTAAATTTGATTAATAAATTGTTTAATGTGGCCATGGTAACCACAAAAATGTTACTAAGAATGTGTTCTATGATATTTTGATAAATACATTTATTGTTTAGTCTGGCAGCCATTATGTCTATTTTTACTTGCTATTTATTCAATAGGATATTATTAGGATAGATAAAAAATATCCAAGTGGTTGTGATGTCATCCATGAACAATTTGAAGAATCCAATATGGTGCAAGTGAAATAATATGATCACTGACTATCCAATATGTGTGTATAATTTTAACCAGGCTTGATAACAAGTTATGTAATGCATTTTTTCTAATTTTTTAAGGTATCAGAAACCAATTAAAAAAAACTATTGCTGCCTTTACAAAATGTTTTATAATTAAGATACCAGTGACTGAATGGCTAACATGGATGAAGCCAAACCGCTGACACCTGCATTCACAAAAGATATACAGCTGTTAAAGCTTTAATTATTGCTTGTTAGAGAAGTTAATGCTAAATGCTTTGAACATTAATGTTAATGCAAAGATTTTTTTCATTTCAGATGATAATGGACCATATTATATCTTCAAATTTAGATTGGATGGGCAAATGCATTCACCAAAGACAACGAACCACTCAACTTTCAATTATCACTTGATAGATAAGTTAAGAATGCTTTGTACAGTAGATGTAGATATAGGTAGTGCATAGATTTGTTTCTTTTTCTTTGGAGGTGATAATGGATGATATATGCATCTTCAATTTCAGATATGGAGGCGAATGTGATGCTACAAAACCATGCTCACAAAATTGTGGACAAGCACAGTTGCATACATTTATCAATGCAAGCAAAGCATATAGGGACGGCCTGCACATTGACTTGAAAGACAACTTGCAGAAAACCCAAGCCTCAACAATAAAATACCATAAAAACTGTGTATCTAAATACACTACCAAGTCCAATTTGCCTAAACCAGAAACTGTAGATATTGGTCCTCAACCACCCAAGAAACTATGCAATTCCTGCCCTTTATTTTGATTTTAAGATGAACTGTCTTTATTGTGGAGAGATGTGTGATCTTAACAGAGATCCCAAAAATCCAGAGGATGGAGGCCAGCATATATGTGTCGTACAACATATTCGCAGCATGAACAAAATGATATAAAACATGGTTCATTGTGTTTTTAATTGATATGGCCATCGACATGTAAAAATTAGTATTTTTCCTCATTTCCTGGACGCCATTTTGAATTCATCAAGTTGCTCAGGGCTGAGAAGGTCACGACCTGAATATCATAATATACATCACGAAGATGCGGATGAAGTAGAGAAAATAACCATATCAAGAAATTTTGGGTCCAGCTAAAATTTCCTTTTCTGGTGCAGGACTATAGTAAGAAAACATGATTAAAAACATTCGGTACCAATTTACAGTGGCGTCTTTGTGGTAACCATGACAACATCTTACAGTTTATTACCAAATCGCCCCCCATATGGTTTATGAGGTAGAAAAACAATAAGATTAAATGTACAAGTACTGTATATACATTATATGCTGTGCATCTTTACCACCTAACTAATCAGAGTGATCATTTTAGATAGTTACCATGGCAACAGAAAATGCAATTCATCATCCTATTTTACTTAATGCAGTGATCAAGAGCATTTGCCAAAAAGATTTTAAAAAAAAAACAATGTTGTAATGAACATGTTCTTGAAATATATGACAGATTGCCACTTTTCTATATTTTCCTGACATAACGGTAGTCATATTAATATATTACCATAGCAACGGTACAGCTGATATTTCCCAAACTATTTTACACATTTGTTGAACTCAAAACATATATTCGAACAATAAAATCATTGATTTCTGGCCGACGACATTGAAAGAATAGGAATTTTAGAATTTTAGCCCATTGTGGCAGCCATCTTGGACGCCATCTTGAATATTTAAAGTTGCTCAAGGGTGACAGGTTCACACCCACCTGGATATCATTAGAAACACCCAAGGGTGAATAATCAGCAGAGA
>CM068964.1:89014942-89028439 GCA_035128595.1 Eptatretus atami
ATGGCGGAGAGGAGATGATCAGTTCTCGTGGATTAGTTGTGAGTTTTGTAGTTGGTGTCAGGAGATTAAACGACGAGTGGAGGTTATAATGTGAGAGTCAGTTATCAAAGTGAAGGTAATGTCTGCAAAAAATTCTGTTGTTGTTCGCGTTCAACATACCGACTTCAGTCAAATTTGGCCTGCGCAAGAAAAAATTCACAGATCAGTAGTTTCCTTTGAGTTTTACAGACAGGACAAAGCTCCATGCTTTGAGAAAAGATTCAGCTTGGAAGAGAATTTTTACACCATGGTGTCCATGTGTTTGAGACTCTGCTCTTAACATAGGAGCATGAAACAGAGAACGTGCCTGAAAGCGTCAGGGTTCATAGATAGCAGTATTCTTTGAAAATGTTATACCATTTAAGATGAAAATTTGTGGAAGATTCTATAAGTTCCGTGAAGCAGCTGTGTTTTGCTCGCATAATGGCGGTCCCCCATATTCAAAATGATGAATTGAGCAGATTCTTATTCATTATGATTGGGTAAAGTGTAAGAGGAAACTTTAAACAAATAGTTGTGACCTTTCGATTGAAAACAACCACAAACAAAAAAACCTAAATCCATGAAAATTTATGATTGTTCGTATATATATATATATTAGTATATATATATTTATTATATATATTATATATATATATTATATATATATATAATATTATATAGAAGAGACAGAGACAGAGATAAATTACCATTACATTCAAAAGCAAATGATTTACTTCCCATTTTTCATAATCGTAAAAGTAAGTCTGAGTTTTCCACATAATATGGGACGGTGTCACCTGTATGATGATGTTTCTTCCGTTTCCTATTCTCTCTTTCACACTTTGTGCTCGTAAACCTTTGTAGGGATATAAACGTTTTCCAATTATGCTGATGGCTGCTAATCAACTCCTCATTTTTGTTGGTCATTCAATGTAGACTTTTCCCAAAGCGGTCGTATGCTGTAACGATTTCATGGCATCTAGCAGTGCTTTAAGGCCAAACATTAAGGGGATTGTTCTTATCTCGTTTATTTCCATTATCACGTGAAGTTTTATTCTTTTGGCCTCCATCTATAAATCCGCAACTATGCCGATTCACCATACGAGATGGTTATCAGTTAGGTAGGCAGGCTTTTGACCCATTCTACATAAGGGTTGTTGTTGTTGTTTGGCCATGATATCTATCAATCCCTGATTCATTGCAATCTTTCACGTGTATTCCACTTGTGTTGAATTATGTTGTTCAAGCTGTTATCTTTTTTTTCTTTATTCAGGGGTCTAATTTTGGGAAAGTGGAATACAAATTGGCACACAGTACATGAGACAATATCTAATTAATATATTTACTAAAATCATTTTGTATGTATGTATGTTCCGAAATACAAGCCAAAACAGTAACGAAGCGCAAAAATTTAGGCCACTTACTCAACCATTCTTTCTGCGGTGTGCAGCGCATCAGTTTTTTCGTTAATGGCAGAACAATTTTATTAAAATCAATTCGCGATTAGTCAGTAATTTGGAGAATTTGTCAATGCAAACACCTCAGGGCCGGTATAGTTCGCTGGAGCTATTTTTTATTTTTTCTTGAAATGATTTATTAAAATCTCAAACATTTTAGTCTAGACAAAGAAGATTTTTTTTGCAGCATAAAATAACTCAAATTTTGATCTGATAATTCGTGTTCATTAATAAACTAAATTGTTTGAAAGATACGACACCAATAATTTTTCGAACTTTCTTTTCTCCATTTTTTTGTCTTCCACATTGACGCAATAAAGTTTCCGTTCAAATGGGGCACGGAAAAATATTTTAAAAAAATGAATTCCCCATTCAGTCAGTTTTCTTTGGGATTTTGATATGCAACAACCTCAGCAGTAAGTTCGCTGGAAGGCTTTTTTTTGAAATTATTTTTTTTATCAAGTAAAAACGGGAAGCCAACGGGTTAACGGTTGTTAGTATATGATAAACTCTCATTTGTTGTATTATGTATGTTAAATAACATAACGGTACATGATAGCTAAAAGTTTTAGGGCCACTTACTCCACCATTCTGCTGCGAGTGTGCAGTATAAAGTTTTGTTCAAATCGGGCACAAATTATGAAAAAATAATTCGATTAGTCAAGTTATCTCAGGAGTATTTGATAATGTAAGATCCTCAGAGGCATAGTTCGTGGGCTATTTTTGTTTTCATACCGCTGTCAAAATGGGACAACGGGTTAGCGGGTGTCTAATATTAGATAAAAGATTTGAATTAGACAAAACACAGCTGAGCTTGGGGAAAGTGACATTTCCAGATAAGAGTACTCTGGGTACCGGGACAAAACGATTTTTATGAAGTCTTTTTCTCCTCCCACTCAGCAGGCCAATTATGAGCTTTCCATCAAGCAGGAAGCTCTGCATGACTCAGCCCAGCGTTTCAACACGATCTCAGACTCGGAGTGGATGCTTGACCATTACACCGAGTCTTCCGTATGACTGGTTTCAGTTTAATGCCAAGTGATCACGGTCTCCCTTTTCCATTCCTGAGTTCACGATATGTGCTGAGATTGTTTTTACCCTTCTGTACAATTTCTTCTTGTAGTGTGTGGTAGAAGTGTAGTATCCGATAATTTGACTTTAATAAACCCTTCAAGATTAGTTTTTAATACTGGTATTTTCTTCAATAAAATATCTAAAAATGATTCTTTGTGATAGATTTTGCGAAATCTTTAAATTACACGGTCCAAGTTTTTGGCGCGATTTCAAAATTGGCTTTTGTGTAAATTTTAAACACTTCCGCATCTTATAATGAGCTGATATGGATGACAAGGCATTTATTGGAAATTCATTGCTTTCTCTTTGGAAGGAGCTCTGCTGCTCAATCATGCACCATAAGAGTTTGGTTGGATGAAAAGAATGACCATTTTAATGCCTAAAAATCAAAAAGTTGTTTTTGTACAATCATAAATTTATCATGCCTCACATTATGAAATTAACCTCATCATATTTTCAAGTTTCTGTCAATTATGCTTTGGGAAGTATGTTTGTCTGTTCTTGCTCATACGCCATCGTCTCCAAGTTCCAAATTCCTTCAACAAAGCAAAAATTTGTAAATTTCTTTCCATTTCAATTTGCTTGTATCTCTTTGAAATGCATCTCGGAAGTGGCAGCAACTGTTGCCAATTCCTTGTTTGTAGGCGGCAGGATGCTAAAGGTTGGAGAATTTCCTCGCAACTGTTAGCCGGATTTAAATATCAACCCAGCTATAAACTGTCACATTGGTGTTGGTTTCACATGCCCAGGGGAGGTTACCAATGTGTGTGCGTCCTTTGGACGATGTTTAACTGGAGGATTTGTTGCGAGCACGTGGTTGGTGGATGTAAAGATCCACGGTGTTCCTTATGAAGAGGGCGAGATATACGGCACCTAACAATGACAATTCTGTGAAGTGCGAGGGGATGCACAGAAGCACAGAGCACAGCCTCATTCAGTAAATTGTTACAAGGAGGCTGAATTCAGAGTCACTGAGTATCAATATGCATTCATAAAACGTTGCTTGTCATGTATAAACTCAATATTAGCATATCTCTGGTTTATTCCTCTACGTAATGATGTGTAATGAGCTATTATAAAGAAAACAATGTTTGATTTTTTTACCCTTCATATGAACAAGTTTTCAAACGAATATTGCGAATGAAATGTAATAAGAGACCATCATTTACAAGCAGAGATTTGACAGCCAATTGGCAAAACGCCCCAAAAATCTTTAGCTCAATGATAGCAATTTCAGCCATCCTTGAATGGTTTAAATAAAATAATGAGCCAAGTTGTCAAGAGAGAAGGCACCACCACACCAGCAGAAACACAAAAGAGGGTGTGGTTACTTACAGAGAAACCAAAAGTATGTGGACAAGTGATACAGAATGTACTAAGTACACAATTCGTGTTTCTGTTGAAGATATTATTCGGTCGTTATTATTAATCTAAACAGATTTGCATGGGTAGAGGGGTCCATGACAGAGTTCGTAGTAACTTCATAAGGGGGTTTCCGATTAGGATGACTCCATGTTGAAGGTGCATAAATAGGTTTTTCATGGTGTTTCGTGGGGCAACGACCAGAGGTAAAAAATATATTACAATACAAACTAAGTATTCAGGTCATTTGTGTTCAAGTATGATTACATTTTTTAAACAGTGCTATGTTTTTAACAACGAAAGGAAATAAATTTGGATGAACCCTGACATCCTTGAATGCATCCTATGTTTCTTATTCTATACCCTATGCATCTTATGACCCACTGCATTAGGATCCGAGTTGTCTCGACCTCTATGTAGGCAGGCAATGATATTTAGCTAATAAAAGTGCTTTTCATGAATCTTTATGCTATTTTGAATGTCATCTGCATTGCCCGTCCGATTTTTCTGCATCAAGATTATAATGTGAACTGTGTATGATTGCTTTTACTTATATATTGGGGACTCGTGATGTGTGTGTGTGTGTGTGTGTGTGTGTGTGTGTTGTGTTGTGTGTGTGTGTGTGATTCTCCGGACATGTCTTCAGTGCAACATGGGATATTGCTCCATAGACACTTATGACCGCAAATGTGATCTATATTATGATGCACAAGCCCGATTTCCTAATGGTCGTGGATTGTTTAACATGCGCCTGAGGGAAATTTGGGAGAACCTGGGATGTAATTACACATAGGCGGTGTATGACTAGAGTCACTGGTCGCATCACACCTATCGGAAGGAAACTTATTATAACATTTATACAGGTTCCGTTAAGTCGTGTCGACTTCTTGTGACATTATGATCAAGATTTCTCCAAATCATGCCTGTCCTGCACTGCCTTTCCGAAGCATTACAGAGAAAGTTTGGTTTGCAGCCTTACCAGCCATCTGCCTTCATCCCCCCCCCACCACGTAATCCACAAGCATGGATGACTTCTCCAGACTTCGTTTTCTGATGATGAGGAGTCCAAAATATTATGCACGTTTTCTGTTTTCACATCAGCTCGCTAATGTATCATGTATTGGTGGTTAATTTCTTCAAAGCACTGATTTCGTTTTGTTCATTCTTGCAGTCATATATTTTTAAAAATTCATCCTTAATACAGATTTCAAACTCCATCTTTTTTTCTTTCTTTTTTCAACTGTCATGACTCCGATCCATGCATGCAACTGGAATTACAGGGCATTCACGCAACCTTCTCCTTGTTTGTATTGTAATAATTTAATAATCTAATTGATGTTATCATCCCAGCGCGAAGTTATTAATTTGTTTTGACCTTCTTCTAACTCATTATCTTAGACACAGGAAGAGAAATTTCCACTATTTCCACATGATTGTTCCATTGAACACAGGATCTGTCTCAGTTTGACAAGAATTTATTCTTTAGATTAAATAAAAAACAGCATTTTCCACTTTCCTTCTTCACTGTCTGAGCAAATTTCATAAGTCTCTTTACTTTCTAACAGAGTAGGATCTGCATCTTCTAACAACAGAGTAAAGCATGCCATAGATATGTTGATAATTTCTCCTATCCTAACTCCAGCTCTATGTCAAAGATAATTCTTCATCAAAATTATTAGAAGAAAATTAATTAGTCAATTCATCGATATAAACAGGATAATATTAGAGCGAAGTCGATGGTGCACCATGGCAATCGCACGCTTTCACAAAAGAGAGTATGAAAGATGGCAAAAGTTCACAGGAATGATCAGATAAATTGTCAAATTTCTTTCGTTTTAACCGGCGTGCACCTGGGGCATGAATGGGGGTCAACCCTCCCAAAAAACAAAAAAAAAAAACAAACAAAAAAGTCAGCAACATATTTCATGCGTCCCTGAATATTGATTGCAAATACAAAAGTTTAATTTTTTAAAGAAGTTTTTAAAATGTGCCCATAAGTGCATCTTGGAATTTGCCTTTTCACGCCACCCAAGGGGACATTGGTCAAAATGACACTGCTCTTGCACCTCTGTGCCATGAGGTGATCATACTACTAAGTTGGTGAATTTCTGCACGCGTTTTGAAGGAGATAGCGGTGACGGGCGGAAGGACAGAAGACAGACAGACAGGGCCATTACAGATATCCGTTTTTTTTCAAGAAGTTTTTTTGGGGGATTTTGCATAATATAATGCTTACACAGATGAATTAGTAGTGGTTTGGTGTAGTGGGTGAAAGAATGTGGGGTTAATTAAATTGTAGGATTGCCGATTCAAAATACAAGTTTCAAACGACTTCGTGGTGTATGGTTAGTGTTCACTCTGAAATCTGGGAGGTCGACCGGTTTTCGAACCATGGCGAGTCATACCCAAGACTTTTAACATGGTATGTGGGCTTCCTTGCTTGATGTCAATACATTTAAAAAGGACAGAGTAAAACAGACAAACAACATAGGTTGCAAATAATAACACAGGCTTTGATGGGTAAAAGGCCTCCCTGAATTGGAAGTTTTGATTGGAAACTCTAACTGGAAATATGCAAAATGTTTTAGTTGAGTGTTTTCCGTTTGAAAAATCTCGGCACACATGGGCATACTAAAACGACATATGGGCTGCTGGGGAAATACCGTAGCTTGTTGTGTAGAGGCGCAAAAATGCACTGCACTGTTTTAAACACCAGCATAAGCGCTCTTCTCGAGGTTCCGATAAAGGGCAGGTGTAGCAACAGCACTGGAATATGTGGCACCAGCGATCGCTATTCTAGGATGCGAGTAGCAACAATGTTAAATATCTTGTGTTCGAAAATATTTTTCGCACTTCGGACTGAGGAATGAAATTCTACCCAGTGGCTTTGTAAGTTGTGAAACTTTGTATAATATAAGGTTGCTGTGAACAATCCAACAACGGTTGGTATTTGCAAGGGAGGCTGACATGCCTGAAGATTCAAGAGGACACCAGCTCAAACGTCTCCGCAACGGAGACACAAAGGAGGCAAGTGGTACTTTAAGCAAGGGAAACTTCTTCTGGTATTCCGTCAGAGCGAGCGGTGCCAGGAATTCAAACCAGCAAGGCTCGAGGTGACAGGACCATTGGAGCGGTCAAATGTTTCGACCACATGGAATATGCCTTTAGGTACGTGCTTAGGTATGCAGGCTATTTTTGATTCCTTTCAGGTAAACATATGGTAGGGCAGTCTTGAGCATCGCAACTTGTTTTGAATAAAGAGTGGCAAAGGAGACCAAGAAAAAAGAACAATTCGCTTTGTCATTCATGCCTGGTGTGGTAGTTTGAATAAAATATCCCTATATGTATTGAATCTATTCATTTACTGGAACTTGACCTGCATTTAATACATTGGAAAGGTACTGTGGCAATGGGCACCGATGCTACTCTTGTGAAATTACGAGTGATACGTTGCGTTGTAGTATTTATAAATGGGACAGCCGTTCAAGAAATCCATCCGAAGGATGGCCGACGCGGCAAGCCTGCTGGACACTGACAGAAGGGCAATCTTACTTTGGATTTGATTACGCAGAAATAAACTCCAGATCTTAGAGAGCTAAGAGGAGAGCACATTATACCAGCTATCCTGTGTTGATATTATATTCTTCTTTTTCCTTCTGTCTTGTTGCTTCTTCCTGCTTTGTTTCCCCCCCTCTTAATATATGGCAAAGGCAACGAAGTTTATATTTCTTTTGTCTGGCCTTTTTTCTTCGCTAAGGGGCTGAATATTGCAAGATAATGTGCATGCACGACGACCAACCACTTGCGATCGACTCTTGTCAGCGAGAAAATGCTACAAAAAGCCAGCTTTGGGCAAATGGTAGTCCGAGGCCAGATCAACAGCGTAGCCTACACAGGCGAGAAGGGCAGCGTCTAGACCAGTGATCCTCATGGGAGGACCCCGATGGCCGTAGGTTGTACCACGGCAAGGCGCATTTTGAGAATGGGGGGCTAGTCGAAAGACGACGTGGGGGATGCCCACAACAGTAGAGGCAGCTCAAGTGATGAGACAAAACTTGCTCTCCACGACTGTGCATATGGGTTCAACTCGGCAGCGGTGAGCGGGGGCTGGCTTCATCAGTGACGGCTGGCCCGTCTAGTCTCCCATTCATTTCCTGCGTGACAAACAATGGCCAACGGTGCTTGACGGGTTTGGGCTGGCCTTCACGTGGCAAGCGTTGCTTCCAGATAAGGCCAGCAGTCAGGGCATGGTAAGGTGAGTAGACTGGAAGCAAATTGGATGATGCCACAGAAGATGTTAACCATCGTATTTGCAAACCCTAATTGGGTGCTTAATGGATTAAATAAATAAAGGAATTCAATTATTGCATTCAAGCATAGTTGTTGATACAAATTGGGAATTAATACAAATCCATTGAGACTCTAAATTCAAACATGAGAGGCAAACCCAATGCATTTTTCCTCCTCTAAGATCGATCTCAGGGAAGGATCGGTCTTCAAAATAGATTCAAATTTAACTGCATCGACATGATACCACGACCAAAGTTACAACAACTTCACTCGACCCGACGGCATGTCTTGCAATCACAATGAGTCGATTGGCTTCAAAGTCTGGATTGTGGAAGTTCTTGGATTCTTTTGTTTCAGTTCTATAAGTCAAGGCAAGTGCACGCAAGAATCTGTGCGGTGCTCGCTCCAGGAAGAGGTTTGCAAACGGAAATGCTTTTTGCTTTGACGAAGCTGTGGGAGAAAATAGTGCACACGCGGCACAACGCCAAAAACAGTCACAGGAAAAGATCTTTGCGCACAAAGCAAATGAACTCATAAGAGAGGAGCTGGTAATTAAATTGGCTCGAATAATTGACTTTCAGATGCAGCTAGGGCGTTGCCTTTTCATGGTGTGGATGCAATAGCTAGATTACAGGAATCGAGGATGGATGTCGCACAGTGAGAGCGAGCAGTGAGTAAAACTACATCGATCTATTCTCCCGTTAACTTCCAAATATGTCCCACAGCTTTGCGGGAGCGGCCGAGTAACAGCGGCTTTCCGAAGCGGATGGCCAGGCCTGACGTCGCTGAAGGCAATTTTGGACCGGATCTGTAATCGTTCAGGGTGCCGTCCTCTCAGTTAAGCAGATCATTGATGAACAACCACAAATCAAAGTTGTTTACGGGTTTTGGAATGAACCCAGGTTAGAGCTCAATTATAGGTATTAGCATATTTGGACACCTATCGAGCCATAGTGCGTACAAAAACTTTTAGGGAGGATCAAGATAAGTTGGTGTAGACATGTACGTATATAGCTACGCATACACGTATAAAGAGCAGCTACAAAGTGAAAGACAGTCTCAGACGCGGTATCGGTAGTTGAAGTACGTGAGTGTATAATTATATAATTTTGATGTGTTTGGCGTGTCTACTACATATTCGAAATTGCTTACATTCAACAAAGAGCGTATGTTTATTATTAATATTTAATTATTAGTATTATATTTAATATTATTAGTATTTATTAATAAGATGAACGTTTGATGCAGTTCATATAACCCGAGACCTATCGTGCTGCACATTGGTATGGCAATAAGGATCGCACAACGAGAGTAAATTTAGCACGTGATTTATGATTGTTGATCAGTCGTTATAATATTTGTGACGGGTGATTTATACTCACGGCGTTCGAATGATCATGCCAGTGGCAGTGTCGAGGGAGCAGCGGCCCAGCCGCGACAGCATCAAATCCCGATTCAAACCGGACGGGTCGCCCGCTCATGCCAAGGAAAAGGCACAGGTGACCCGAGCAGCATCCAAACGGCGAACTGATCACTCAGGCTCGAAACCAGCCAACAGCAGGCGGGAAACAAGGCGACGACGTGCGCACGGCAGGAAAATATCGTCTGATTTCAAACTGCCACTCCATGGCACATATCGTGAGGCGGGGTTGGAGAAACAAGATAATTTTGAAGGGGAGAGGGGGGGGGAGTTAATAAACACTTTTCACGAGAGCTAACGTTGAGATTATATTTCAAAACGTTTTAAATACGTTTAATGATAAAAATTTAGTGGATTAATTAAACACTGTATCATAAATAATGTTTGACAAGCCGTATAAGCGGTAAACCTCCAAGATTATTTACCGACCGTGGGGACGTATGGAATATTCCAATTCCGTCCCACTCCCGGTTGCCGCTGCGTTTCTGCCCGGCACTCCCGGGCTCTCGACCCTTCCTCTCCCACCTCAACTTTTCTTTCCACGGGGGACGGGGCTTGCTGGATGAAGCGGCAGCGGATCTCGACCTTTGAAAGTGACGATATTGCGAGGGGGTTGCTGGCGGATTCTAATCGCAACAAACGCACACAAGAGCTTGGGCTTTCTCACAATTCACATGTAAAAATGGATTTAAGGAATCGAGTTTGAATGGTCGGAGACAATAAAGAATGTTTCTCATTTATTGCTTGTAATGTTTCCAAACTCTCTGTAAGAAATGTTGCTTCTATTTTATATATTGCTCTTTAACCTCGCATTGATAAAAAAGTTTCTCAATATGTGAATGCTTTTTTGGGTTAGCTTGGGTAGTTTGGTGGACGTCTGAAGCTGGCCTACGTGCAGAAATACCCAGGTTTCCAGTCCGTACCATGAAACATGTTGTCCATTGTCTACTAATGTCCGTGCAACTTGTAAGTAACGATGTCACGAAATCAATAAATCTTTTTCCTTGTCAGCTACCAACTGTCAAAGTTTAGTCAAAATCGTCCACAACTTTTGAAATTTTGTGCTTATATTTGTTTTTGGGCCTTATCTCATGGTGAAAGAATTCATAAAAATTTATTGCAGGTGGATCGGATCTTCAACAAAAATCTAATATGTCCGTCTTGTCATACAACAACGATCACAAAATTTGTCCAAATCATCAATTTATTTTTTGAGATAATTCTATCAAAACAGCTGAGACAGAAAGACAAACAGGGGTGAACTAACCATGTCCACTTACTGGTGATGGTACAAGAGCCTCAGTATGTCTGCATTAAGTCAGTTATGCAATTCACTAATTCGAATTTCTACTTTTGATTATTAGTTTACTGCAGATGTTTAACTTTCCTTGCAGAAAGTTTCATGTATTTCTTATTTCCAATCCTCAATGCAACATATCATAATATTAAAAATGCTAACTATATACTACAGTAAATCGAACCAGTTTACCTTGCGATTAACGTACATCATCGAGCAGTTTCTTTCGGTTTACGCAAGGAATCAAACAGTATCAAACAGAGAAAGTCCCAATGTTCCACTGTGCATAGAACAGCTAAAATGTTGAAATGATTTGTTTCCAATGTTTTAATTATCCTTTTTATTTGTAAATAGCAAAGTCATCGTGCATGAAAAGTTTAGTTAATGTATCAATTTAAATTATTTATGGACTTTAAAAGGTTATTTAATGTTGGCATTAAAATCTGACTTATTTAATTTGAAATAATTGTCATGTCTGTTGGCCAAATTTGGACATTTTCTTATTTGGTGGCTCAAATGGTTGAGGGCCATGGTAATATAGCTATGTTTACTTCGCAAAGTTGTATCTGTGCGAATATGGAGTTTGTAGCTTTAAACTGTCGTCTGCATAAGGAGACCAAAGAGAACATTCGTGTGTGTGTGTGTGTGTGTTGTGTGTGTGTGTGTTGTTGTGATGTGTGTGTGTGTGTGTGTTAAATAATCTATATATAGATAAATAGATACATGTGTTCGTAGCATACAAACCGTGCTTTCTATGTCTCGGTGGTTGCTATGAATTGATGTTTATTGTATTTATTATTTATTTATTGTCATTTATTTGTGTTTCTTAAGGATGATTCTGAACGGTTTGTGACTTTTTTCCTGGTTATGGCTTATGATGTCTGTAGAACGCAAAAATTACATGCTTCGTTTGTCGGTCTCAACGTATTTTTTTTCATTTACTTAATTAATTTATGGAAGCTTCCATAATTGTGATTTTCGGGCATGGCTTCGATTCCGTCTCGCCCAAATTTACTGTGCGTCCGCATTGTCTGTGCACTCACTGCATTAATAAATAAAAATTCATTTTTTATTTATTTGATTATATTCTTTCATTTCGGATGTTTTCTGGATGGTTTCTGTGGATTTTTTCCCGTGTACGGTTAGATGTCCAGCAGCAGCAAATTAGCTTCTATGAACACGAAGGAACAATCTTTAATATCAATAGTGAGTCAGACAATGAGGCAGTGGCGTCGTCAGTAAACAATGAGTTCGTGGATAATAATAAATTTTATATTTATATGTATATATGTTATATATTATTTATATATATATATATATTTATGATATATATGTAATAGCTATTGTTAGGACTGTGGAAATATCCAATACCACATTACGCCGTAGGTGAATATTCTCAGTAACATGAGTAGTTACCCCAAACACGTTGTTTAGAGGGGAATTTATGTGATTCATCTGGGCTGGAGCTTGAGATAGCCTGTGTTTTCTGTTCTATCTTTATTTTGAACAGCCGTCCAACCGATACACCCCGCAACACTTACAACAGCAGCATTCACAACTGCAACAGTCCAACCTCAGACAACACAACCAAAGCCACGACTTTACGTCAAACTGCTCCACATATCGCAATATGCATTCCACCACGGCATGACATCACGCACCTGTGAACTGAGGTCGGGCTGTCTGTGGTCGTTCAGCGATACGACGGCGCGAGTGCAATCGGCCTTTCCGGAAAATTTCATGGAATGCTACACGCACTTTTGATCCGTCAATTTAGCAAGCGCGGCGGGTGGTCGCTCGGCGCGTTGTGTGAAATCGGATATGCATTCTGGATCAGGGAGGTTCAGGCCCCTTTCCTCGACAATGGGCAAGCGGCTTCCGCCCGAGGTGATCTGACCACGGAAATTTGGCATACTGGGTTCTCTCCGGCCTAATAAAAGCGAGCCGCCAAAGAGGTTTTGGCAGTCAGATCAAGTCGGTTGGAGAACGATCGAGTCGGGGGAGGAAGAGTGGTTTCTGTTCGGCTGAAGGAGAATTGCGGAGGGAAGAGCGGATGTCCAGGCGGGAAGACGAGGTCCGGATCGCGACGAGTGGGGTAGATAGCTCGTACGGGACACAAGCACTCGCATTTCCTCCCAGGGCATTCAACATCCACTTTTCCCGGCTGAGAGGTGAAAAGGGGCTCGTTCCACTCTCCTCCAAGTGCAAACGAACCGCGAAGGCGCACTTGGGCACGGCGCAGACGACATTGCGCTCGTCACGAGGCGACGGGTAGGACCCCCCGGTCTGGGCACTGGCCGTCCTTCAGGTCACGCATATATTGGCACGGGCCCGTGCCCCTTGTCTTTGGAGGGTGGCCTTTTTTTTGCTTTGAGTAAATGTGCGCGTTCTGTAAAGTAGATGTCTAAGTGTTGCGGAGTGTGGTATTGGTAGTTTCTGGCGTCATTGTTTCTTTGTTGTACCACTCGATGCCTTCGCCACCCGACTCGACTCCGTTCTCCAACCCGACTTGACTGCCGAAACTCTCTGCTGTGCGTTCGGCGTTTTATAGGCCGGCAGGAGAACCCATATGCAAA
>CM068964.1:89028449-89038559 GCA_035128595.1 Eptatretus atami
AGGATCACCTCGGGGGCAGAGCCACGCTCGCCGATTGGATGGAGGAAAAGGGGCGTGAACCTCCCCTGATCCTAGAATTTGCATATTTTGATTCCATACAGACGCGCCTGGAGGCGGGGCAAGCCGCCCCGCGCTTCTAATTGACGGATCAGAAAGTGGGCTGGTAGATTCCTGATCGACATTTTCCCTCGGAAAGGCCGCTATTTGCACTCGCGGCTCGGTGCGTATCGCTGAACGAGCCCAGACAAGCCCGACGCTCAGTGTTCACAGGTGCTGCGGGAATGGCCGTAGAAGGAGAGAGGTGAGGGTGGTGGAGGGTTTTGTGGTGCTTTGATGTCGTCATGGTGCATTTTGGGAATGCATGATGCGATGATGTGGGAGCGAGTTGTGACGGTAAAGGTCGTGGCTGTTGGCGTTGTGTCTGAGGGTTGGAGCGTGGTTGCAGTTGGTGAGGATGGCTGGCGTGGTGTGCGGTGGTTGTTGTGTGATGGCGGTTGGGACGTGGCTGGTTCAAATATAAGATAGACAGAAAAACGGCTATCTCAAAGCGTCGCAGCCGAATGAATCACATAAATTCCTTTAGACAACGGGTTGGGCTAACTACACATGTACTTAGAGATATCTCACCTACGGACTTGAATGGTGGTTTGCGAATTCCACAGCCGTAACAATATATATATATATGCCAAGTTTCAGGAAGTTTCGATGAAACTGTAGGCTGTGAAACAAACAACAAAAATGTCAAAAATAGAATGACGTCATAAAAATTGATATGACGTCATAGTGATGTATCATATGTCGGTAATTCATCTCTGCTAATGCCCTGTTCGATTCCGCAAACAGAATTCAAAAGCTTGCCTAGTTTGAGATAATTTTTTAGCGATTTCCATTAGCGGAGATATTTTGACGTCATAACTTTTTTCTCGGAGGAATTTCAAAATCGGAGATAGTTACTGTCTGGCGGGTATTTTTACATCTATATGCCAAGTTTCAGGAAGTTTCGATGAAAACTGTAGCTGTGAAACCACAAAGAAACAGTCTCACATAGAGAGACAACAACGTGAGTAAGACTTAGAGATCCTCCACGAGGATCTAAAAATCTCATTCCTCTCTGCACAAGCAAGATCAGGTGAAAGAAATTCAAAGCCAAAGTAACTTACTGCTAAACTACAGGTTCGTTCTTGACTCGTATTCCGATTCCTGTTCAAAATATAACATTCGATTGTAATCAAGTCATTCCTCGATCACAAAGTGCCGTTTGTGGACAGACAGATGGACAAAGTGAACCAATTGCTTAACCCCACCTTTCACTTCGTGTGATGATTCCCGTATTGCTCCAAACTACCATTCTTTGGAGTTTGTGACAGCAGTAGTTACACAGAGTGACACAACAGAGTGCAAAAAGACTTGTGAGATCTCGGGGAAGACAAAACTCTTGCTCGAGTTCACCATCCCTTCTTACATGCTGAGCCTTATCTGCAAGCTCATCTTGAACTTCGACATGGCTGATGAGATGCTGAGTTTACTGGCACGTGAAGAACTGCTTTAACCTCAGTGACTTAAAGTTCATCAGTAAAAAATAAACTTAGTTTTAATTGTTGGAGAGCATCTGGGCACAGGAGACCCACTGAGCTGATCTATAGGTTGTGAGGTTAAAAGTTGTGCCCTGATTTGCAAGTCAGACAAACCAGTGCTCGCTTTGTGGCAGCTTAAGAGGCGTACTTTTTCTGATAAGTTATTTGTATTGTTTTAACACAGTCCTTTCTGCTGATTCAAAAACAGTGATGGATCAGGGAGGGTCACAGGGATGACAGTGACAAACTGTTGCTGGACAACACAACCCCTTCATGCACTCAACCACTCAAAACTACTTTGATGCTCCATGCATACCCTAGTGACACGGCAACTCCCCCCTCTATCCCGTAACAATAAATTAATGGCAACCTTTCACCTTCCCATGCCATTAAACTCCTCCATGCACTTCAATCTTGGTATTTAGAAAGAATCTTCACTGGGTCAATGGACAAACATCTTTGAATGGCATAACAGTATTATTACATTTCCAAATGCAACTCATGCTGAGAGCTCTCCAAGAGGTCGCAGGTTGGTTCAGGTTGTGAACTTATTTATCATGCCATGAGCTGTGGCATTCCAACGTGCAGAACCATCATCGTGCTTCCATTGGGAAAAGCCACCATCACAGTATGACTTGCTTGCAAGGGAAGTGAAGCAATATGTGATCATCTATAAATTACGATGACAGGATAGTTCAGACATAACATACTTTAAAATTTGAGATACCTCGTCTGGGTTTGATTCCTGAGCTGAATGTAAACTGTCATCCAGTGCTTCGATAGGCAGGGTGTTGCATCAATGAGTGTGCCACTCTTCAGAAGGACATTCATTTGGGTGTCTCATCTGCTAGCATTTGCTGGTGGATATTAAAGACCCTACGATTCATCATTAAAGAGCAGACTATTGTGCATCTGGAGAGGAATGTGCACCAACAGGTCAAATGGCCATAGAAATGCCAATATGGCACTCCCTCCAACAATCTTCAAGCTCATTGGACAGACCAGATCAGATGCATGCCAAGCTTCTTCTTAAATCTATAATAGACTTATACCATTTCTAAATGATCCGTTTGCAGTGTTGGATTTAAGGGACCCAGTGGTGAACCCTGTCTGGTTGGAAGGGGGCATGGCGATACTGGGATAGCAAATCCTTAGGTGGAGAGGACGAAAGAGCAATTTGATCATCTTTGCCAGGGGTCTGGGGCCACCAGATTTCCAGCGGGGTTCAGGATCGGCACCAGGGTGGAGGCTGAAGTAGCGGTGCCTGGGTGGAGACTTTGTCTCTGAATTCATCCCGATCGCACATGTGCAGAGAGAAGTAAGACAATATTTTTTACTTTGTCTGCCTGCCTGGTAGTCAAGCAAAATTGAAAATCATTCCAAACAGGAAACTTACTGTTTTTAAGGATTTCTTAAAGGACACAAACAACAAGCACAAATAACTAATGTAATGTGCAAGATATGGTGGTGTAATAGACATTGCGTCAATGGCGGTAGAATGGCACTAAACTTCCAGAATTTTTTATTTTCATACAACCTTTGCAATTATTTTTAAATTTTAATTGAATGTGGTGTGTGTGGTCGTATGGCAGCTTAGCTGCCGGGGTAGCTATCATTTCTTGAAGCGCGACTGTGTCGCTGATGCAGTCAGTGCCCTCTACCAGTACACACACTGGAACTGGTACTCATTTCACCGACCTCGAAGGATGACAGCTGAGTCAACCCCCTGGTGTAATTCAGCGGCCGACGGGGCTTGAACTCAGGACCCTAGGATCCCAAGCCGCCACCCTAACCACTGAGCGAATAATTTGGAAATTGCTGAATAAGAATTGATACCTGTTGCTCAATTTCTTCAGAAGACAGTTTTGACATCCACTGTGGATGCAAAAATCCAAAGAGCTGGCAAATTTATTGTACTGTATGCCCTCAGCTTGCACTGTGATTTTACCTGCCATCCTGTCTCGTACGTTGAAATACACATTTACTTTGTAGTGTTAAACAGGTGTGTCCTCAGGCTGAGCTGTTGAGCTGTTGAGCTGTTGTCTTGAGCTCACTAGGCCGATGGATGAATCACCTGACTCGAGCGATAAATAAACAAAAAAAACAAAGGTAAGTTCTCTTTTGAGGAACTACAACGTAGGAGGAGGCCATTAGGCCCATCAAAGCCTGCCCTATTATTGCCAACTCATGGTTGTTTGTCTGTTCTCTATCTGTGTAAATGCTGAGCATCAAGCAAAGAAGCAGCATGTTCCGTTTTTAAAGTCTTTGGCATGACTCGGATGGGGTTCGAACCACCAACCTCACAGACTCAGAGCAGACACTCCAACCATGAAACTACCAAGGCTGAGTGATCTTGAAATCAGGCTCCTCTTCCTCGAAGCCATGGGACACTCAGAGATGCCTGGCTTTTTCCATATAGCGTACGCTTCAAATTTATAATTTCTCATTGCCTCCAAAGCCAGAGTTGTTTTCTTGAATTGGTCGAGGACAATCAGCAGACCATTCCTCTTGGCAATTGTCACAAGCGACTGCTAGCTTCCATTATAAGCAAGCCATCATTCCACGATAAGAGAGAATAAAAATCGGCAGCTCTGTTGTTTTGCAGACTGATCACTTCAGTCACTTCGTCCAGCCTGTAGTTCTTTATTACATCAGCCGAACTGTCTATTACCTTGTCAAAATTACTCAGCAGTGCTGGAACTGCTTGTCTCCTGGCAGACAATCTCGTGATGGAAAGTGATTTCATGGTGGGTGGATGGGATTGGGTATCCTTTTCATTTGAATCGGACGTTGGATGACTATCATTTGCTTGTCTTGGAGAAGATGCCTCCTGCTGGTTAGCCTTTTCTAGTAGAACAATCCAGCATTGGAAGAAAGAACTGAAATAATTGCAGATGGCCCGAATTAAGTCATAAAATTGTCATATCTCAGTTGATGCTGGATTCTTCTTACCTCAGCCACAGAAGGTGCACAGAGGTGACGTTTTCACCCATGTCTGTCTGGTTGCTAAATTGTTTGTCTGTGAACAGGATATCTCAAAAAGTTGTGGACAAATTCGGACAAAAAATTTGATGGATAGATAGGTTGGGTGTTTGATAAGGAGGAATTGATTCGATTTTGGTGAAGATCCGAATCCGGATCCGGATCAAATAATTTTTTTAAGGATTTTTCACCATTGAGAGATGGGGCTAAAAATGTTATACAGTACAATATCTCAAAAAGTTGCGGACGGGTTATGACAAAACTAGGTGAATGAGTTGGGTGGATGATAAGAACAAGCCGATTCGATTTTGCTTCATGTCCGGATCCAGATCCGGCCTATTCAGTGGGTTGCAAAATGTAAACTGTTCAGCCTGGCGGAGGTTTGCACTCGACCGAGTGCTGTTCTAGCTTTCTTTATTATTCAGCAGCATGAATAAGCCTGGTGTTGGCTTAGTGGTTAGGGTGGCGGCTTGGGATCCTAGGGTCCTGAGTTCAAGCTCCGTCTGCTGAATTAAAAATACACCAGGAGGTTGACTCAGCCTGTCATCCTCCGAGGTCGGCAAAATGAGCACCAGTGTACTGGTAAGGGGGAAACTGCATAGCCGCGTCCCAACCAATGATGCAACCAGCAGCCACAGGCTGCACTCGATAGAGAGAGAGAGAGCAACATGAATCAACACTAAATTGAGTCGATGATGGGGCAGTGGACATAAAGAACATAAGAATGCCCATCATGAGCCATGCGATCTTTCATTATTGCTTGAATACCTCCATCCTTCCCACTCATCAGAGTAGCAACATCATAGGCCCTTCAATCATTTTTGTTCTAGCTTCAGCTCTTCAAACAGAATATTTTCGATCAAGTCACAGATTCCAGCTGTAGCACCGTCCACGAACCTGCAGCACCGTTTTTTGTTCTTATATTGCTCTGGAGTGCCTCAGCCTTGCAGCTATGTGAAAGTAAATATTAAATTATCCCTGGACAACATTCCTTCATGGTGTATGGAAGTGTTTTAGGCCCCACAAAAAACCAGGCAATACCGAGGTACTCCTTGCTGGTATGTTATATACAGCCCTGTCTATCGAATAGCACCACCTTTGGTGGTAGTCGTTATTACAAAAATATTCCTTTATCTTCTTTATAATATTGTTGTAGATTCCCGCCCGCCGGCGTGCGGACGACCGCTTCTAGCCATGGTGGCCGCTCTCGCCCACCGACGGACAATCTAGTCGGCAGCCTTCCGGATCAAACGCCGGAATCCGCTACGGTTTGTTTTGAGCACACCGCAGCCAGTCAACACTCTACCGTGCGCTACAGGGTCACACGCGGAATTGTCAGATATCCTAATTAATCCACGCGGGCATAGACTACTGAGAGAGACTGTCCTCAAAGGGGCCCGCTTGAAACGAGCCGCTAAAGCAGCTCGCTTCGTTTTTGGGATAACCGAGCGGGGTATATCGCGAGGCGTCCGTTGGACCCGATTCTATTATCGGATATTTAAAAACCAACTATTATTCCGAATGCAATACGGCGGTTCAATGGAG
This sequence comes from Eptatretus atami, assembly GCA_035128595.1. Lineage (NCBI taxonomy): Eukaryota > Metazoa > Chordata > Myxini > Myxiniformes > Myxinidae > Eptatretus > Eptatretus atami. The sequence goes on from CM068964.1 coordinate 89,034,551, forward strand.
GGAAAGGACGCACGAACAGGTTTAATTCACACAAGGACATTTATTATAATAAGCAACGTATGCAGGCATGCACGTATGCAATTAAACAAGGCAAAACATGTATGACAGGAAACTACAACCGTTCTACACAAATCACTTAACAGTTTTACTACTTAGTAGACATGGGCCCACGGACACAAGTACGCACACACACACACCCAAGAAATGGTGGCTGAGGCCTTTAATAACGGGCTCCAGCTCAGAGGACAGGTGAGCTGAAACCCAGACCTGTCTCGAACCTCTCCACCTCGTGTGGTCTTCAAGTTGTTCGGACCCGGGCTCCAGCGAGAGCGAGCTGGACCCAACCGCCGTGAGCCGCGATCCTTCCCGAGCTCCAGTGAATCCTCCCGCGCTTCTCAACACGTGCTGGTGAGACGAGGCGCCGATCCTTCCTGTCGATGCGCCGCTTCCCCGAGGAACCACCTCCAAGATGAGGCCGATGAGTCGCACCATGCGGGACCAAACGGAGAACAAAGAGCTCCACGAACCAAGAAGAGCTAAGCCGAGAAACCAGCTCAACTCCTTCCGATGAACAAAAGAGCCACCTCTTCGACGAACAACACCAGAGAAGCCGAAGCCACTGAACCACCAAAGCAGAAAGCCTTCAAAAAGCCTCCTCCCAAGCCAAGCCGCAGCCGAAGCTCTCCCGAGCCAAGCAGGACCCAACGGCTCTGCTGAAGCAACTACTCCCGAAACAAAGAAAGGATCTCCTCTTTATCCTTTCTCGCCCCTCCCCCGCGCCGGCGTGACTCATCCCCTGTGCTCCATCCCCCCTCAACCACGGTTGGGAGGGAGTTGTTGACGTCATGAATCAAGGGACGGGAGGGCTCTTCTTCCTCTTCGCAGCAGAGGGGAGGGGCGTCTCCATTGTGTTTATCGCTCCCTAACTATTAAATTGGATCTCGCAACGCACTTAATCGATTTCTGCCAATTAAACAATGAAGGTGAACTATCTAGGAGAACAAGCACTTATCCACATAACTGACTAAAGGAACCTGAATGTTGTGTGCAATCGAATTCCCAAATTCGTAACAATATAATGAACATTCTCAAAATGTTCTAGAACATTCTAGTGTGGGCCCGTACGTGCGTGCCCTATGTGCGTGCCCGTACGTGCGTGGCCGTACGGTGCAAAAAAACATTCAAACCGTGTGCGCAGAAACAACAACCACACAGGCCGTTCCTTCGCTGTCGTAAACGACACACACACACACACACGTTGCTGGAATTATAGATAGACGACACACACACACACACACATTGCTTGAATTATAGATAGACGACACACACACACACACACACAACACACACACACACACCTAAGCTGGAATTATAGATAGACGACACACACACACACCACACACACACAAACACACACACACACTGCTGGATATAGATAGACGACACACACACATTGCTGGAATTATAGATAGACGACACACACACACACACACACACACACACACTACACACCACACAGTTGCTGGAATTATAGATAGACGACACACACACACACAACACACAGCTGGAATTATAGATAGATGAAATGAGGTCAATGAGATGACAAATGAAGGGGTTGAATGCAGACTGCAGAGCAATGAGTAAGGCCTAAGTCACATTTGCTCTACGGCGAGATACAGCGGCCGTACGCCTCTGAATTGACAGAACAGTGCGGCGCGCAGAGTTTCTGCGGTGGCCTCAGGGTGGCCCTACGCGTTTGGCTATATTTTACAGGCCGTAGGGGTCGCCATGGAATTATAACGCGGAGTTATAACTTTTTTCATTTCTACGTTCGCCCGTAGCAATTCGACAAGCCGAAACAAAAACTGGTAAAAAAAAAATTAACCCATTCGTTACCGTCCGTCTGGCCGCACGTTCGCCTTAGGGCCCCCTGCGGTCGCCTTGAGTCAACCTTGCGTCAGCCTTGAAAATTCTATGGCGCGCAGGGCCCCCTTAAGGCACCGTGCAGCATCAAATCAAAGACCGTACGGCAACCCCACGTTTTCGGTCTCCACAATTTCTAAATACGCCGTGCGGCTCCCCAAAAAATAAAAACATATGTTGACTGCTACATTGTGGACCGTGGAAATACTGCGGCCCGCCGTATAAATTGCTAGTGGCCGTAGATTTTTTGGAAGACCCGACGGCCACCGTGGCAATGTGACTTAGCCTAGGAAACCCGTCGTTGTGAATAGTTTTTCCACCAAAATGAAGATGTATTTCGTTGGCAAGCATGTTGAGTAGAGCTTGAATTCCTTAACACTTCCAAAGGCCACACCGTTTTGAACAATTGGAAACGAAAAAAAAGTTGTGCACTTTTTTTTGATAAATTATTTTCGGAACAATTTTTCTTCAATAAATAAATAATAATAAAAATTGTCTCCATGTACACACCTTTATCTCGTTAGCACCTCTTCAATAACAACATTGCTGAGGAAACGGCGCTTCTTCTTTGTTTACTCGTCCAGGGCAAGAATGCGGAGGCTGCTGGATCTGCCAACGTTTTGATAAAATTATTAGTTTTAATGGCCAATTATTCATTAGCGCCAACGTATTTTTCCTTTTCCCAAGGAAAACACAAAGAGAAGAGAAAAAAAAAACGTTCGTGCAAAAAAAATTTTTTTTTTACTTCCTGGTTCGGAGCATACCAGCTCACTCTGATGTTACCGAAATTTATGCAACCACGTCTAATATGAAAACGATCAAAACTTGGGCATTGTGTTTATCTATAAATGGCATTAAAAAATCGAGAAAATTATTAGAATACACGAAGTCATCATTATCCGGAAGTCCGTACGTTGTAACCCGTAATGGGGAACGCGGCTGAGGTTCCCTTCCCCATCGGCCACGCCCACGGCAGCAACGTGTCTTGTCATGTGTTGGTAAATAAATGGCCATAACTTGGGAAGCACTTGTCCGATTATATCAAAACCTTGAAAAGGCACATCCTCAGGTTCCCCAGCAATATATCTGGCAAGTTTCAATTAGATCGGACCAGTGGTTGTCGAGAAACAGCGTCACACACACACACACACACACACACACACACACACACACACAACACCACCACACACACACACACACACTGCTGGAATTGTAGATAGATGAAGTATGATATGTGTGATCAATAAAAAATTCTTTCAAAAATAATAAAAATGATAAAGTGAACTTCCAAGAAATGTGCCGCAGCACATTGCCCACCAAAGGTTGGCCGAGAAGGGTACTCCCACCATTGAGCGGAAGTGCTCGCGAGTACTATCAAGTGTTTAATTACCAAATATTGAATATGGATGGACTTTAATTTCACTATGTTTGTTGTCTATATTCAGCTTCAAGGACCAGATCAAGCACTGAATTTCTGAATCAGTCAAGATATCCTGCTCATTTAGTCTCTGATCTGATTTCATTCAGCATGCATCATCGTGTGAAGAGGGTCGCTTTGGATCGTGGCCTGGCTGAGATGAGAAAATGGTGAAGAAGATGAGGATTCACCAACTCGAGGTAGATGTTGAATGTTCGTTTTGGTCACAGTCCCAGGCGGAAAATTTTAGTCCTTTCTCTCTTCCTCCATCTTATTCGAGAGCCAGACTGGTGTTTGTAGCCCATGTCTGATATGATTCGGACAATGTCCAAGTGCAGCATTCCTCCCTGCCCCCTTCCCCCAAAGCACGTCTTCAACGCGTTAAAACCTGGACAGCTGTTTTTTGCCAACCAGACAAAAATGCTCGTTGGAGAAAATGCCTGCAAGTCATGCTTCCAAATTCTGCAAATCTGCTTATGCAAATACAAAGGAAGGCAATCTTCCCATTTGTGGGCATAACAAATGATGTTTTGCTTTGTAATGCATACAATGACTCTGTGATCACATGTACCGGTGCGGTGAGGTGAAGACAGAAAGGCGAGTGTGGCTGCTCTGTGACTGCTCAAAAGGTTACGCCCTTTGAGCCTTGGTTGCAAACATAGCATTTGC
>CM068964.1:89089217-89102255 GCA_035128595.1 Eptatretus atami
AAGGAAAATACCTGTTAATGTTTCAATACACTGCATGATCTAATGTCAAGGCTTCGTGGGTTCGAAGTTTTTTTTTAATTGAGGAATTATCTTAAAGGAATACGACTGGTTTAATAATATTAATGAACTGGCTTTGCTTCAGAAGCAACATACACAGTGGGCCTGCAAACTGATTCCTGGAGCATTCACGGCCAACAAATAATTCAACATTTCGAATGAATTAGAATTATGAGGGCCGTCAATAAGTAAACTGAAAATTTTTTCACAATTGTTTATTGCATGTACGTGTGCAACAACTGTGTTATTTTTTCAACATAATCTCCATTGCATCAATCATTTTTTTTTTTTTTTTCCAGTGCTTTACTAAAGCTGGATTCCCCAGAAAAATATATTTTGGCTGACTGTTGTAGGAATTCATGCACTCCTCTCTTGGCCCTCTTCGTTGGATCGGAAAAGTGGTTCCACAAGCCTCTTCAGTGGACCAAAGATGTGGTAATCGAAGGGGAAAGGTCAGCGAGTAGGTGGATGAGGAAGACATCAAAATGTATGTCCTCAATTGTTGCAGTCTAAGTGGGGTGTATGGGGCTGAGCATTGTCATGCTGGCATCAAAAACACGGTAGTGAGTATCCATGAACGTTTGATCTGAGTTATATTGATTTTTAAGGAGGTCGCAGTGTGATACACTGGTGACTGTGGTCCTCTGGGCAATGTAATGCTCCACAGTGGGCCTTGGCTTTCAGGAGAAGGTCAGCATCACTTTTCCAGCAGACAGTGTGTGCGGAATTTTTTGGCTTCGATGAAGTAATGGCACACTCTTGCTTGCCCTCTGTTTCTGGCTGAAAAGTAATGACCAGCTTTCATCATCCCCAGTCACGACGCGCTGAAAGAAGGTCTCCTGTTTCGTAATGCAGCAGAAGTTCTTCACAGCATCCACTGCCGCTCTTTCAGTTCGGGTATGAGGTCTTGGCCCCACTTGCAAAAACTTTGCTGAACCCAGCACGTTGTGAATGATGTGATGTGCTGACATGGCTAATGGTTCAATTCGGAGACCACTCATTCGTGTAATGTGAGGTTTCCTTAGCACTCAGCTCCTGCAACATTTCTGGTGTCAGACTGTGTGGCCGGCCCGAGTGAGCAGAGGTCTGCCACACTGGACACTCCACTTCTAAACTTCCTGTCCCAGTTGTACACCTGCTGCAGCGATAAATTTGCGTCACCATATTGCATCTTCATTCTGCGATGGATTTCATGGATTCCACAACCTCACTTTCCAAGAAACGGATGACAGCGATTCTCCTCCTGGTGCTATGTTGATGGAGCCACCAATCTGGAACTGCTCGACTGACTCTATACGCTCTCAATGTTTGCCAGATCTTAAAACAGGAACAACCAGACTCTTGCCCAAAAATATAACATATAGTCGTCTCAACTACACATTACATTCTCAATTTATATCACCATTTCAAGTTACTTATTGATAGGCCTCAAATGAAACAATTTTTTCCAAATGAACCTCTTTCATCATAACTGAAGAGATCAAACGAAAGACTTATCGTTGAAGGTGGTTACCTGTAAGAACTAACCTTCAAAAATCAGTCAATCAAAAATTCACTGGTTGTGAAAGTAATTCATGCCCTGAGGTCGGGACTAAGGAACTAACCTTTCGCAGCAATGACTGTTACGAAGTCTTTTTGGTCAGATCTCTCCAAGGCTTTGCACAGTGAGATGGGAAATGTTTTCGTCATTCTTCACAGGAAAATTGCTCAAGTTCTGTGAAGTTTGATGAGGAATTGTCGATGGACTGCAATTCAAGTCTCACCATAAATGTTCAATTGTTAAGTCATCACATGGACTGGGCCATCACGAACATTAATTTTATTATTATTCGCACTCCAGTGTGGATTTACCTGTTGGTGCTTCAAGATATTGTCCTGCTGAAAAATGTGAATTTCCTACCCAGTTATAAGATTCATGGCTGACAGCAGGTTTTCATCAGGTTTCTCTGTATTTGCACCGTCCATTGTCCTTCTTATGCCTGGCAAGCTTGCAGTCCTGCTGAGAAAAGCAGCTCCATAACAGATGCTGCACAACGTGCTATGAAAGGATAGCTGATGATGTGCAGTGTTAGACTTGTGCAGACGTAACACTTTGAATTTCAACAAATTCAATTTTTTTTGTCTGTCCTGACCACAATCTTCTCCACATGTCCTGCAGCATCAATTAGGAGCTTTATGCGCAAACTCTATCCAAGTTTTTTGATGCATCTTCAGTAAATGGCACTTCTTCTGCACCGTTCATCGAGGCCAGCTTTGTGAAGGAACAGATGTGTTGATTGATGAGCCTGACCTCATTTCAGATATCGATCTGTGCAGATATTTCAATTCTTGTGGGCTTTACAGTGCATCCCGAACCAGTTTCCTGCTTGCCTGGCTGCAGATTTTGAATAGGCGACTAATTTGGCAAGTCTGGGTGGTGTGATATGTCTTCTGCTTTGACTAATGAGGATTTCAATAATAAAAAACTCAAAGGGATTAGCGCGACTGAAATCTTTTATAACCTCTCCTGAAAGGGTGCTTTCCACACGTTATGTCTGATTCTTTGGAAAGCTCCTTCATCTCATGTTGCTTGTTGGTTGCTAAGCGAGTGCACTCAAAAACTCCTGAGATAAGTGTGGGAAGCTTAATTTTAAGTAAAATCACTGATCACATCAGGTGAAACCTATTGCAATTTTTTTTGTTAACCTTTCAACAAATAATTTGCTCCTGAGTGATTAGGGTAAATTTAAGCAGAGTGTGCAATCTTCTGCAACTGAGAACATTGATTTTTCTGTTATCAAACGATATCACCTTTTATCTGCATTTTTTTTTTTATGAAGCAACGACGAAAGTTGCCCGAGATGGGTCTGTTTTTCACTTTTTTGCTCAAATTAGCGGAGTCCTATCTAGTTGTTTTTTTGTTTTGTTACTTTTGGTTGGAAGCGCCACTCTTTAAAAGTGTAATCCAACCGTACCATATTGTTTTTACATTTTGAGGGCCTGTACTAAGTAAACCTAAATGCGATATAAACATATATAACATATATACAATAATTGAAGTCACTTTAACCTTCCGCAGTGAAGCATTGTTTCCTTGAACTCTTTTTATATTCCAGGTTTTATTGTGCAGTATTTCAATAATTAATTTGTCAAGTGTATCTGTATGTGCTCCATTCATTCTTCTGAGTCAGTTGTTTTGCACCATAGTGGGCGAGAAGGCGAGGCAGAGGGGAAGGGACGGAGGGAAGTGAGAGAATTTATCAGGGGGTAAAGTAACTTTGGGGCTACCCTGTATGTATATATCTATATATATACAGTCATCCCCGCTTCATCGCGGTTCACTATCGCGCCCGGTTCACGCGGTTTTCCTTGGAACGTACTAATTTTTCTGCGGGATTCCCCGGTACAATCGCGGGTAAATAATCTGATAAAAATAAATTATTTAGCAATTAAATTATAACGCGTGGTCTCGACAAGTCACACAACGCACGAGACAAGTTTCGCTGTGAACTTCGTAATATTTTCTACGTTTTTTCTCCAAGCCCCACGAGGTCGCCCAAACGCCCTGCACCTTCTAAGGCTTTTGGCAAGGACAAGCGCAGAGGAAGGTTCTGGGAGCTCCAGGAGAAGGTTAAGGTAAAGGTGCTCGATAATGCTTCGGGAAGGAAAAAGGTTTGCCGCCGTTGGACGAGCACTGGCTCATACCCAGCACTGCAAACCGACCAACAGACTAGTCGATCTCCGGCACTCCAACCCAATCACTGCCAAACCAACCAGACCAGACTAGTCGATCTCCGGCACCTCCAACCCAATCATGCCAAACGACAGACAGAAGTATCGATCTCAGGCACCTTAAACAAACCAATCACTCCACACGACCCGAAAAAAAAAAAAAAAAAAAAAAAAAAAAAAAAAAAACAAAAAAGAAAAAAAAAGAAAAAAAAAAAAAAATGAAAAAAAAAAAAAAAGAAAAAAAAAGAAAAAAAAAGAAAAAAAAAAAAAAAAAAAGAAAAAAAAAAAAAAAAAAGGAAAAAAGAAAAGGAAAAAAAAAAAAAAAAAAAAAAAACAGACGAGTAGATTTTGGGGGAGGCGTCATTCATCGCGCATTTTCACTTAGCGCGGGGAGGTTTGGAACGTAAACCCCGCGAGAAACGGGGATTACTGTATATATATATATATAATTATATATCTATATATATATATATAATATATATATATATTAATATATATATATATATACACATGTTGGTTGTTCGGCTTTCGGCTTGCTCCCGTTAGGGGTCGCACAGCGTTCATACGTTATGATCCATACTGTTTGGCCATAGGTTTTATGCGGATGCCTTCCTGACGCAACCCTGTTCGCCTCTTAGACACAGGGATAGGATTGGGTTTTCGCCATATTCCGGGCTGCCTTATAAGTAACAAACTACACCTCTCATAGCGTGGCCCAGCACAGAGCCTGCGTCCTCAAGCGATCCTCCAACCCAAGCCTCCGAGTAGCGGATTACAGGCGGCACGCCATCGCCGGAATATATAATATACATATATATATTATTATATTTCTACTACATATATATGTATATATTACATATATATGGGTATTTCTACATACATATATTATATGTATATATATATACAATATACATACATAAAATACTATATATATACATTATATATACATGAATCTGATATATATATAATATATATACATCAGCATAATATATCATATATCAGCCAAGTCGATGGGGTTAAGTCTGGAGACTGTGTGCATTCCATGATTTGAAGCCCTCTCGTTCTTTCTTCAAGGTAGTTCTGACATAGCGGAGGTATGTTTTTGGTCGTTATTTGCTGCGGATGAACCCCTGACCAACTGGGTGACCAGGGTATTGCATGCGTCGCAAAATGCTGTGGTAGCCCTTTTGGTTCAGGTGCCAGTCACTTCGTGCAAGTCGCCGACTCTGACTCCAGCAAAAGAGCCAAGATCATCACGCTCTCCTCCATGTTTGACAGTTGGTGTGCACACTGAGGAATCCATCTTTCGCCTACTCGCAGGCGTACAAAAACCCTGTGTATGAACGAAGATTTCAAATTTTGATTCATCGTCCATAAGACCTTCTTCCAGTTTTCAGTGGTCCACTGGCGGTCTTCCATGGCCAGGCAAGCTCTTTTTCTTATTTTTCCATCTTAGCAATGGCTTTCTTACTGCCACTCGACCTGTCAAACTGCAGCTGCAAGTCTTTCTCTTCACAGTTAACTGAGACTTCCTTACTTCGACCAGTGTTAGCTGTGCTGAAGCTGCTGTCGTGTGCGCCCCTATCGGCAAGCTGTTGACTCTCAGAATTGCTTCTGATTGTGTTGTGGCTTTGGGTCTACAGACTCTTCCTGTCAGGTTTCTCCAGTTTCCAAGTCTTTTGATGGTGTGGAAACGTGACTCACTGACACCTTGGCTTCCTTTGCAATTTCTCTCAAGGAAAGACCTCAACTTTTAAGGTTCTAATGGTCTGTCTGTCTTCTTTGTTAATTGTCTTTTTCTCAAACCATTATGATAGCAATATTACTACTTCTGCGTGCAATATTGCCAAATAATGCTTCAGAGGGTGTAGCAACACAGTTCTGTCCACACTGCTTTTATACATACAGAGGGTTTGTTAACTATCAACAAAATTGGACACCTGTAGGAATTGTTTGCATCAACTTTCAAGGTTATATTTATTCCATTGCTGCAGACAGCTGCAGTTCTAACCATTACTTGTTCCCTGAAAAGGGCTTTTTAACAACTCTGAAATTTCCATTATTTTTCAGTTTTTGGTACCTAACTTTTTTTTTTAACTCTGGCCGTTTACCGCTTTGCGTTGTACCATTTCAGGTTTATTCACTGGACTTGAACTGCTTAAATTTCAGTAAAACTGGAAAATGGGTGTTCTAAAACTTTTGACCGTAGTGTATAAATATATATATATTAATATATATATATAATGTATAATATATATATATATATATAATATATATATATATATATATATATTATATAATAATATATTTACGGCTTGTGGAAATTCGCATTACACCATAAAGGGCCCTCAGGTGAGATATCTCTGTAGGTACATGTGTAGTTAGCCCAAACCCGTTGTATAGAGGGAATTATGTGATCCATCCGGGCTGCGACGCTTTGAGTTAGCCATTTTTCTGTTCTATCTTTTATTTCAAACAAACAAAAACCACCAACGATGCTGGTGGGCTTTTCCCGCCTGTTTCTCCCGTTTGAGTTCCCCGCGTTGGTGTGAGGGAAGGGGAAGGGCAGCTGCCGCGATTGGTGGAGGACAGCGTGAGGCGGTCGGGTGAGGGAACGCCCTTTTCGAGAACCTCCTCGAAGGAGGGTGGAGCCGAGAACGGGCGGAGCGAAGGGCGGAGCCCCGCGCTATAAAAGACGGACACGGGCGGGGCGTTCTCTCTCTCCCTCACTCTCTTCCTCCTCCTCTTCCTCTTCGCTCGTCTGCGTGTGGTTGTTGCTGTTGGTGGTTCGTTCTACGAGTTCTTCAGAGAGTTTTCCTACGAGTCAGCTGGAGGGAGTCGAGTCGGCGATCCTCGTCCTGGGCCCTGTCGCCGTCTACATCGGGAGAGGGCGAGCCTCTGCCAGGTGCCGGAAGCCCCGTTCGTGGCGCGGAGCGGCTACACGTGCCGGCGCGAGGTGCGAGTCGCAGACCACACCGGGGAGGCTCGGATTGAGGTCAAGGACGCGACGCTGGACGACCGTGCAGGGAAGTCGCAACTTTCTCTTTCCTTTGGGTTCGTGTAAATGACTGTGGGTGGCGCCTGTCCTTGAAGTAAAACTGGTTAAGTGTTGCCGTGTGTCGGGTTTAGTCGGGACATCTCTTTTGCCTGTGATTGTGTATACGTGCCATTTCTGACTGGCTTTTGCTTTATTGTACATGATGATTGTGACTGTATACGTGCCTTCCGTGCTGGTCTGCGTGTGCAATTAAACGTGCTTGTGTGAACTTGTTCCCCGTTTCGCTGCGTCCTTTCCTGTTTGAATTCCATCTTGCATCACGTAAGGGGTTCGTAGTGGGTTTAAAACGCCCGGTAATTAATCGGAACCGTCAAGGCCGACGATAACACCGCTCGGTTATCACTGTAGCACGAACGGACCGCTTAAGCGGTTCGTGTCCGGAGTCGGCCTGTGGCGTGGTACGATCGCCGGTCGACCACTCGCGCAGGTACTTAGGTAGATCGAATTTGGCGAGCAACCCTATCCTGCGCGGGTGGGCAATTGGCACGATCGTGGTGAGGTTAACCCCCACCCGTGACTGGCTCCCGGCGTTGTTCCGAGAGGGTCACGACAGATTTGTCCGTCCGGTGGGACGTGGCGGCATTCGAGTTCGTGGCCGTTCGCACGCCGGCGGGCCGAATTCGCAACACTGGTGTCAGGAGTGGGAAAACAAACTCTCCGTCTCCAGCTAAATTCACGGGGAACGGACGCAGGGTGCGAAGCGACCCGTTCCCTCCAAATTAGAGCTAAATTAATCTTTCGAGAAATAAGATGGAGTCTCAAGGCGAGCGGGTGCCGGGGTTAGGTATGTGTAATAATTTAGAATCATGGCCGGGATGGTACTTGTAATTTTAATCAAGGGGAGCTCAACCCCATTACTGAGCACGGACTTTGCCGGCAATGGAGTCGCATAATGGCGGCGCGATCGCACCTCAGCGCAGCACGGAGCGAGCGGCTATTTATGGCGCGCGAATGGCGCGACACGAGGCGAGCGCTCCCAACAACCGTTTCAAACCACGTGGGCATGGCAGGACGAGGCAGAGACCAAGGAGCTTGGAAAAGGGAAGGAAGAATGGAAAACCGAGCTTGAAAGAAAAAAGGAGCAGTTAGAAAATGGAAGTAAAACAACTAAAGGAAAAATATTGGAAGAAGTCAAGACAGCGAAGAGACTAGCGGAGAAAGGGAGGAAAGTCGAAGGCAGGAGTACCATGAGTTAAAAAGAGAAAGGAGGCGAACTAGAGCTGAGAGGTAGAAAAAGGAATACGGAAAAGAGAAGCTGGAACAGGAGATAGAAGGGAAAGGAAACGGAAGGAAGAAAAAGAATAAAGGAAAATACCTGGAGTTTGAAAGAAGCAGCAAAAGTGATGAGGCGACGAAGGGAAAGACGGGAAGAAAAGGGAGACAGGGAACTTTGAAGACAGAAGGACGGAATTACAAGAGAAGCTGGGACGTTGGGCGAGGAATTAGGAAAAAGCTCTGAGTTACAGAAACACGAAACAAAGAGAAAGGAATTACAAGAACGAGTGAGGATGTTGAGAGAGAGAAGCGAGAAGGAGAATGAACGTAAGAACCACACTGTACAGATCGAACACGATTAGAAGCCAGTCAATAATGAAGATGCAAGAAAGAGATGATGGAAGAAGATGAACAGAAATAGGAAAATCAGACACAATGAAGGAAACCACGAATGGCAAGAGATGAGAAGCAAGAAAGAGACTACGTGAAAGAAAGAATTGGACCAGGAGAAGGAAGTCAGCAGCTGAAGAAAAAGGAGATTCAGAATGAGGAACAAGAAAGAGTAAGAAGGAAGAAGATGAGACAGGAAAGTAATCAGCAACAGGAATAACGAGTTGCAGAATGAGGACAGAGAGCAGTGGAATCGAAAAAAAAGAGTATGAATTTGAAACTGAACGACAAAGAAAAAATAGGTTGAATAGAGGAGAAGGAGGAGCAAGGAATGAAGCAGGAAGGAGAAATCAGGCGATTGAAGGACGACAAACGAGATTGGAGAGGAAGAAGAGAGACGGGAAAGAACACAAGAACATGAATTGGAGGTACCCTGAAGGAAACTGGAGGTTTGAGAATGAGGCCAAGTAAAAGAATAAAAAAGGACAAGAATAGAAAGCCAAGGTTGAGGGAGCAGAGATAATAGAGAGAACGACTGAAACAGGAAAAAGAAAATAACCAATTGAAGGAAACTTGAGTTGGAGAATGAGACAGGGTGAAAGAATTAAAAAAGAAGACAAGAACAATTGAAAAAGAAGCAAGGTTGAGGTAGCAGAGATAATGAAGAACAGCGAATGAGAACACAAAAGGAGATAACCAATGAACGAAAACCAGAAACTGGAGAAGGGAAGACGGAGAGAGACAAGGAAAGTAATGGAAGAAGCCAGGCAAATGAAACACAAAAGGAGATTACCAAATGAAGCACCACATGAAACTGGAGAAGGAAGGAGGAGAGGACAAGGAAAAGAGTATGAGAGAACAGCGAATGAAACACGGCAAGGAAATGAGCCAATTTGAAAAAAGATGAGACTTGGAAATGAAAGAGCAGGAGAAACGTGGGAAGGAAACAAAAACTATAGGAGTTTGAAAATTGAACAACTCAAAAGGAGAGCAAATTGGAGTACAGAAGGGATGATTAAGCTCCAGGAAACGAAAACGGCAGAAGACGGATAGATGGAATGAAATGACAGAAAGGAACGAAAGAGGAGAGATGAGATGAAGACTGGGGTAAGTGACAGCAACACACACACACAGAGTAGCGAGGCAAAATGGGGGGGGCCCCGAGCCTTTGGCCCCGAAGAACTGGTTTGTGGGCCGGTGCAAGCACTGGATTGGCCTCCTTCGGAATCGGAGGGAAGAGCTATTTCTCTTGAAGCTGAGTCAGCACAGGTGGGTCGGGTCGTGCTTCGAGCGAGTTGAGGGACGTGCATTGTGGTATGGGTCACGTGGCAGCTTGGGGGTATAGAGGCCCGGAACCCTTGCTGGGGACACGAATCCAGTGTGATTGTCCCGTGTGTGGGTGAAAGTGTGAGGTGCGCGCCCGTGTGTGGAGCACTGTGTAGTGGTTCGAGTGTGGCGAGAATGCGTGCTTTCACGCATGGTGAAAGCGGTGAAGTGAATGGTAGGAGAGCGGTAGGACGTGTGTGAGGTCGCGGTATGTGAGGGAGATGACGGTGGCATGCGGGAGCAGCCAGCCGGCATCTCCAAGAGTGAGGTGTAATGGTGGGTGTGTGAGTCTCGTGAAACGCGGGAGTTTGACGGCGTGAGGGAATGGAGAGCGGCGACATGTGAGGGACAGAGGCCGGGTAGTCGGCCGTAGCTGTTTTTGGGGACCGCGCCGGTTTGCACGGCAGCGAGCGCGAGGTTCCGTGCTGTGGCAACGCACGAGGCCGCCAACGTGCGCGTTGCGGGGTGAAACCGGTCCGGAAACCAGCGGTGATGTTGCCGATCCGCGACGGACAAAGGTTAGGCTGGGAGAGACGAATTTGGACTGGACGGGTTCTCCACGCGAGCGTGTGTAAGCTCCAACGAGCAGGAGCACATGTGTTCCGGGGAGCCCTCGGAGTGCGAGGTTTGCTTTTGGGGTGCGCAGGGTGACGTCATGGCTGCACGTGTGGTCGGGATCCGGCAGGAGTTTGAAACCCTGCCGGATGGTGCCGTCAAGAAGGGACGAGGTAACATGTGCAGCTGCATGACGTCCGGGCAGGTACAAAGTGCACGAGCTGCGAGTTACCGGCCTGGTGCTGCGAAAAATGGAAGAAAAAAAATTAACAAAAGCAATGCCTCGCTTTCAGGTGAACAGGATCCCGGGCAAGGGTGGACGACCCGCTTCTTGGGCACAGGATGACAACAGTTAGGGGAAGGTTAGTGTAGTTAGACCGGCTTCATGGGGCAGGGGTAAGTCCCATGGGGTCCGTGGAATGGATTAGGTAGAGGATTGTAGTTCAAGATTTTGGATGGGAGATGGAATTTTTGATAGTTGAGACAGTACAGCTGCTGAATGTGTAGAGGGGACGTAGCTTAGCTACGTAGTGTAAAATGGAACGTGCTACTAGTTTAAAGGGACACGTGGGAGACGAGGCAGTTAGGGGATTTAGTGAGCAGGAATGGCAGGATTCAGCCGATTGTAGAGTTGAGAGTTGTGAAGGTGAAAGGAACATGTTGAAGTGAGTGAGGCCAGCGAGGCTGTGTGTATGGAGTGAAGGTGGAATGCATGGTGCGATGAGTGATTGGGGGAGGAGTGACTCGCCCAAGGGACCGGGGTCAAGTTGTAGAGTGAGTTAGGGGGTTAGTCAAATTAAACAAAATGGAAGTCGTTTTGTTGTTGGTGGGAAAGTAGGCTCGAAACCCTTTGGAGGGGTGCAGGAGCCCTGTTGACTGGACTGGGAGCGTGGCTGCGAAAGGTGAGTAGTCTGAGTGGTTTACCCCGGGCACCAGGGCTAGTCCGGCCGCGCGGGTAGCCAAGGGCCATGGGGGCCGGGATAGGCGTAGTGGCACGGGTGCGCCGCAGGATGCGTGGGGCCCGGGGCGCCGTTAGCCGCGTGGGCAGTGCATTGGTCACGGGCACCCAGGGAAGGGATGCCGGGAGCTGCCTGCCCCACTGTGAGGCGTTTCAGGGGAAGTTGCCACTGAAGGGCACTGCCCCGGTGATTAGGGAGCTGGTAGGCTCGGAGGCAGTGTAGTGCCGGGTGTTGCCATTGTAGGAATCGGCAGAGGGAGTGCCTGCCAAGGGATGGCCACGCGTCCCAGCCATCGAGACCGTGGTGAGGGCACGGGCAGCAAAATTGGAGGGCGAGGCCCGAAATTGTTAAGGACACCAACAGCAGGCGACGGGAATTCCGGGTTGTTTAGAACGCAGTAGCTTAAGCGAGAGAGGCGCTTGTTGAAAAGCCCCGGGGTAGTTTAACACAGTTAAATGGATAGGGTAGATTAGGAAGGTGTAACTCCTCCGCACCATCATCCTTCGCTCTCGTTGTGGGGCCGGCTGTACCCACTTTGGTTAGATCGCTGAGGTGCGAGGAGGCCTCATCCTGGGCTCTCATGGGCCTCGACGCAGGCGCAGCCCCTCCCTCATTCCCCTTCAGGAAGGACGTAGGGGTTGGAGTAGGCTGGTGACAAGAAGGTTCGCGAACAAAGACAGCCAAAGGGGGTTAGGGGACGAATTATAGTGGGAGGTATAGAAATAAAAAGAAAATTAAAAAACAAAAATTTAATTGGGCTAAATTGGTTTTACAAATAAGGGATAGTGGTTAGGTACAGGCAACGGCGATAGGTTGGGAGGAAGATAGTCAGTAGGACCGAGGCCCGCCTTCCGAGTGGCTCAGCACCACTGCACCTCCCTTCACCAACCTCCATTTCAAGGGGGCAAGGTGCCGGCCACTTCGTCCCCAGGCTGTGTTCGCTCGCGGCGGCCTTGTTTTGCCATGCCTTGCCTGCCCACTTTGCCACCAATTGCCTGCTTCCCTCGATTCTGCGTTTGCCCGTTCTGTTTTGCAATTTCCCCCCCCCCCTTTGGTTCATTGCCATGTGCGCCGGATCACCGCGCAAGTTTGCAGACTGCCTCTGTTGGCAGCTACAACACCGGCCTGCAGTGGCGGCCCGTGCGCGGTTGAACTCTTTGCTTTCGCCTGCAGGTTCATTGATCCTGGGCCATGGTTAGTGTAAGATTTGTAAGGTTAAGATGTAGCTGTAAATAATGAAGTGGCGCCCCGGCATGTCTGTCTAGCGCCGGCAATTTTATTTAAGTCGTCTGTATGAGTGGTTTTGTTTAGTATTACTCAGCACGTAAGGTTATTTATTTTGGGGACACGAGATACACTGAATTGTCGCACCAGGGATCCGAATGGTAAAACGTACTAGGGGAGAACTACACATGATGGCACACGAGAATTTGCCGATCGGGACGAGTCTGTAAAAAGGGGAGGGGGTAGTCTTACGGCGTGGAAATCCCATTACACATAAAGGGCCTCAGTGAGATTCTTGTAGTTACATGTGGTAGTTAGCCCAAACCCGTGTAATACGAGGGAATTTAGTATGCATGTGCCCACGTACCTGCTTCATTCCAGAGTCACCTCGGTCCGGTCGCTTCTCTCCAGCAGGTTACTCATCATTGATTCGCCACACTCCTCTGGGGCTGTCAGCTCCACAAGCTGGACTTCTCAAAATGTGTTTCATTCGTCATCAACCCCGTATGCTCCCTCAATGTCTCCATCACCAGGGTTTGCTCT
>CM068964.1:89102622-89117728 GCA_035128595.1 Eptatretus atami
GTTATTTTTGTTTCTTATCCCACTGTCTCTCTTGGTCTTCATTCTCCAATATCGTCGCTTCCTTCAATTTGTTGATTTCCTTTTCCTGTTTCATTCCTTGTTCTTTTTGTTTCTTATCCCAAAAGAGAGAGATAAAAGAGGGCTTGTTTGGCATGAGCAGCGCAGTGGACTTGAAAATGGAAGAAGGTTATGGACCGATTGAATAAATTGTGAAATTTTGGTTTTAGCAGGGTTTTTGTATGATCGGGTAGGCAAAGGGTGGTTCCTCAGTGTGTGCCATGTAAAATGGATGGAGAAGTATGATTGGGGTTTTTGTGGATGAGAGTTGGCGATTGCAGATGATTCGCTCGACTTTTATTTTGTGCCATTTAATTGCTAGACCACATGATGTCATTCGGGTGATGGGTGGGATAAATCCGGCGTTTTGTACTGGGGTATTTTCCCAGATGAACGGGGTGGGGTTAATTTTCATCTCCCATTGTTCTTTACTCTCATTGTGACTTAGGTGTCTGGGTCAATTCCCGTAATCATTATTTAATATTCATGCCACGGGACTGCCGTGTGGTCAATTGGTTGGTCCAATAATTTAACTAACTTTGGTTCTACGTTGATTTCGGAGGTGCATGAACGACCGCACGGTAGCTGGAAATTTGATAGGAAATGAAATTCCCATCGGACCAGCTGTATGGGTGAGGGTACTGACACAGCTTGTTACTCAGGGGGTTAATTCGTTGTCTCGTAAAGCGGACTGGGGCCACGTCAATAAGGTTTGGGTATTTGGGTTGGTTTTAACAGGAGCCTCAGTCACCACAGAGTTGGGTGTCCCGTCTATTATTCCGTTTACTAGAGCAAGTGGTTATGAGTGGGGAGTACGCTCGGCAAAGCAATATTATCCTGATTAGTTTTAATTAGGGGGCGAGCGTTTTACCGTGGTGCGTGCGGATTTTTGGTCAAATTGATGAGTAATTATCCAGTTATCTCGTTCCTGGACAATGCAGACATAGAAGGAGGCAAACCGGACCGGTGGAATCGGAAGAATATTCATTATATAAATAATAAATAAAATGAACTTTTTAATTTGCTGTGTAATAAAGAATGATTTTCAAGCAAAATCATAAAAATGCAGGAAAGAGAGAGAGGATACTTATCTGGGGGTTTGGAAGTATTAGCTAACGCAGAAGGGTCCGAGATATTGGGGGAGGGAGGGGGTGGGGGAATAATCTCTCTTTCACAGAAAGTGTCGTGAAGCGAAACGTCTGAATGCGTGCGTTCGTGTCAGTCGTGAGCACTTTGCCTGTGACTTCCGGGGGCACTTGACGAGTGACTCTGGGCACGGATGTCCGTGTGGGTTTAGATGGTGTTGTTGGTGATCGACCCGATGCTCACTTGTTGGGGATGTCACACAGGCACACCGTCGGATTGCCGAAGCATGGTAGGGCGGATTGTCTTTCGGCGCTGGTCAGACACGTTTGGTCCGCTTTTCGCCCTTTGTTTTTCTCTTCATATTTTTCTCCTAGAAAGTCCTATTTGCTTTTCTCAATTTTTATATTCAAACGTTCTTTCACGACATATCTCCTAAGAACGTCTATTCTCCGAAGCATGTTTGCATACGTTTTTTTATATCTGCAGAACGTTGCTTCAGAATCGTCTAGTTTTCTCGTCGTTTTTTATATCCCGGGCGTATCCAGGGGTGCGGGTCTGCCTCAGCTCAACCGCGCCACGGGACGGTTACATGATAGACGTGCGCTCTAAAAAGGTGGGGTCGGAGTCGGAAAGAATGGTGCGAGGAAAATGAGGGGGGCTTCAGAGTCGTGAAGAATGTGTGTAACCTGTTGTCGTAGAGCAAAAAGATTCCCTAGCGAGGGGACTATCTTTACTTTCACATATTATCAGATATGAAATGGGGATGGGGCTAATCTGAAATGCTTTAAGGAATATCTGTGAGATGGGATGTGTGGATGCCTTCATCAATCAGATTTAATATAGTAACCATATTAATATATATAATATATATATAATATATATATATATATATATATATATATATTATTATATATATAATGGATGGAAGATCGTTTACAGACCATTCCCAACGAAGGTCAAATAATTGGGCCATTAGTTTAAGAAGTAGTTGCTATATGTAAAATTAGACCCTTCGTGGAGCTGTACTGTATAGATGCACGAGGGAATATTAAATTTTACATGATGAGAAGGACTTAGAGATAATTGGATAATACACAATGGGGGTTGTGAATTTATTTGAAATGGATCTCATCATGTGGCGTGAGATCAAATGGAATGCACAGCGATCATGCAATATATTAAAAACTGATATTTATTTTTCTTGTTTCACCTCTCTAAAGAAACAATGTTATTTTACAAGCTGACCAGGTTTGGCGTTGACCTTAGATTATGGCATCATTCCAGGGGTGGTTGGTTGTTGGTCAGTCGACAGGTCAAGGTTTGTATTTAATTAATCTGCGGCAGTTTTAACACATTTAAGTGCTGTTGTGTAATTTCTTGGTTGATGACTGTGATTGAAGAAAGTTTTTTTCATTTCTTGTTGTTGGATTAAAAAATGGATGATGAGTGAACCGTACTGCTTAATTCAGTGTAGAAATCTTGTAGTTTATGTTTCTGTTTCTGCCATCTAACTTTTTGAATAAATTGTGTTTTATTCATTAACAAGTATATTGGAATATTAGTTAGTTTTATTGAATATTTTCAAGGACGTTCGCATTTATGAGATATTGTCATTTTTCCTTAGAATGTATTTAGGAAGGATGAAGTAAATAGTGGGTTTACTTGTTGAAGATCTATTTCCAGTAAGGAAGTCTAGCGGATTATAAAGTTAATTTTATTTGGCAATTTGGAGGAAATTTTTTGTTGCCTTTGAAATTTGCAAATTATTGTATATTGAGAGAAATAGCCAGGTGTAATTACTGTTAAAGAAGAATACTCGCAGATTAAAAAAGTTAACAGTACAGAAGAAAACAATAAGCCTAAAATTCAATGAACGTTGAACCCCTTTAACTAATCTTGACTAATTGTTATACTCCAGTACAGTTGGTACGTGATAGTAAGTTTCTTCGGTTTAGTAAACATAGAAGATTGTTTTGTTCATATATGAAAATTAACCTCTGAATGCACCATGGTGAACTATGGGTGAAATGGCTATCATTCCATTGTTGAGGGTGTACAGCATAGGAATCTTTAAACTGGTGTAGTCTAACGGATACTGGTGGACTTGTGTATTACTATCATTCTGCATACGAATTAACTTTTTATGAAAGTGGTTTGATTAAGGGATCGACTTTAAATGAGAATATGACAGTGGCTCTGATCCTGTGAGGGTTCCTAGAGTGAAAGAAGATACAGGAAGCGCTGAAGTACAGCAGTTTGTTTTTGTTGTCCTAGGTTTCTTGGTGGAGGCTGGGGTATTGTGAAATTCGCGACCAATGATGAGTGAGAGTGATTGGAATTGTTTCCTCATTTAGGTAGAAGACTTTGGCTTATGAAGTTTCATGTGATGCTTTGGCATTGCATGGAATATTAGGATCCTAGTGGTTCTTGTTGTTACGCTGTATAGCGATCCATAGGTGAATATATGTTAAACCCGGGTGTCAATATGTCTGTTTTGAGTGTGTAGGGTGGGTCCGTATAATCGTGTGTTGTTTGACGTCATGTCTGACACGGATGTTTGTGTGGGTTTTTTGGGTAATGGCGTCTCCCCATTTGACACTCATCCAGGTCTTGTGCATGCTCGTCCATCTGTGTCATTTGTTTGTGTATGTCTCAGCACGGGTCATTTTGATGTTTACAGTAAGAACATCGTATATTGGTGAGCATTAGGTGGAGATTGAAATGTTTACCCTCAGATATGGTTTTATTATTATACTAATAATGTAGTGTAAGTCCTGTCTAGTGTGTGTGTCTCTTACGTATCCAAAAACATGACTAGCGGTGAACTTTTGCCATTCATACTTGAGGAAGACAGGGAGTGATTGATGAAAATGGGTGTTTGGGTTTTTACCCTTTTGAAGATATTATGTCATTAATATATCTTTATGAGGCTCTCTTGTCTGTTCTCTGTGGGGTTTCCATTGCTTTTTTTTGTGCCCAAAATACTTGATTGAAGGCAAGGTTTAACCGAAAAGTGCTCCAATTTTTTTTACTTTCTATCATATATATGTTTATATCTTATGGATTGTGGATGCATTGAATGCTTTCTGGATCTAATTGTGGGAACTGCGTGTTATGGTTTTCATTTCAAAATGTGGATATGAGCTTTTCACGTGAGTTTTTTTGGAATTCAATTTTAACTTCTTAATTGACTTAGCAGCGTTTGATGGCTATAAAAAGTGTTCATGTGTTTATTGGAACTTCCTTGCTCTGTCTTCTCGGTTTGCTGTTTGTTCTACGTCAGATGCTGCCGTTGGCGGTTTATATTAAAGAACACATCGGAAATAAGACAATGTCTGGTTGGCCAAAGAAGTTTTTTAGCAATTGAATGTCGGTTCTGCATTTTAAATTTTGAATTTGGCTCTGTATTCTCGGTTTTGTATTCAATGTAATGCTTTTTACGTTCAAGTTGGATTCGCCCATTGATATAGGCGGTGTTATCTGTGGATGTATCTGGATTGTGGTTCTGTCGGAAATGTCTGGTTGTTTGCTGACGTGTCTGGGCGGTGGTTGTCTCCGTGTGGGGGTTTCGTTCGGCGTGTGGTGGTTTCTTGCCGTGTCGGGGGGTATTCGTTCCAGAGTGTCGGCGTATTCGTCCCTGGTGTTCGGGTGGTGTTGTTCAGGCGGTGTTTTCTTCTCTGGAAATTACGGGGTGTTCTTTGGAAGTGTCTGGGCCGGTGTTCGTTTGCAGATGGTGCTTACGTATGACGGTTAGAATGGATTTCCAGACATTTTTATTGTTTCATTTCATGTTATTAATGCAGGATCTTTTTATGAGAGAGATGATGTATTACACTCAGCACGTTGCTTACATCCTACATAATGTGCTTTGCTTTACATCGCTTATTTTTTCTTCTCTTTTTCTTCTCTTTCTTTCTTTTTTTTTCTTTCACTTCTCGTATCCTTCTGAAGCAGACGGGATGGTATATATTTATTTTAAATTATTTATATTTTATATATTTAGTATTATATATATTATTTTATATATATATATTATATATCTTATTATTTTACTAGCGGGTGTGTTTATTGTGTAAGCTATGATGTCTTTCCATTGTATAGGTTTCAAAATTTTTTTCATTTAATTTGTTTTCCTTTGTTGACAATTTTCATTCCTCTGTGAGTGACGAGGTTTGTTTATGTCTGTTTGTTTGTTTTGTTTGTTTGTGACGTATTCGGATAAATCTGGACGGATTTGAGAACTTGGTGGGGATTGTATGGTGGTCATGCATTATTTTTGATTTCGTCAAAGTCATATGGGTATGGCGTTTTTGAAAAATATTTGATTTTTGTTTTTGCTTTTACATGTTTTAAGGTGTTTAAAAAAAAAAATTTTGTTAGGAGAAAAAAATTTGATTTATTGAAATTTTGATTTTTTTTTTGCTTTTACTGTTTTAAGTGATGTTCACCCAAAAGTGTTGTTAGAGAAAAACAAATTTGCAATTTTTGTATCAAATATTTGATTTTTTTTGGCTTTTAATGGGCCGTCGGATTGTTTTCGTTTATTCATCGTGGTTAGTAGAGTCTGATGTTTTGACTAATGATAAGATATCATTACTAATGCAGGTATTGGGGCGGAGGGTTTTGCAATCGACGAGTGTCCCTGTTTATGGTGCTTTCATGGTATGTTTTTCTTGGGGTACTGTTGATGTTATCGGAAATTTCCTGTTCATTTTCTTGGTCTATGCTTTTTCGCTTCCATTTGATATTTCATTATTAATTTATTTATGGCTGTCGCAATGATTCTGGTGATTTTTCCAGTGGTAGGTTCGAGTCATTGCCAGAAATTTCAGCTTTCTACGTCAGGTATGATTTTATATTCAGTTTGATAGTAGTGGTTGAAAGAGTTTTATGATTTAGATATATACCTATACTTAACGTTGTTGATTCTCTTGGACAATAGTGATGATACGTAACATGAAGACGTCATAAATGGAAACAGGGCTTGAATGGTTTAAAATGTAGGTCCAATGGTCAAGCATGAAGGGAGCAAGTGTTTATTATGGGGACTCGTGAGGGCAACGTCAAAAAACTGTTTTTTTGTTTCAATCATGAATTTTGAAGCTTATTTATTATAGTAATAGATGCCATACTGTGTTTGTGAGACTAGATCATTCTGAACAGTAGTGCATCTGCCCTTGAATTTGTGTTTGACTTCAACCAGGAAGTATGTTGTTTTAAAGCCGTGGGCGTGATGATTATAATCAATGCTGGTGCAGATTTGGTCAATCTTTGTCCATTTATTTGGGTCTGCATGATTAG
This sequence comes from Eptatretus atami, assembly GCA_035128595.1. Taxonomy (NCBI): domain Eukaryota; kingdom Metazoa; phylum Chordata; class Myxini; order Myxiniformes; family Myxinidae; genus Eptatretus; species Eptatretus atami. Next base: position 89,109,067 of record CM068964.1, read on the forward strand.
TCTGTTCTTGTTGATTGGCTTCTGGCCAAATAGTGTTGCACAATTGATTTGACTAGTTTATAATATGGTGGATCCTTTGGTGTAGCGGTTACGCTAACTTGCCGAATGGCTGGGTGTTTCTTTTAAGAACATGACATTTACCAGGGATAATAAAGGGTATGAAGAGATGTTTAGATACAAACGGGGGAGGGAAAGATTTCTTTACCCTAAGATGCATATATTAACCTAATCGTTAATTATCATGTTATATATCTGATTGTGGGAACTATAATATGTTATATGATGACAGTATCTTAAAGCATTCCAAACTCTTTTCTTCATGCATTCTGTTCGTAGACAGGGAGGATGGGTTTGTCCTATTAACAGTATCAAATATGACCAGTTACTGCTGCAATAATGAATAAAACGGTATTCTAATCTAATGATCGTTAGTCTCCGATTTTTATAAAATTCATTCATGAATTCTCTAATCTTACTTATAATATATTCGATTTAATTTTTAAAAATAGTGTGGGGGGTGTGATGTACGAAGTGTCTTTTTAAGAGTAAGGTTGGTAGTATGTTATGTGTCATACGGTTTGAGTGTTTCTGGTTCGAAGGCCTGGCTGCGTCTGTGATAAATTATTATCTATTAATTATATATATATATACTTATATATTTTCATACGGAACCCCTTAAGTATAGCGGGGTTAATTTGATAAATGGCAATATTCAACGATAGTTAAATTTACTATGGGATAATAAGGGGGGGGAGGGGTTAGGTTCTGGCTTTGAGAAAATATAAGGGTGTGGACCAATACCATATAATTGAATAATGTAATTAAAGAATCACTTTTGTCTGTCGTTTTCACTTCAAGTATTCCCATTATTAAAGGAAAGATCTGGTTGCGGATAATAAATAGTAAAACCATGAGAGGTCGAATTAGCAATATAAAGAGTGCCATAGAGATGGTTGAAATTTGTTAAAGTGTATTCACGACTATTTAAGGTTTCGTTCCTGGGGAATACTCTGTGAGAGATTGGTGTGCTAGGTTTATTGGCAATTGGCGGTCGATCGACACGGATAAAGCTGGCAGCTTTGCTGATAGAAACGCAAGTACCATGTATTTTGGTTAATGGGATTTGATTTTAGGATCGGGATCCAAGATACTAAATTAGTAAGCCAGGCATATTTTAAGGTTTAAGTGATGAAGAGCGAGCTGGTAAAATACACAAGAAAAAGAAATAAGGAATTTTTATCCTTGCTGGATGAAGAGTCCAAAAGGGAGTTAAGGATATTTGAGTTGAGTTATTGAAATGGTACTCCTAAGTAAAAGAAAGAGAAAAGGATTTAAACGACTTATTTTTTATTCAAAAAAATTGGATTGGGTAAATTCTAGATTATTTCAAGATAATTTTGGACTAGGAAGAATATGGCTGTCAAACGTGTTGTTCGGTTTTAAAATATCAATTACAACAGCAAAGAGAGAAATGAGCTTGTTTTGCTTTTGTCACTAATTATAAAGTTTGTTTATTCAGTATATTAACTGTGCAACTTTGTGGTAATTGATTCAAGCGATATTACTTCAATCCAGGATTGGCAATTTCTCCCTTTATGCAATGCAATTGGGTTATCCTTGCACGAAGTATTTCATTGGTAGACCAGAGGATTGGACATTGTGCATAGACTGCAAGAAAAGTCCAGTGTAATATGAGTGGAGGCGGGATTGGCCCGAGATCAATCACATCACCGGGGAAGTTCTCGGTTTGAAGTTGCACTACAGACTTTATTTATTGAAGATGAATCTTTTTCTACAATTTGTTTCTCGAATATATTTCATGGTTTTTGGATAAACTTTTGAGGCAACTTTTACTCAATAAATTTTTCTATCAAGGAGCTTTCATGTTTCAGAGGGGAGGGGGGGAGATGGCATATATTTTATGTTATTTGATGTGAAAACAGAGAGAGAGAAGAGAGGCAAAAGTTGCCACTTTGCATGTAAAGTGAAAGATTGACAGTGACGGGGATATAACACTGGTGTTAGGTTTTCAGGTAGTTATTTTTTTTTAATATTTTGGCTTTGTGGTTGAAATTCTAGGCAGTGGAACTTTTTTTATTTTTGATGTTGGTAATAGGCGCACAACCCTGTATGTATTAATGCATTGGTTTTTGCTGTTCTATGCCTTAAAGTGTTATCATTTCTATTGGTTACCACTTCTGTGAGAAGATAACCATACAAGTTGTTTTTAATCTAGTATTATTTTTGGATCAGAGTATTTGGGATGCAGAGATATTAATATACTTTCAGGTGAAGAGGTAAATGGTAGATTGAGGCCAAAGCTGAATCTAGATCGGCCGGCAGGAAAAGAGTTGAATGCGCCGCATGAAGACGTGACAGCAAAGGGCTCAGGGGTAAAGCGACTTTGTCTCATTCAGCCCAGATAGGATAATTGCACATTGTTTGTGATTTCAGTGGTTTGGGACAGAGGAGAGACAGTCTGGAATTAAGGTTTAAATCAAGTAGTTTCAATTGCTTTTCCATCTTTATCCGTTTCTTTTGCCCCATTGGAACAAATTGGAACTATATTGTTGGCAGTAGTGTTTCAAGTTGGCTGACTGTGAAGTGTAAATGAAGTAGACGGAAAATTTCAATAAGGTGACAAATCTATCCACCGATTCCTCAACAATGTGGATTTTTTTCTATCTGTAGATATGATGTACAGCATTAACAGCGAAATTCATTAATGATAATGTTTGCAAAGATATGTGCTTTGCTGAGAGGAGCTCCAATAATTCCTGGATAAACATCATTCAAAAGGGGAATAACAGATTTAGGTCAGATGCAGATGAAATTATTAGATAGAAATTATTTTTATGACTAGCTTTAGAATTAGAGAGGTGGCAAGTTTTCTCTGCAACTGAAGGAAGGATTCGTGTCAGCGAACTAGGTGCGTGTTTCGTTTTTTTCTATGTGTTTAGCAGTGTATAGTTTTATTTCGTCTTGGAATGGAAATGGATTTCTGATTTACTGGTTGGACGTCATTTTTTTTTTTTATCTTGGAATTTTAGGGGGACAAATATTTGTCCCTGAATTGTGAAGTTTCCTTTCTATATATGAGTTGGTCTGTTTATGTTCATGACTTGATCGTGTGCTGTGACGGTTAAATAATGTTTGGTTTGGTTTGTTTTATTACTGAAAAAACTAATTGACATCATCAGGTCTTTGTAAGTTTATCGCGTGCTTCTTTTTTTGGTGTGGTTGTATATTGTTAGGGTGTGATATCTTGATGCAGTGCGTATTCAGTAACTGGTGTCATTTGATGAGTGAGAGGTGATAGGTGGTCAAAACCCTGGTGTAATCTCAGTGACCACGTTCAATCAGGAATGGTGAGCAACTAAGAAGCCAACGGTTGTCTTACAGTTGTATGTGTGTTGTAGGTATTATGTGCATGTATGTATATCAGTACATAGTGCATTTATATTTTGTTAGAATTTTGGATTCATGAACCATAGGTACTTAGTAGTATATGTGTTCGTGCTGTTTAGATAGATACTTTGTTTTAATGTTGAAACGTTAGATGCGTGCGGATGATTTAATGTTGGGAAAAAAGGAGAGTTCTTTCTGGAAGAGGAGAGACCTGGGTGGTCTACTCTCAGTGATTGAGCGGGGGTGTAGAGGGTGATACGGTGGGGGGAGGGGGTGCAGGATAAGAGATTTTTTTTTGTTTCAGGGAGATACAGTAGTTGGTGGAAAGAGTTGTGGAAGTCGTGCGAGAATCAAAGAGCTCGGGGAGTCGTGGAGAGTTGTGTGCTGAGTCGTGGAGAGTAGCTTTTTGTTTTGGAGTTGGGGGGTTGGTAGGCCAGACAAGGGCTGGTGAATCGGGGTGGAGAGGGAGAGCTGGAGGGAGCTTGCTCTGTTGCAACGCGCGTTGTGGGGGAGCGGAGAGATCGGGCACCGAAGGTCGGTGACGGGTACGTAGCTGTGTGGAGAGTCGGTGGGTCGAGACCAGAGGTGAGGTAATGAAGGTTCCGGGATCGTTCGTTGCAGTACCAGATAATGAAAGGTAGTTGACGATGTTTGATGGGGTTTTTTCTGCTTTTTTCGATGATGTTGTGGGGTCGTGTAATGTTTGATGTAATTATATTGCTTATGACGGTTGTGTTTTTTGTTGGTTTGTTAAGTGTACGTGTTTATTATCTATGTTCGTGTAATGTACTGATGTTGTCATGTTTTGATTGAGTTTCGTGTGTGAGTAGTTTAGAGCGTTGGTTTGCTGTAATGGGGACTTGGACGGGTTATCGGGATAGCCTGGATGGAGGGACGCTCGTCGGCGGTTTGTTCGTAGAGACTGTGAGGGTGGTCCGTATTGGATACTGGTATTTAGGTTATTGGACTTGCACTGATAACGTGATCTCGTTGGTTTTGTTTTGTCAGGGGTTAGTTTCCGGGTGCGTTATATTGGGTGATCGTCGGGGTGATTGGTCGTTGAGGTGTTGGGGGGCGTGTATATTTATTTATAATTTATTATTATTTTTAATTATATATTATATGAGGCGAGAGGGTTTGATTGACATTTTTATGATATGATGTGTCGGTGATGGTAAAGGTTAAATGTGTATGTTAAATAAATGGTGTTGTTATATTTGAGTGTCTATTTTTAATCTATGTTATTAATTATGTATATTATTTTTGTAGTTGTTCCTGAATAAGTAAAAGGTTCATGAATAATTTAGATATCTAATTCGCTGCGGTGTGTTAATTACTGAGCAAAAAAATTTAATATTCGTTGGAGTTTGGTATGAAAGATATAAGGAAGGATAATGGAGAATGTGTTGTACTTAGAACGTTGGCAACGTGATCCTTTGGTTGCTCATTTTCCTCAAGTTAAAGTTTGACCACTTAATAATATTAAAAAATACAATGTAACGTAGTACCGTATTGTAAAGGTGACAGTGTGATTCTTAAGGTACACGAGGTGAACGAGAGTGCTATCCCAGGCGGCGCTCCTTGAGGAATATCGTCTACGAGGATCCGATGAGATGTTATACGAGTAGATGAAAATATGCGTTTGCTCATAACGTACAAGTGACGTATAATGTCTCAAGCTTGACATACTTAGAAGCTCCATGAGTGTTCAATTTAGGTATAACCGATATGGTTTAAATGAAAATTTTGACCTTGGGGAATATGTTTGCCTTAGGGCTAACATGAGGTAAGGCCTGCACAAAATTAATTAGCTGAGCGAGAACCCATATACTCATTCCATAAAGTTTGTGAGAGATTCGATTAAATAACTAAAATAGGGTTTGTTCGACTCCCCTGATTTTGCGACAAGTGACTTGCCTTTGACGCTTGACTTCAAATTTTTTATGGCGCTGAAGACTCTATGAGGCTCTGATATGCGAAGTTAAAAATTTCAATGATAACTGTGTCCTGCAGAATTTTTATACCGTGATTAAGACAAGAAAAAACAAACCAAAAAAAACATACAGTCACATAATATCTTTTCATTCTTCTTCTTTCGCTATCCCGTTAGGGGTCAAGCGAATCATCCGTTATGTCGCATAGTGATTTGGGCAATGTTTTCACGCGATGCCTTCCTGACGCAACTGGTCGCTCTTCGAAAGGATATGTCACTATTTTAACCGGGGTATAACTCGGCAGTATATGTCTCAGTTGCGCTGGAGATGCAGGTGGAGTACCTGTGTTTATTGTGGCACGGGCTTGAATCCAGGATTTTGGTCAAGCAGTGCTAAATGCCAAACGAGGTAAAGTACTATAGTTTGCAAAAAGAATATATTTCATCACCGGCTGTCAGGGCGACGGGACCACGGTTACTGGGTCGTGTAGTGTTTGTGTGTGGTGTGTATGCGTTGTGTATGGTGTATATTAAATGTATGAATGATGATATATATGTTATATATTTAATATATGTGATGTAATTAATATTATATGTTTTATATATATATATATATGTAAGTTTATATATTATATATCATAATATATACTATATTATATAATATTATATATAGTTGCGATTCGCGTCCGGCGTGCGACGGCACGTACTCGAATTGCGGACGTGCACCAGACGGATCATTCTGTCGTGACCTCTGGAAGAACGCGGGAGCTAGTCACGGTTGGGGGTTTAACTCACCAGTCGTGCAATTGCCCACCCGCGAGGATAGGGTTGTCGCATTTTAGATCTCCCAGTACTGCGGCGAGTGGTCGACGGCGCGATAGTCCGCACAGGCGCTCGGACGACACGTTAAGGGTCGTTCGTGCTACCGTGATTACCGAGGCGTGTATTAGTCGCCTTGAGGTTCGATTATAATACGCCGGCGTTTTAAACCCCCTACGAAACCTTAGTGATGCAAGAATGGATTCAAACGAAGGAAAGGACGCAGCGACACGGGGAACATGTTCACAAGAAGCAGTTTAATTGCCACGCAGGACCAGCACGGAAGGCACGATCCAGATAAATGAATCATGTAATAAATGCAAAGAAGTTAAGAATGGACGTATTACACATCACAGGGCAAAAGAGATGTCGTAAAGACCACGGCAACACTTAACAGTTTTATTCAGGACAGGCGCACACGTATTTACACGAACCAAAGGAAAGAGAAAGTTGCTGACTTCTTGACTCGTCGTCCAGGTGCGTCTTGCTCCAATCGAGTCCCCGGTGTGGGTCTGCGACTCTCCCTTCGCGCCGGACGTCTAGCGCTCCGGCCACGAAGGGGCTTCCCGGATGGCAGAGGCCGCTCTGATGTGACAGGCGAAGGCCAGGAGAGGATCGCGACTCGAACTCCTCGTGGAATCGTGGAATCTCTGACGAACTCGTAGACGAACGACACAAGCAAACACCAAGACGCGACGAGCGAGAGGAAGAGGAGGAGGAAGAGATGAGGGAGGGAGAGTGAGGGCGAGAAGTGCGCTGTGTCCGTCTTTTATAGCGGGGGCTCCGCCCTTTGATCTGCCCCGTTCTCGCTCCACCTCCTTCGGGAGGTTCTCCCAGCGTCGGAATGTCTCCCGAAAGGGAGCGTTCCTCACCCGACGCCTACGCTGTTTATCCCAATCGGCGGCGAGTGCCATCCTCTCAAAAGCGCGGGAACTCATACGGAGAACGGGGGAAAGCCACAGCATCGTGTTGGTGGTTTTGTTTGTTTTAAATAAAGATAAGAAGAGAAAAATGGTAACTCAACGTCGCAGCCGATGTGATAAATAATTCCTCTTACAACGGGTTTGAGGCTATCTAACATGTATAAGAGATAATCTGATGAGGGCTTTATGGTGTTAATGCGAATTTCACCGCCGTACAATATATATTATATAGTTATATATTATATATAAATATATATATTATATATATTTATATATATATATGTATGTATCCAGAATAACATTCATACATTCCAATACTTCGAACGCAATATACATTCCGAACGGCCACGTGAGTACCAACACGTTTCGGCCTGCAGCACATACCGGTGCTGTAGTCAGGAGTGTGGGTCACAGATTCATTACAGGCACTCCAACACACATTCAGGGGTCACGACTACGGCACCCCCCGAACAGAGTCTCTTCATTAACATAAATTTAATTCTACCTTAAGCATCCTCGTTCCGACTGTATGATGTGCCACGTAACTGTTCATTCAGAGTACCTCGTCCGGTCGCTTCTCTCCAGCAGGTTGACTTCCTCAAAAAATTGATTCGCCACACTCCCTGGGCTTGTAAGCACCCAAGGGACTTCTAAATAATGTGTTTCATTGTCATCAACCTCGTATGCTACCTCAATGTTCATCACAGGGTTTGCTCCTAATATGGGGTGTATCAAGATGTGATGTCAATAAGTACGAGCACTAAATTACTCCTGTGGTGGATGTAAACACCTCATAATTATTGTGCTGTTCTACTTCGTGGTCCATTTTCTTTTCATTCGAGTCGTTCTTCTCTCTGAGCTTCTGAGTTGGTTATCTTTCGAGGAGTTTTCCACCTGATCTTTCCGGTGATCCAACTTTGCTCTCTCCTTTTAGTTGGTCATTTTCAATTGTTTTCTTTTTGTTTTCTATCCCACGTCTCTCATGTTCTTCATTCTCCAGTTCAACGTTTCCTTAATTGTTGATTTCTTTTCCTGTATCATTCTTGTTCTTTTTGTTTCTTATCACCTGTCCTCTTGGTCTTCATTCTCAATATCGTCGTTCCTTCAATTTGTTTGATTTCTTTTCTGTTTCAATTCCTTAGTTCTTTTGTTTCTTATCCAATGTCTCTCTTGTTTCTTCCTTCTCCAATCTCTCGTTCCTCAATTGGTTGATATCTCCTTTCCTGCTTATTCGATTGTTATTTTTGTTCTTTTTATCCCACTGTCTGTTTGTTTACCTCATCTCTCAATCTGTCGTTTCATTAATTTATTGATTTCTTTCCTGTTCATTACGTTGTTCTTCCAACATCTCGGCAGTACTCAACTTGCTTTCTCTTTAGTTGTTCTGGTCCTTTCTTTTGTTTCCTGCTCCACTGTTCTCATGTTCTTCCTTCCAATAAGTGTTTCTTTCAATTGGTTGATCTCCTTTCTGTTTCATTCATTGTTCTTTACTATCTTTCTTGCATCTCATTCTTGTCTTGCTTTGGCTTCTAATGTTCGATCTGCACAGTGTGGTTCCTATAACGTTTCATTCTCCGTT
>CM068964.1:89153161-89182007 GCA_035128595.1 Eptatretus atami
CTCGCGGCGGCCCTCGACCAATCAGCGTGCTACGGGTGGGTTGACCGCCGCTCAGCCAATCAGATCCCGCAACAGGGAGAAAGGGGTCGCGTGACGTCATCACGCCCCCCGGGCCAATCGACGGATTTGCCGCTCGTTTTGGCCAATGACAGGGCGACGAGCGATTCTGCGCCCGCCAAAACCGTCCAGTGAGGGAGAGTGGGGAGGGTGGAGGCGCCCCCCCCCCCCCCGGAGACAGGGGGAATAAGGGTGCGGCGTGATTTGGACTTCCGGGAGAGCTTGGGAGATCCTGTCGGGACAATAACCGCAAGGGTTGCCGCCGTCTCTCCGCGGTGAACTTGCGAGAGTTTGATATAGTTTGATGACCATCGAGCAGGCAGGGTCATGGTCGATCTGATGGGTCAGTTGAACGGGCGTGGAGTTGTCGGCCCTCGCTTTGACGTTCAACTCGGAGACTCAGAGAGGTGGCCGAGAAACCTCCTGTGTTCTCGATGGTTCAGGATACAGAGGAGAGGTTTGGTTGTCGGCACGAGCGCTGAGCAGAGCTCGGGAGGCCGCTCGCGGCTTGCTGATGTCTGGATTCGGCTCGCCTCTTGCTGGTGCCCGGTTCGAATCAGCTCGAAGACCACACGAGGTGGACAGGTCCGAGGCAGGCTCTGGTCTTCAGCTCACCTTTCCCTCCAAGCTGGAGGCCTCAATAAAGGCTGTGGCCACCATTTCTTGTGTGTCTGTGTGTGTGTGTGTTTGTGCCGCCAGTCTAGTAAGTAATAAATTGTATTAGTGCCTTGCTGTACATACGTGCATCTCTTTATTCGGATAACTCTGCTTCTTGCGTGCCCCCCTGCCACATTATAAATAAACCCATGTGTTCAATGTATCAGTTTGTTGCTGTGTTTCCTTCCGTTGGCTTAGCGTGACGCATGTTGGAGAATTAGCAAGGCCTTTTGTTGCCACCATAAGGGGACATTTTGACCGACGGATCTCGGTGATCATCCGCTCGGGTCGCACACGGTTTGAGTACGCTAGCGGCTCGTTCCGTACGAGTGCCGTCGAGGGTGTGAATACTCAGTAAACTCGCCACGTGGAGCTCTAGGTATTTTGAAGATTGGCAAATAACCCTGTACCACGTGGTGTAATTATTGACGATTCACGGTCCAGTAAGGGACCCGTGCTTGTCGGAGTTTTCCGAAAGGTACGATCTAGATTCCGGGTGTTCGGTGGAGTCGACCCTGCAGCTCCATCTAGCGGTCGTGCTCGTCCCCGATACCCGGCCCACAACAATATATCAATATATATCCACCCCCTGGGTCCAAACTCCTTGTATATCCTTGTATGTCTTAGAATATGAGATGCTTGATGATCGGATGATGAAATTCTGTGAAATTATACATGAAGCTTGTCAACAATTGCTTATACATCCAAACAACTTGTAATCTAGTTCAGTCTCAAGGTGCATTCTCAGATAGTCAACATTTTCTGCTGGAAATGAAAATCCCGTGGCATCCTTATGCAGCCATATATTACCCGACACACACGGGAAAGTGGTAAATTGTGATATAATAAAATTGAGCAAAGGAAAACGGAGGAGGATAGAAGAGATAAGGGAGGGTATGAGAATGCTAGAAGACGTGAGGGAGGAAACGAGGAGATCAAGGGAGATGGGAGTAAAGGGAGGGAAGGGAAAATGTATGTATGATCTCAAGGCATCGGGGGTGCGTGTCAAAAACGTCCACCATTTCACATACGTTAATAAATCGATGACTGCAGTAAGATTCAAAGAGATAAACAAAAATAATCCTCAAGAAAGTTTTCAGCGATTTTCAAAAGTAAGCAAAACTTTTCTACACTTAATTTGGGAGAAATAGTTGTGTGGTTATGTGGAATAATATACAGCTCTTTCTAACCACTGACTGACTCACTGACCGATATTAAAGATGGTACCTTCTGGGTGATGGAGAAAGCTGAACTTTTGCAGGCCGGTGGACATTGAAGCCGATACACTGGGGGGAAAAAAATCATAGAACCATTGGAAAGCATCTGTAAATGAAAATAAATAAATGAAAATAAATAAATGAAAAATAATTACAGGTGAGCAACCCAAGACAATTGGGAAGCACGGTAATTTTGCATGCCGATGGACATTGAAGCCTATCCATCAGGAAAAAAATCACAGAACCATCAGAAAGCGTCCGCAAATTAAAATATAAATAAGTGAAAAATCAAATGCAGGTGAGCGACCCGAGACAATGGGGAAGCACGGTTCGTATGCTTACACAATGTGTGAGCATACCCGCTTGTATGGAATAATTTTCCATGGGCAAGTACTTGTACCTTCAATTTGCATGCAACCTAGCTCAAGACCAGCAACATGCACATTTGAGACCAAGCATAGACACAACAAACTAAGCGAGATATCCACAAATAATTAGATGCTTTGCAGAGCTTTTATGGTGAGTTATCGCGCTTGCCTTCCATCGTGCTTTTTATGCGGCTTTAAGGGTTTAATGCCAAGCTGCGATGACCTTCATGTTCTGCAAATCTTTGGGTCATAAACAAAGAGCCAGTCCAAAGATATTTCTTCTTGGAGTGTCAAAATGCCTGGTTCCCTCCGGGCCATGTGTCATCATGAAAGAAAGCAACCTGGCGCTTCTGTCCAAGACGTGCGGACATCTCTTCCAGCCTTCTGTCCTACCTTCTCTGTTCCCGCCACACTTGCAATTCCAGTGGCCGTTTGTTCTCTGCATTTGCTTCGGAAGTCTGGATACGTTTTCCAAATATGCTGCTGGGGCTTCATGGGGAATTCAACGTATTTGTGTCTACCTGAAGCTGAGCTCTGGAAGTTAAGGGAGCATCTATTTATTCCACAAGCAAGGGAGGACAGGTTAAATTGAAAACATTTCAAATGAGACAAAGAAGGGAATGGAAGATGATAGGAGAAAGTTAAAGGAAGGTCAGGGAGTATGAGGATGGAAAGAAAAGAACGTTGGGGGTGGGGGGGGGGAGATAGGAGTAAGAGGATGGAATGGCCATACAGGGTGGGAAGGAGAAGTAGGAGGTGGTCAAACATTCCATGTTTCCACATGTAGTATTGTATGTAGACGGTCCCGATAAGTACAATGGAGTACAGGAAAGAGAGGATGAGAAACGGCAGTTCCTATTGCGATTGCATAAAGGAAGTTATAAGTGTCTGTCTCTCAAAAAAAAAGTTTCCGGCAAAGGAAATGAGGCTGGGGATGGGTTGAAAAGAGCAAGATGCATATACATATAGGGTATCAAGGGAACTTGGCCATACAGTAAATGCTTTCAAGTTGGAAGATGAGAAATGCACTGGATTGAAGTTGGATACATGCGTGCTTTGCCAAAATGGCTATTCCTAGGCTTAAGTGCTTGATACTTTTGTCCATCAAAAAGTATTTGGATGTACGGTACACATATTGTGCTGAAAAGAGAGCTCGGAGAGGATATACAGCTTACATTCCTGGCCCAAATGTAAACAATCAGTCTGGTGTTGTCCTGGGAGCATGGAGCAGAGCAAGTGCACTTACCTTTAGTCTGGTTTTGATTCCCTACAAAACTATAAACTAAACTGTCAATTCGGTGCTTCACAGGCAGGTACCTCAGATGGATGCCAAGCTGGGTGTCCGGTCTGCTAGCATATTAGTTAGTGGACATTAAAAATCCGATGATGTTTTTTCACAAAGAGCATGTGAGTTATCGCCGACACCCAAAACAATTACAAATTCCTGCCCTGATCCACAGGTGGGGTCAGCTGCATTAGGTCAGCGGAAAAAAATGAGGCCTTTAGAGAATGATATACACTTTAGACAGTGGTCCACACCTGCAGGACTCTTGGCTGACTCCTGTTCCAATATATGCGAACAAACGAAAAGCAGTTTCCTTTTATCTTGACGGCTACAGGTGTCGTGGGAAAGGTCATGGTCAAAGTCAAAACTCAATTTACGATGTTTAGAATTCTAAAAGCTGGTTTTTCCTTCCCAGGTAGTATACAAAGCCATCAGTTTATCACATATGCACCGGGGCGAGAGGTGTTATATTGACAAAAGGAAGAGAGAGAAACGATCAGGCCAGGGAAGTATGGGAGCAATTGGGGTTGAGAAGGGAAACAAGCTTGGAAGGAGATAGGAGTAAGGGGAGGGGGTGGAAAGGGCAAATATGGAGCATAAGGTGAAGAAGTTTTTTTTTTAATTTAATTTCCAATATTTGCCCACATAACAAATCAATTTCCCCAAGCAAGATATCATTAAGAACGTGTGTGAGGCTTGCAGATGGAAGTGTAGGTGGCTTCGTTAGGGAGACACCTGAAGGACATACCCCGAAAGCAGGGGTTTCTGTAAAGAATGGAAAACAATGAGATAAGACATTGTGGGTAAGTGAACAGCATGTGATGGATTGTAGACTATTGAGCCAATCATCTTGAGCCAGTATTTGTGTTTAATAATGAAAGACCACAGATCACTTTATCTGTGGTTTCCATATGGGAACGTGCATGTGCTTGTACATACTTAGCGAAAGCCACCAGGGTGTATTGCCGACCGAGGTCAAAGCAGGAACTAAAGCTTCAGAAATTAAAGTCAAAGCATATCAGGTCTTTAAAAAAAGAAAAAAAAGTTGGAGACAAAAATCTAGGCTCATGGAAGAGAAGGTGACACAGACGCTAGAAAGAAGGCAACACTTTGAAAATAGTGACCTTAGACTCGTTTTCATGTGCCTCTGGAACTTTGCCACCAGAGGTTTATATGTATCGTACGTACAAACGCTGAAGGGAGGGAGAATGGGAGGGATGTGTTAGGGTTGGAGTGAGAAAAGAAATTGAGAAAAGCAAGAAAAACTAGAAGGGCACTCGGTAGAGCACATACCTCTGCCAGGCGATACCTGACCCACGATAACATATCAGGCTCAATACATTTTTGAAATATCATGCGACATATCGTTTTTGGCCCTGTCTCTCAATGGTGACGAATCAATTCAAAAATTAAATAATTATCCTATCCAGATCCGGATCCAGATCTTCACCAAAAATCGAATCAATTCGTCCTTGCTACACACCCAACGTGTCCACCAAGTTTCGTCCGAATCCGTCTACAACTTTTTGAGATATCCTGCACACAAACAAACAAACAGACAGACAAACCAGAAGAAGGCGTTGTGCAGAGCACGATACTTGTAAAATCCATAAAACTAATTTGACCTCAAAAATAATTGGTGGTTGACTTCAATGACCAAATATGCAACTCATCTTCAAATTTCAAGTGAATCGAATAAAAATTTACAATTTTAGAAATTCGGCCTGTGTTGACCTTTTGGTTTATGTGGATCTCCAAAATAATTGGTGGTTGAATTCAGTGACCTGAAATATATATCCTCTTCAAATTTCAAGTCATCCATCCACCCATTGGGACCACACTCTGTGCAGAGCTTTGGTGCTGCCTCAGTAGTCTCCTTGGCAATTGGACACAATACTGGATGGAGGAGGAGGAAGAGATTGGGACCATACTCTGTGCAGAGCATTGGTGCTGCCTTAGCAGTCTCCTTGGCTATTTGGCACAATCCTGGACGGGTCGCCACTCCAACACAGGATACCAGGAAGCTGGCGCTCATTTTGCTGACCTCAGAAGGATGGCAGGCAGAGTCAACCCCATGTGATACTAATTCAACAGCCGAGTGGGATTTGAACTCAGGATCCTAGGATCCCAAGCCCACCATTCTAACCATAAAGCCAACACCAGGCATAATTTAAAGTCAATTAGATGAAAATTGAGGATTTTAGAAATCCCACCTTAGTTGTTGACCTTTGGCCTATGTCGATCTTTTGACCTCAAAAACAATAGACTTCTTCCTTATGACCTTTCTCGGCTTCACGCTGTGGAAACCAAGGCATTTCGGATCATTGGCATCTCCCGCGATGAGGCTGACTCTTTGGGCCTCTCACTCAATCACCGCAGGCTGGTCGGTGGTCTTTCTGTCTTCTCCCGTCTCCTCTCCAACCTCGCCCCCCCTGCTCTCTCTCTGCGATTTGTCCCCACCACATTTCCGCAGGGCACTCAAGGTCTGCAAAAATCCCCTTCTGGTAAAACTACCACAATCACGAATCACTGCTCACCTTACTCTTCATTCCTCTTTTTCACCGCTTTGGAATAAACCCCCTCACTCTATTCATCCATTCTTCCTCCAGGCCTTCAAAACAGCTGTTCACCACCACCTCTTATCATCCCCATCCAAATCCTCGATCTTTCTCACCCCGATAATCCACCGAGCCCACCTCCTCAATTCCTGCTTTCCTTCCTGAAAGTCCCTGTAATGCCCCTCTTGTCTCATGTCCCTCAGGGGGCGTTGTGTGTTCGCTCTCATACGAGCCTCGACAAGGTATACAAAAAAAAAAAATGATAAACTCTACATGTGGTGAAGTTTCGTGAAGATCAGGTTTCAAATTGTGACCTGTAGGTGACAAACAGCACAGACAGACAGACAGGAGAACAGAATAACAAAGTTGACTAACGCAATATACTTGAAAAGTCTTTGATTTTGCAAATAACAAACAGAGAGAAAGAGGTGAAAACATAACTCCTTCACCTTCGGTGGCGGAAGGAAAAAGACAAGAAAAAAAAACAAGAATTGTGGAAGGAAAGCGAAAGGAAGAGAAGTGGAAAGTTTGGGGAAGGTAGGAAGGAGTACAAAAAACTGATTTGTCATTGTGCATATAAAACATACAGACAACCTTGAGAAGTAGCAAATTCCCAAAATGATAATTCCCAAATCCCTTTGGCAAATGCAGGTCATTTTATATCTTTAATAGGCCACCCTTGCCAAACATCGCTGAACAGTGCGTGTTCGCCAATGCTTCGGTTTGACCCAATCTGATGTCCTTTTGGACAGAATTGGAAATTGCACGGAATTATCTCCCGTCAGTTAAAACTGATAACATGGCCTTTACAATCTCCCTCGAAGTGTTTTAAATTTGATTTGCTCTAAAACGTTTTGTCTGCCACTATGGAGAGACTTTGCATGTATGATTACTCCAATTAAGCTCCATTTTGTACCGTGACAGTTTCATCCACGTACGTCCTTCATAGAACCTTTGTGTGATCCTTGCAGGAGTCTGTTCTGCATTGCTTTTCCATCTCGTGCGGCATCACAACACGGCACAGTAGATCAGTGTCCGCACGGAGACGCGCCCATTATTTCTTTTGAACAACCCTGCTGAATTTTTCATCAGAAATTTACCAAGCCTGCCCCGTGAAATGCCCTCGGTACAGATGGGGAAAAGCTTCAATTTACCAGGTCGTATCTCGCCTCCGTGGCTTAATCTCCACACTAAAATTCACAGCAGTGTGGACATTCACATCACCCCTGAGAACTACGTCCTGTGGCATCGACTGACGATTTATATGATGCATAAAAACGCTGATGAGTTTATGGCTTGGTAGACAGGCAAACCCGGGCGCCACCATGTAGCAGCTACGGGAAACTGCCGCCTGCAAAAAGTTATGGCCTAATTAAACTGTTGCATGGAAGGAAAAATGTAAGCTCAAATTAAACTAATACCGGGAGCTGAAAGCTTGTCGCTGCAACTTAACCGTTCTGCTCAAATCTGTGAACAGATTATTTTCTATTTGAATAACGATTTTATATACATACATAATTCCCTGAATAGAACATATATATATATACATATATATATACTGCCACCCTTGCCTATATATAATAGCAAATGCAACCTGTCGCTTCGCTGACAGGGATATTAAGGGGGTGGGTGGGAGAAAGAGGGAGAAGAAGAGAATAGAGAGGAGGCAGAGAGGGGAGAGTAGGAGGGGAAGCAGGTGGGGAGAGCGACTCATCAACCTTTGCTCCACTGATACACTGATGGAGGGAGGGGTGAGAGAGAGAGAGAGAAGAAGAGAGAGAAGAGAGAGAGAGAGAGAGAGAGAGAGAGAGAGAGAGAGAGAGAGGAAAAAAAACAAGAGAAGAGAGAAGAGAGAGAGAAAGTGTGCGTGAAGTGGCATTATGATGTTATGCTTAATGATTGGAACACACACACACACACACACACACACACACACACACAAAAAACTCATGGGCAGAAACAGTCTGTCAACACAATTGGACACACCGAGTTTGTAAAGTAATCTGCTGGCACATCTGCAAAAACTTTGATATTCCAGTTCCAGATAATTTGTTGGAACAAGAACCAAAAGTAATCGCTGAAAACATGGAAGTACCACTCATATATGACCTAATGATCCCATCGAGTGTGAA
The DNA here is from genome assembly GCA_035128595.1 of Eptatretus atami. Lineage (NCBI taxonomy): Eukaryota > Metazoa > Chordata > Myxini > Myxiniformes > Myxinidae > Eptatretus > Eptatretus atami. The sequence goes on from CM068964.1 coordinate 89,161,436, forward strand.
CATCGAAAAAGAAAGCATTGCAACCAGATATCATACTTAGGTACAAAAAAGAGAAGAAAGCATTGCTAAGTGAGGTGTTAATACCAGTGATTTTGGACTAAACAATGCAGAAATCAAGAAAATGACTAAACACCAAGACCTCAAGAATGAAGTGAAAAGCTCCAAGAAGCTGAAGAATGCCAAGGTTGTACCAGTGATAGTTGGAGTTTTGGGAATGTTATACAGAACCTCACAGAGATATTAAAAACTATCCCTGGGAATATTACCACAAACAAACTACAGTTGGAAGCCGTCCTGGGTTCAGTGACGACCCTGAAGAGAGCCCTCGGCACAAAACGTTGAGAACAGAAAACGTCACAGCTTGGTCCATGAATCGTGACCCCTTACCAAAATGAAGGTGGACATTTCGAGCCCGCCCAGGGAGGACTCCATTCCACATTCTGAAACCCGCTTTTTCTTCGGAGTTTTCTTAGTATGCATGTAAAGTTTCAGGCTGATAGATTTCAAGGTTTTGGAGTTATGGAGGAGACACACACACACACACATTTATTTATTTGTATAGATACAAATGAATGTCAATGTGTGTGTGTGTGTGTGTGTGTGTGTGTGTGTGTGCGTGCATGCGTGTGTGTCAGGATATCATCGGCCACCTCGTTCTCTGGTGTCTTAAGGAGTTTCCTGGGTAACCCTCGCTGGGGTCTGAAGCCGCCATGTTTTTTGGCCTACTCAACCTTGCCTTGACTTGGAACAGTCTGCAAGGATTTCTTAACGATAAAGTTTTCGTTTTTCACTTTCCTAACTCATATTATCGATTGCCTGTTCATCATAGCTATGAATCGCTGTGTACATCGCAATGCTTATAAACGCCCAGACACGTCAATGCTCGTTGCTTTAGTTAATTTCCGCACATGCGATCACCACGAGCATCTCTTAAATTAAGGAGTATTACAAAATTTAAGCTCCAGAATCGAACTTACAAGCAGTTCAGACTCCCAGAAAAGTGTTCATTTGTCCAATTCGGACATATTTGACATTTTGGGCGTCTCCAGGAGGTGTTTGTTGAAAATGATCGCTCGGTGATTGTGAATTGCGTGCCAAGGGAACCGTTTCGTTGGAGTGCTTCCGCCAGTGCTCTACAATATTCACACTGTCACTGAATACTGTATACTGTTTAGATCGACTTGAACAAAGTTCAGGGCTACTCGCCTGCAGTGGCCATGTTTGGTTGTGCAGTGTAACACGCAGTGGCTGCTTCACTGAAAATGTGAAATTATATTTTCGACGACGTTTCCCGTTTTGGATGACGTTATACGACCTGTCACTTCGGCATAGATAAATACAAATTAAAATTAAACGTTTTCCTTTTTAAAGTTTCTTCAAACGTTCCGTGCATTGTGTCGTGAAGCCACTTAGCGCGTTCAACATTCAATTGCAATACCGTGGTTCTCCACTGGAGGTAGGAAGGCAAAATAAATTAAATGATCACAATGAGGAAAAAAACAAAAACTTTTCAGTTCTGAATTAAGGAATCGCTACATCACAGCAGGAAAGCTCAGAGGTATGCATAGCCTAGATTTGAACCCCAACCCAGCGCTAAACTGTCCTTTGGGTGTTTCACAGGCCAGGTGATTCATCACTGTGCATGTCGTCTCATCTGCTAGAATCTCTCACCACTTTCCCTCTCAATCCTACCCCGTCTCTCCCACCCCTCCCTCTTTCTAACCTCTCTCTCTCTCTCTCGACCCTCCCCTCTCCCCCTCTCTTCCACGCCCTCTATCTCTCTCTCCCAACTCTCCCTGGTCCCCATCTTTCACCCATGTCGATGGGGACTGTAGCATGTACGAAATCAGGATTCGAGCGACCGTGCGGGTGCAAAGGTCACTGCATGTATGAGCTGTTGGCGTTTTTTAGAATGCTCCCCGCCCCATTCTCAAAGTGTGTGTGTGTGTGGTGTGTGTGTGGTGTGTGGTGGTGTTGTGTGTGTTGATGTGTGTGTCTCCTTCCATAACTCCAAAACTTGAAATCTTCAGCCTGAAACTTGTACATGCATACATAAGAAACTCCAAAGAAAAAGCGGTTTCAGAAGATGTGGAAGGAGTCACTCCCTTGGCGGGCTCGAAATGTCACCTTCATTTTGGTAAGGAGTCACGATTCATGGACCAAGCCTTGTGAATTTTCTGTGTTTTCAAAATTTGTGCTGAGGGCTCTCTCCAGGATCGTTATGAGCCCTGGACAGCTTCCAAACTGGTAAGTTTGTTTGGTAAAATAATATCCCAGGGATGGTTTTTAAGCTTCACTCTGTAAGGAAGTGTCAGGGAGCTTATGGGTGGTGCGTGTCCGTCCGTCCTCAACAAATTACTTGCAACTTCTCAGAAACCTACACATAACCATTTCCAATGAACATTTGACCACAACCTTTCATCGACCGCGTGATGGCGCGTTAAAAAATAAAAACGGGTCGAAGGGGTCGAAATAAGGAGTTACGGGGAGAAGGAGGGAGGGGGAGTGGCTTGCCCCCCCCCCCCAATAAAGTAATTACCTTTCTTCTCAAGATGAAACACAATTCTGTTTGAAAATTCACTACAACCTTCATCACGCATGCACGCTACAAAGTTTGTTCACTAAATTCACAAAATCCGGCTCTAAAGGGATTTAAGGGGGGTTGTCCAACCAAAATATAAGATTTGCTTTTCGTCCAAACTACAACATTACAATTCTGATGAAACTTGACCACCCATCTTCACGCACCCGTGATGTAGAAAGTTTGTTCACGACATTAAAAAAAAATTGGGTATTAGGAGTTCTGGGATGGGGGGTGAACCCCCCCCCCCAAATATGTATTTGCTTTTCTTTTCTGAAACCACACACAATAGTTTTGATGAAACTTGACCACAACCTTTATCAAACTGCAATGTACCAAGGTTTGCTCATGGCACTAAAAAAAATCCATAGGTATTTACCTTTCTTCATGTTATATAGTTTTGTGGGTCAGCCATGCCTCACCAGTGGTTGCCTGGTTATCTTATCCGCCACTACCAGTGTGAAGCACCCAGGAGTTTGTCCCAATTGTTAACATCTCTGTGAGTTTCCTTGTCATCAATCCTGAGCTTGCAGCTATCACTGGTAACAAACTTGTGCATTCTTCAGCTTCCCAGGATCTTTCACTTCCATTCTTGAGGTCTTGGTTGTTTGGCATTTTTTGAATTTCTGCATCGTTAGCCATCACTGTATTAACACCTTCAATAGCAATCGCCCTCATTTCCTTTTTTGCACCGAAGTATTGATTTCTGGTTGCATTGCTTTGTTTTCGATATGTTCATGCTTGAAATGGGATCATTATGTTGTTTGTGACGGTAAGGTAGTTCCATGTTTTCACGATTAATCTTTTGGTTTATTTCCCTACAAATTTTCTGGAACTGGGCATAATCAAAGTTTTTGCAGATATGCCAGCGGATTACTATACAAATCTGTTGGTAGTGGTGTTGTACCGCTGTTCGACATGAGTTTTTTTGTGTGTGCGTTTTCGAATCATTCAGCAAAGATATCATTCTATGCCTGGTGTTTGGCTTAATGTTAGGGGGTAGGGTTGGGATCCTAGGAATGCTGGAGTTCCAAAATCCCACTTTGCTGTTGAAAATTAATTAACCCCCCGGGTTGGGTTGACTCAGCCTGTCATCCTTCCTAAGGTGGCAAAATGAGGGCCAGCTGTCCTGGAAATCCTGTGTCCAGAGTGGTGACCATCCAGGATTGTGCCCCAATAGCGAAGGAGACTGCTTAGGCAGCACCAACACTGCAGAGAGTATGGTCCTCCATTCTAATTTGCTATGGCAGCTTAGCTGCCAGGGTAGCTATCATTTCTTGCGAGCACGACTGTATTGCTGGATGCAGTGTCCTTCCACCAGTTACACACTGGTACTCATTTCTCAAACTCGGAGGATGAAGGCTGAGGTCAAACCCCCTGAGTTGTATTTAATTCAAAAGCCAATGGGGCTTGGAACTCAGGACCACTAAGATCCCAAGCCGCCACCTAACCACTAAGCCAAACCACCCCAGGCTTATATGTTCTCAATGGAAGGATATCATTCATCTCTCTTCTCTCATTCTTTGGTTCACGAGTGCCAGCCAGAGTGGACCACTATATTCCGTTATGGTCTGTGTGTCTGTCTGTCCAGAGCATACTCCGTGGACTTTGATCCGATCTTGAGAAAACTTGGTTATAGTGTTCGATAATCACAATGTCTAGTTGTGTTTTCCTGGGATGAGGGCTTGCTACGACCATTGGTGGGCGAGCCACGCCCATAAAATAGCCATTTTTTAGGGGGTAGTCAGATTAAAAATCAATCTTCTCCATAGGGAATTGACTGAATGGAATGGTTTCTTCCGTATGTTGAATTAGCAAAATGAATTATCTAAACTTGTTGTGTGTCCGAATTTTTTCATTTTCGTCCCAAGCGTCAAGGTCCCAAGGTCAAAAACTTAGAAATTGCGAATTATTGACATGAAAAATCATACGACTGCCCAAATTTTGAGAGCGGAGGAGACAATATTTTTTATATGCATAATCTTGAGGTCATTCCCGCACCTAAAGTCTTGAAAACCATTTTGCTCATATCTCGAACACCTTGCCCGTGGCGCCCCCTTCAAGTTTTGTTTTTCACGCGATTCATCAATAAAAGTATGGATAATCGAGGAGTGGAATGCCATATAGCCATATGACGTTATATTATTCTTGATATGTTCCGGAGGAAGTTTTGCGTCACCAAGGTCATAATCTGTGACCTTTTATTTGACCTTTAATAGGCCACAAAGGTCAAATTTTCAAAGTTGTGGGAATCGAACCGGCGTTTTCGACTTCTTCGACGAACTAACTCAATAAGCATAAAGCACGTATCGCCTGTTTCCTTATTTTAATTCCGAGAACCAATTTGCTTTGTGACCTTTAAAGGTTATGTGCAAAGGTCAAATTTTGAAAAGTTGTTGAACGAAACGGTTTTCGAACCATTTTTGCAGCTGTTGATTGAAGGCCACTAATATTAATTTATAGCTTGGTCAAAAAATTATCACATTTTCTCATCTAACTCTGAATCACATCGTCAATCCGCTGTAACAGGTCTCACTTTTTTATTTATTTAAAACAACGTGCTGATCACTCACAAGGCATGGTCCAGGCCAACAATTGGCAAAACTGCCAATTTGCTTATGTATAATGTTCCACGTCATCTTTGTCCGCGGCCCATGTTTTCTCAGAGCTTCATTCTAATTTAAATTTTCCAGCACATTTCACACACACACACAACATGTGCCTTAGCCACGCCACGAGCTACAACTCCACACAGCACACACACCCTCCCGCACTGAATAGCACATTTGTGAGGCATAGCTCGTCACCCACCTTCCCCCTGTGACTTCTCTTCCCCCCTTCATAGGCTTCCCCTTGCTCCTCTCCCTCCCCTCCTCTCTCAACTCCCCCCCCCCACCCACCTGCTTAATACCCCCGGGACAGTGAAGCGAACAGGTTGTCTTTGGCTCGTTCGACAATAAAAAATAGAAAAGAAAAAATAAGAAAAATCTAGTGTTAAGAAAGATTATTATGTAGAAAAAGGAAAAGAAGAAGGAAAAGAAGATACTATCGAAGAGAAAGTTGGCATTGGTTAGCGAGGTGGACGCCTAGTAGATGACAACAGGAAAAAGAAAGATGGCGTTTGCACCATGGTATGACATCCACGTCCAACTGGGAGTCAATAAAGGGTGGGGGCCGTCCGAGGAAAAAAGCCTAGCTTCGTAAAGGATGGATCCCCCTTGTGCCTTAGTTTATATATCGGTAGTTTAAAATAATAAAAAATAATTTGAAAATATCAATGTGAAGAAAGATTTTTGTATGAGAAAAAAGAAAAGACAGAAGAAAACTGAAGAAAAGAAATTAATATTAGAAAGAATGTTGGCCCTTATGGGATTGGAGGTCCAAAGACGGACTGTGGCGGTAAATATCGAAGAATGGCTTTGCACTATGAGACGAATCCCGCGTTCTGACCGCGCGGGAGGGGTTACTGAGAAAATGCCATGAATGCTCCATAAGGGATGACCCCCTCGATGCCTTAGCTATTAATTATTATACACAAAAAGCAAAAGTACCCTCCCCAATGCGGGAAATGTTGATGAGCTTTTCAAAATCCATCCACTACCACCAACCTTCCTCCTTCCCCCGCTTCCCACTGACTGTTTCAAGGCCTGTTCTGGACCTGCTCATGAGATTGAAAGGCGTGTTTGTAATGACCGTCTCTTTTGCCTCGTTTGACATATCTAATACTCTTGTTCAAGTTCTCGGGTTTCTGGATTTTCACGCTGACTTCATGCACAGTTCAAAAGATACATAACCATGGCAACGGTTTTTCAACCAAGTAAATTGATGATTACCTATTTCCAACAGCAGATAATCGTGGTGACAGGTACAGGGCAAGAGGTGGAGTTTCAATAAATGCAAAACAGACAGTGTTTTTGGGGAGGAAATACGGTGCCCAGTGAAATAAGAAAGAGGATGATGTAGTATGTGACCCAAGAAAATTGCATCCTGGGACTCAATATCAACAGTCCCTACATGGACCGACGACCTAATGCCTTGTGGCACGACTTTATTAATAACAAACTAAACTTGAGAAATATGCATTAATAAAAGGAATGCTGGATTTGAACATTTTTGGAATGTTCATCGAGGCTCGTGGAAGAGCATGAACACAGAACAGCCAATGACGTTACGGGCGAGCAAAACAAAAACTTGACACAAAAGTTGAAATCCAAATTCCAAAAAGATCACTAACTGGTGTCCATGGTTTGGTGTAAATTAATTCAGGCGCATACAATATAATTACCTTTTAAAAGACGTAATAAAAATATATTTTGGGCCATTTTTTACACAGAGCCTATTATTTAATTATATCTGGTTAGAAAAAAACATGCTCTTTCCTGAAAAAAATTTCCCGATTTAACTTCAGATTTCAACATTAATTACTCTGTCCAGATGAGTACGGATCATCAAATATGGAGTCAGATTTTAATAAGCCTACACAGTGACTCTTTAATTTTTTCTTAATGGCGTAATACTTGTAATAAGCAAATAGTGCTGAACTCTAGTAACCAAATCAGTGGCATCCTTCCAAGAAAACCACACTCAAGCGATGGGAGCCAAAAAGGCAGTGACTCACAGAGGCTGGTCTTTATGACACGTTGGAAGCTTGCAACACTTTTACTTAACAAGCCTTTCTCGTTGCCCTATTCACGAGTCACTCAACACGTCATTATTTAGAGTGACTTTTGTTCCAACTTTATCAATGATTATGAGCGAAGTGGACTTCGTTTTTGTTGGTTAAACCAACACACAATGCACAACAACAACGAACGAGGTTTCTCCTTTTACTGCTTGCCAATTTTTCTAATTAACCATTTAAAGCCGCAGCGGCTCAAGCGCCATTAAATCTTCTTCCTCCCTTCAACAACCACTGGAGATTCCGACGAAGAGTAATCATCGGGCTGGACTATCCTTTACAACACTTATTGCATTTTTTAATGATATGCGAATTCTCTTTGTTCTGTTTATAGCATCATCATCCCTAACCAAGCACATTGAAAGGGAGATAATCCACCACAAGCCATACGATACATTAATTCAAGTTCGCTACGTACATTGCAACACGATTGTTCAGACACTGACAGGGCGTGAAGAACCCGGAGAAGCAAAGTTGGCGTAGGTATTGTGTCAATATTAGATATTTTTATATCAATTATATAGATAGACAATAAGAGATAATATAAAATAGAAAGAAAAAATTTGAAAAATGTAGATAAGAAAGATTATGATATTGAATTGATAAACAAAAAAAGAAGAATATATATATAGAAAGAGAAGATCGGACAGCCACCTCCCACTGGAGAGGCAAAGTTAATTTGGAAAAATCGAAGAGTGCTTTGCACCATGGAATGAAATCCCTGTGATCCCCAGGTGGGGTCTGCGTGGGTTTGGGGCGTCATCATCAGGGAAAAAGCCTTTAGCTCCATAAGGAGCAACCCCTCGACGGCCTTAGCGTATTCATGCAAATAGATTCTGGATCACTCCATTCTTGATTGAACTTGAGTTATTTTGGCTGCTTGCAGAATGCCAACCACAATGCATTTCATCAAATATTAAAGCTTAGATTTATTATGTCTGCATGTAGGATGCACCCAGTATCGCTTGCAGCTTGTAAGCAAAGCCAACTAGTATATAAAACATTATATATATATATATATTTTTATTTATACTGTAATTTTGAAAAAGGCTCTCGGCTAAACAGTTGCATAGCTTCCCCTATTAGGCATGAAGCTGAAGGCAGAGCCACAAATCCCATACTTCCCAAGAAAAAAATTGCACTAGCAGCCGATTACAGGGAAAGAGATTTCATTCCCAATTTTAAGAGAACCAGTCCATCCTGGGAGAGAGGGAACAATCCATGGACAACAGTCCTTTGGGACCACTGTTATTAAAATTGGGATTTTGGGACATATAATTGTCTTAATATGGAAAAGTCATGTTTTTATTATTCTAGTCCCCACACCCCTCTGACAAGGTCAAGATGGGACGTTAAATGACTCTTGAACCAGACAGACCGACCAGCCGATCATACCTCCATGTACTTTTGTGTCACAATATTTCAAAAACCATTGAACATTTAGATTTCAATTGGCAGATATCTTATCCTCATGACAATATCTCAACCTGATTAGATTACCACTGTGATTGCGTGAATTATTTTGTCATGGCAGCCATCTCGGTACTGGCTTTGTGTACGCAACTTTTCAAAAACCGTTCAAGACTGGAGTTTTCAAATCATTATACAGATTTGTTCCGCATACCATCAACAAAGGTGGGGGGCTCCGGAGAGTATCAGCTCCTTGGGATTTTACAATTCTCTAACGGCTCATGGAGGGAACTATTCATATGCAATAGATTGATAAGGAAACAACCCACCAGACAGCGCAATAATTTGGTTTACTCCAAACAGGTGACACAACCAAATTAAGCACTTTGTTCATGGCAGTTTAGCTTGAGTTTTTTTAAAAATGGCTTTGAAGGAATAGAAAGGTGTATCCCTGGAGGTCATAGTTGAGCGATTGATACGTTCTGCTGCTTTATCAGTAAAGGTTGGTGAATCTTTCGAGTTGATGAACATCCCAAGAAGCATCGACCCACCAGAGCCAGGTGCTTTACGATGCAGCACTCCTCTCTGACGTCTCGCCAACATGTTGCAAATTGTAGAGTTTTCTGCACTGGGAAGAAAACGTTTCCAACTTGTGATTTTGCTGTAAGTTGCAGCATTGTAAAAACGCTGATATTTTTTTCAGCTTAATCTCTCTCCTAGTGATAATCTGGTTGAACAATAACCGAAATCGAGCCACTTGGACCAATCGGGAAAATGGAACGTGAGCCTGTTTAGTACCCAGCTCTTTGGGACTGATTTACACACGTTGTGGTTGGCGAAGTTGAACGTGTCCATCTGAGTGCACACAGTAAAATAATATAATTTATTACACGTAGGAAAATTTTCTGTCATAATTTATCAAAATCTTTTACGCTGATTTTTTTTTTCTGCCAAATGTTCTGAAATATGTAATGAACAACAAACAATGAGCAAATTTTCCTTTGCTTGCAGAGCCTACTTTTGAATGTAAAATTAAATATATATATATTATGGCATCTCCATCATTTCCGTTCTCTTCGTTAAATCCACCACCAGGAAGATTAATATTTCCTGACCTTTCCAATCATTCAGGTCAGCGGGTTGGGTGCCGCGCAGCTTTACCGGAGCATTGAAATATAAATAGTTCATAATTTCCTCAAGTCTCGTCTCTCTAGGTCCTGCCGATTGGCTGCGAAGGACATTCAAAACAATGGGGGTGCAATAAATAATAAATAAATAAGATAAGATAACAAATTTACATTTCGCTTTGCAAACAGCTCTGGGACGAGCTGTTTCGATGGCCAAATGAAACCCACAGGTACCACAACGGAGAATCACCACCTTCCAACAGTCCAGCCAAGACCACTGGCAAGATCGGGCCACGCCGAAGTCGCTGGGGGGGAGTGCATGCCGTGCGTTTCCCGCACCCTAATGGGAAAACTCTCACCTTTGCCTAATAATTTCTTCCTGGGACATCCTTTGCAATAATGCAGTCTCCCGCTGGACAGCGCACATAATATGTTCGTTCTGTTTTCCAAAAGCGTTAGCTGCGAATCAAGTAACCATTTCTGTTCCGTTTTGCTGTGCACGTTATTGCGAACGATCTTAACACCCTCACTCCCCTCCAACACACTCCACCCAGGTTGTTCCCCTCCATTGCATTCACAGCCCCCATCCTACTTTCCTTCCCATTCCCGCGTTGCTTCCCCCCCACTAATGTATTTCTTATTTCCTTGGGGAAAGTAATAACACATGTGGTAAGTGCACACTGCATATGGTGCATCTTCCCTGCCATGAAAGCTATATAAGCCACACGCAACGATGAGAGAAAGGGCAATAGAACGTTAAAAAACGTTAAATAACAAAATTGGCATTGTGCTGAAAATTAAGCCTTTCTGTTAACTGTTTTGTTTATGAAGGGGTGGGGGACTTGTTCCAAAACTTTCAAGCTATGCAAGAAGACAACAAACAAAGGAATATATATATATATATATATATATATTATAATAATTAATAATATACATGTTCAAGCCAACAGAAGAATGCTGACATTAAGTTTACATAAATTATGCCAACACATCAACTCCAAAACTCGATTTGTGCCTGCTGACTAGTCAAGTTAGAGGATCGATTTGGTTTAATTAAAGGAGCCCTAATATGGTCAAGAATAAACGTCAGCAATTTGGTTGACTGAATTTAGCCCAATATCTAGGGCCAAAAATCTAGATCGACATCTCTTGCGTGTGTGTCCTATGTTTGTGATCATAGGCTTCATTCAGTCTGCAAAGGCTGATTACCATTACAGATGCCTCCCTAGTTTTGGAGTTGAGTTTGGTGGTATAATATATATATATAATATATATTATATTTTATATTTATACATGACGTGAGCATCACATCATAAATGTCAGTGTGCTTTCTTTGGTTGAATTTAATATTCCTGGCCTGCAAAACCTCTTAACTGGTGAACAGCATGGCAGAGAGACAATGTGTTCGCGTAGCAGGTGAACACTTGTTGCTGCAGGTTGTGCAGCAAAGCACTGTGATTGGATCGATCTGTGCCCTGTGCCATCGTAAGTTAGGGTGGTTTTCAATTATATATATATATATATATAATATATAATATATATATATATGTTACTTGGACCCGCCATTCGAGGATTGCGCTATTCGAGGGAACATAAATTCAGCCCCGTGTATTCGCTGTATTACAAAATGTAACCTGCTTTGAATTTGTGGCCCTGGTGCTTCGCGAAATTCGGGGGTTTTCTGCAGTTGAAAAAACAAAATTTCCACGGAAACTGACGCACATCTGTTCTGTTCTGCTGTACCGGCCAGCTTGGCTGCTGGGTAAGCTTTCAATTTCTTAGAAGCACAGCTGTGCCACTGAATGCTGTGCCATCTACCATTCATCCATCCATCCATTTTGGACCATACTCTGTGCAGAGCTTGGTGCGGCCTTAGCACACACTCCTTGCTATTGGACACAATCTTGGACGGTCGCCACTCGACACTGAACCAGTATGCTGGCACTCATTTTTGCCGACTCGGAAGGCGATGAACGGCTGGAGTTCAACCCCACCCGGTTTTTAATTCAGCAGTCAACAGGGCTCAAACTCCAGGACCCTTAAGTTGCTAACCAGCCACCCTAATTACTTAAGCCAAACACCAGGCTACTGGGAACATAAATCAGCTCTAAAACACATCTTCCACAAAGCCGGCATGGTAAAACGAGCTGCATGTACACTACTGTAGTTGTACTAGAATGCAAAAAACGTATTCTTCCACGAGCCATGCTATAACAGTTCCCAAAACAGATTTCTACCAGGCATGCTTATAAGCGAGCTGGATGTACGTTACAGTACAGTATATAGTAATGCATGAAAAAAAACATAATATCTTCTTCGAGCCATGGACATAAAACAGTTCCAAAACATATCTTCCATTCCAGCCCATAGTAGGGTGGATATACTGATTCCGGCTCACTTTTTCCGCCCCATGTAAATGAAATGGGGGATTTTCAGAGATTCACCACTTTTTTTTTCCCATAAAAAAAATAAACCCCCTTTTTATCGCGTTTTTTCGGCTGCTTGTGGCAGGGGTTTAGCGCTTTTTTGTGAGAGCAATGTTTTAATGGGCCGGATGCACTTTCCCTGGACGCCTCTTACTACACAGGGATATGGTAACACCTATTCTAACCGGGGCATTCACCGGGATCAAGTTACACTTGGTACTACACTTTGCCGACCTCGGATGGATGACAGGACTGAGTCAACCCCGCTGTGTTTTATAATTCAGCAGCTGAAGGGGAATTCGGAAACTGCGGTGACACTGGGAATCCCAAGCCGCCACTTCTACCCTAAGCCACACCAGCTTTTGTATATATATAACCCAGGCTATATTTATTGTCTTCCCCTTTTTAACCTAGGGACAACTCTTTTTCAATATAACCAATGCATATTGATTTTAAGCTCACACATTGAACCTATAAGATTTGTTCATTTCTCACAAATTCTTCAATAGTTATTTTCTTTGGCACAAATAATCCCATCTTAAAATATTTAAAAACAAAACATTTGAATCTTTATATGTTTTCAAGATACCTTTTGTGCCATTAGAAATGATATAACTTTCTCTTAATGATCCTCATCTGACCAACCTCCTGAGCCCACAAATATCATTTTGAGATTTAATAGTAATTGTTTTCCATTGTTTATTGATAACCTCAAAAGTTTCTGTCCATTCAAAGATTCGAAGTATATACCTTAATCCAGATAGATAAAAGAAGGACATCACATTTTTGATCCACCATCGAGTAGGAATATTTTTTTATTTCTTCAAGCCCAAACCTTAGTTTCGGTAAAATGGGGAAATAAAATGTTTTCAAATACTCGTGCTTGAAAATGAAGTCATAATGCCCTCAGTCATTTCCCGTGTGGGACACACGCCCTGAAAAATTCCAACAGATTAAGGTCAGACCAATTTCCTTTCGTTTGTTATAAAATGAGCCGTCAGTCGTAAACTTTGGTCTGAATGCTTATATTTTTTCCTCAACTTGTCCTGTTGAGAACGATTGAACATGAACCTGTTATTTCGGTCCTGAAGAAGAAGAGAAATTCCATTACAATATCGGTAGTAATGTTTGGGTGTTCTTTCCTCTGAGATCAGTGAAGGCAACTGATTATTAATTAAATCACTGTAATGACGAATATAAATGTTGGTTTTTTCTTCAACAGATTGTCTCCAATAACAAACATCGTTGATCGCGTATGTGAAAATGAATTATCCGAATTACACGATGGTCTGGGCAAAGTAATGTCCTGATTTTGTAAACAAGAGATTCGGTTTTCAGGGGGAATGAGAGAATAAATTACCGACTGGGAAAACAATTGTTAACACCTCCTCTAATCTTTAAAAGGCCCGCTAGTGAGAAATACGCCACGTGAAATGTGTGAGTTTTGTGTGAGTGTCCCTGTCCATCTGCCTTGTCTCTGTCTATCTATTAATCCATCCTGCCTATATGTCTCTTCTTTATTGTCTCTGTATATCTATTTATTCATCTGCTAATATCTGACTATATGTCTCTTCTCTGCTTGTCTCGGTCTATCTCTCTATTTCTAGAGGGTTGAACACATTTTATTTTTATTTTCAGTTTAAACCTGCCTGGATGAAACCGAGTGCGCAAGTTAATCTCTGCAGGAATCTGACCTCTGACACTGCAAGACGATTTGAAGCAACTGCTGGATATATCATCTGTTTTTACAACTGAAATATTCAATATTATCAATGTTGTAATTAATAATGCTTTCGCTTACATAATATCTGATTTTGGAATTATAAAAAAACGAATCAAGACATTAAAGGAGGGGGGGGGGGGGGGGAGGGGGGGGGTAGGTGCGCTCCCAATGACCCATCACCCTCATCCCAACTCTCCCCTCCCCGTGTGGTGTGTGGGGAAGGGTGGGGGTGGGATGAGGGAGGTGGTGGGTCAAAGGTGGGGCGGCAACAGGGGGGATGAGGGGGGGTGGGCTTGTTGTGGGAGGGGCTGTTGTGGGCGGGGCTTCGGTGTGGGAGGGGCTTGTGTGGGAGGGGCTTTGTGTGGGTGGGTCAAAGGTGGGATGAGGGGGGAGGGCTTGTGTGGGAGGGCTTGTGTGGGATGAGGGGGGGTAGGGGCTTGTGTGGGTCGGGCTTCGGTGTGGGAGGGGCTTTGTGTGGGAGGGGCTTTAGTGTGGGTGGGGCTTTGTGTGGGAGGGACTTGTGGTGGGTGGGGTCCAAAGGTGGGAATGAGGGGGGAGGGCTTTGTGTGGGCGGGGCTTCGGTGTGGGAGGGGGCTTGTGTGGGTGGAGCTTATGTGGGAGGGCCGAATTGTGGAATGAGGTTGGGTGTGGAATGCAATGGAATTGTGGAATGGGTGGATTGATGGAGCTAGTGTGGATGGGTGAATATTTTTAATTAATAACATGTTTGTGTGTGGGGAACTAATTAACTAATCACCTAAATTATGGTGAAATATGAATGAATGTGGGTGGAAGCTTGGTGTGTGGTGTGGAGCTTGTGTGGAGCTTGTGTGGGGTTTGTGTGTGGTGGGGTTAGTGGGTGGGGTTTTTGGGTGGGGCGGGGCTTGTGTGGGTGGAGTCAAAAGGGCGGAAGTCCAAAATTTCAAATTTATTGGAGCCTTTGTTAGGGGTGTGTGTGGGGTTTGTGTGGGTTTGTGTGGGCGGGGCTTGTGTGGGCGGGGGCTTGTGTGGGGGTGGAGTCAAAAAGAGGGGCGGAAGTCAAAAAAATTAATTTATCTTTGTCTTTTTGTAAATTCTTGTGAATAAATGACCTAAAATCTCTTCCCCTTTTAAATCAATTATCTTATAAGTCCAGGAAAACCGTATCTATTACATCAACCAATTTTAAAAAAAGTTCTTCGTCCATACGTTCAGTAAAACCTTTTTCAAAATGAGATTCCACCTGTATTTCTTACGATATCAACCACTTTGAAACTTAAGGTTTCTTCTGACATTAATCCTTTTTTTTTATTTTAATTTTTTGTAAATGTTTCTGATGGTTTTCAATATTTGTTGACGATGGAATCCGTGTTATTATACTTATCCACAATAATCCCTGATAAAAGATAACCATTGTTGACGAGTTGTGTGAATTTTTTTAATATAGTCTCTCCTTTAAGGTACGATTAAAACGTTCGCAACAACCGGCCGTTCCCTTCATTAAAGGTACTGTATAATGTAATACGTTATTCTTTAGAAAAAATTCATAAATGTCTTGTTTATAAACTCCTCTACCCTCATCAGTCCACAATTTTTTTCGGTTTTCTCACTTACTTTATGAATATCTGTTGAAAGGCTAACTAGAGTATTACCTTTTGTTTTTTGTAATGGGAACGAACCCAGCATATCTACTCCTCAAAATCAATAACGGTTAAAGCATACATTGACCCTTATCATTATTGAGTTCATCCATCAAGCGGACCAGAAATATATCAACTTCCCCTTGGAATAAACTTCCTCTACGAAACTTTGTGAATATTGGGTTTATTGTAATTCATCAGCTAATTGCTCTTCAGCTCCTTAATGAACATCTTAGAGCTGCAAGTTTTTTGAAATTTCCAGTCCAAGTTCAATTTAGCACTGAGTCAAATCTTCTTCACGATAAACCTATCAACTTTTTCATCTCAGGTGTGGATTTTGTATCAAAGAGACAAATTATACAACATTTCTCTATGCGGCTTCATGCTTTTCTCAAGTTGTGGGAATTCCCATAATCAATTCGTGTCTCATTGCACACTTCATCAACTCTATTGATAGGCTTACTCCGATTTAGGAATTGTCCTGGCTCATCTAATCTTTATCCAAGTTTTGTGCCTGACCACAGAAAAGAATACCCTGAAGATGTAATTCCCCGGTATTCCAGTAGTTTGTAAATTTACTTCCTATAGAAAACTTTTGTATATCTCCTCCGAGTTTGTTATTGGAGATAAATTTGATTTTTTTTTTGAACGCACACACCGACATATACTTTTTGGTTAACCCTGTTATTTTTAACTTTTAATATATGAAATAATTTTTTAGTATAGTTTTTTTTTTACATTTGAGACAAATAACTCCATTATTTATGAGAAAAATTCCTGCAGAGGCAAAAACCTTTTAAGTTTCCAACTGACATTTGAATCTTAATTTTTAAAATACATAAATAATCCTCAGACAATGCCTTCACTCTTCTCCCTCCATTTATTTAAGAAAAAAAAAAATGAAAACTTTGAATTAAAGAATAATTTGTTGTGCCAATAGCCTTGCTTGCGAAAGTATTGTAAATAGACTTGTTTATTCCTTTGTTTTCCTCACTCGTGGTTGAGTAATTTTCTGTATACAACCATCTTTTTTTTTAATCTCACCGGTTTCATTATTTTGATATTTTAATTTCTTCTCTCTCGTTCCTACCTCTTCCCTCACACTCTCTTCTCTCCTTTCCTCCCTCTCTCCTTCCTCTCTCTCTTCCCTCCCTCTCCTCCTTCTCTCTCTTCCTCCCTCTCCTCTTCTCTTCTTCTTCTCTTCTGCCTTCCTACTTCTCTTTCTTCCTCTTTCCTCCTTTCCTCTTTCTCTTCTTTCTCTCTCTCCTCTCTTCTCTCTCTTCAACCCTTCCTCATCCCTTACTATCCCCCTTGAATCGCTTACACCCATAGAATATCAACAATATATTCATCAAGGATTTTCTTGTTATCCTAACATCCAAAAATAATTTTTTTTTTACAACAGAAACCATAAAATTTCTTTTGAATTTCTAAAAAGAGCCTTTACGTTTTCTTAACTTTATAATTTTTTTTCAATTATTACATTCTAATTAACTAAAGTTGTCGGTTTACAATCATCAGCATAAAGCAATACTTTTTATTGAAATACTCATTCTTATGTTGGTAGAACAATATTTATTAAAATACCGAATACCTTTTCTTGAAGGTAATGCCCTTGGACAACAGAATGATAATTTTCTTGAAGCCTTCTTGGCCGCTCATTATCGTATTAGAAATATATGTTAGAATAATTAGTGACACGAAACACTCCCCATCTTCCATAGTTAATCATTTTGTATTTCCCTACTTATTACATATAATCCTGTTTTTTCCTTGTTTTTCATGAGATAAACAAGGGCAAAACCAATTATTATATTTTACCCTTATATAAAATTCTTTTATTTGTTGTTTACTAATCGTGGCTCCACAAAACCATTTCTCTATACCAAGTGGATAATATCTTCCCTTACGAGACTGATTTATTGCTCCAGGTCTTCGAGGTTAATTTTAGAATGAACCAATTAATACCCTAAATCATTCATATCAATACCGCCCATTGTTCTATTCTCATACAAATCATCACGCCCTTCTTTATAAAAATTTATTTTAATTCGAACTGTGATTCTGTATGAACCTGGAAGAGTAAAATCAACCACTTCTGTATCTTGGAATACACAGCCGTTTTTATTTAAAAAAGGATAGTATATTGTGATAATCGCATTAATCTCAACCAAGTCTTCTGCGTCAGTCGAGGCCTTGGATAATTTTTTAATTTATGACATTTTTCATATTAATATTTTTGGTTATTTATATTATGTCCGTTTCAGCTGTGCCTTTGTGTAAATAATTTGATAATCAATATCCAGTTCTTGGGATACACCAAAGATAGGAACCATCTTTAACCAACATAAGTCATTTATATTAGATTAAAATAATGTCATAAAATATTTATTTTTGTCGAGTTGAAATAACCACATATAGACATTAAATTGACCACAACAGCTTAGAATTTAATTCTTGGGACTTTGAAATGTTGATAAACAACCATTCTGTAAAGAATTTTGATAACTTTCAACAGGTGTGGAAACCAAAAAAACTATCAAAATAATATTTGTCTTGACTAATGTAAGAAATACAAACCCAATTAGAACCGTTCCCATTTATTTATCTTTCTAATGTTCATAATAATATTCTTTGTAATGTTTAGGCACGTTTGTTAATCATCTGCTCATACAAAATAACCACTTATGATTTTTAATTTCTTACAATATTTGACAAGTTGTTAAAATTTGATGTTGTTTCTTTCCAAATTTCCAACCACTCATCAATCTCATTTAATTTATTAGAAAGATAAATCCATTCCCCTTTTAGTTAATTTTACACCTGCTTGTGGCGAATAGAAGCAAGGCAATATCTCCCAACTAACAATCTCGCTTTATCAAGGCAGACTCAGAGTTTTTCAGCAAATCTAAACAATTAACACCACTTCCACTAATTTGTTTTCTCCACTCTTTAGTTTTATTTCTTTCCAATTCTTTTTGAGCCTGGAGTCTGAGCCTTCCTCTCGTTGGCAGTTTTTCACCGCTGTTGAAAATACCACCCGTCAAATGCCTTCCAACCGCACTTAAACCACAAATAAAGGAATTAGAAAGGGAAGAAATCCCCTGCCACTCTCTCCTTCTTATTGAATATTTTTCAAACATTGGTTTTGTCATTTTAATTTAAAGTGAGCCAGTATCATCAAGATTTTAACCTTTCCTCTGTGAGCAAAACATCAATTCTATTGCTCCTTTTCTCTGAATTGTATTAACGTTAATCGTACAAAGGCTTTTGATTTTGAACACAAGGAATGATAGTTTATGAAGAAATTGAATTGATTAACAATACCACCACGTTTGGTACTTTGCCACTCATTTATTACTAAAAAAGTTATGTGAGACATCATCCACCATTATCGTGTTTAATCTGGCAATTCTGTTTTCTTCCAAAGCAAACAGATCATGTAATCAACTTCTTCACTCTCTCCTCTTTCAATGTAATAAGGGAAGTATCGCACTCGATTAGACTTATAGTTTTTCCTTTTGCGCGCTCAAGGTCAAACGCATAGATTGGTAATAACAAACTTTTAAAATGCTGTCATATCAAAAATAGGTTTTTCTTTATTTCCATTACTTTCAACCACACCTTTTTGGGTAGACTTTGTATGCTTCAAAGCAAATCATTTTTTTCCCAATAAATTTCCAAATCTATCTCGTGGATAAAGATGTTCCATCTAGAGAAACGCGAAGTTGTTTCAGCCTTAGCATTATACTCAATGCATTATATCCTTATCAGTCGCACGTATCCACCATCTGGCTTTTTAAAAATGATCCACAGATTATCGTGGCTTCTTCCAGACACAATTCCACGTGTAAAAGTAGTTTGGTTGAAGTTTAACGTTTGAATCTTTTCTTTTTGAGGTAATGATACACTGAGTGGTTTTTCTTTGAGTTAAGTCTTCGATTCAACATCTTCTGTTTTAAGAATTAAGGAGTAGTATTCACTGATTAAAATCCAACTCATTTCCTCAATTACAATTTATCGTTCAACTCAAACGGCACTACCAACACCAAAAAGCAATCTATTTTTCGATTATCATTTCCTTTGTAGTTGTAATTCTAAATTTAGACCATACAGAACTTTTATCAATGATCAACAAAATCTCAAATATACCTTTAAGAGGAAAACTGCCACAAAGTAAAACTATTTTTCCCCTGCTTTTGTAATCATCAATTATACATTCCTTCCTTTGAGTAATTATCCGGGTTCCCTGTGTTTGTTCCCGTTGACATATCAGGAATAAAACCTTCGACAGACCCTTTCCTCATTCTTATCACTGAATGTATAGAGTGTAGAATTTCAATCATTTCCAGATAACAGCAGAGACATAAAGTCAAAACCGCTTCAACTTCTTGTGTTCCATGTACAACGACCACTATCAAAACATTTTACAGAAGAAATCAATCTTACGAGTGTAGCGTTTGTGTAATTCCAGCCTTGTGAAATTTAATTTACACAACAGAACTTTCGATAGATTCAAAATAGGTTTGGTGATTATTTTATTCCAAACTTTTTTGTACCGATTTGGCATTCCATATGATTACGTTATTTGCATTTACTGAAGTAAATCCTTCCTTTTTTTAGTGGAGTTGAGATAATATCACATCCAATCATAGATACTATCAATTGCTTCCATACTTTGTATTTATTTAGGAAAAAGATGTTAAAACTTTTGAAAACCCAAGTATTTATATTATTTAGTTGTTTGGGAGCAGATTTGCCTTTTTTAATTTCTTTTATTGCTTGTATTATGAGATTCCCTTTGGGCATCTCTTTTATACTCTTACAGCACCTGCTACATTTTCCCACAGCAGAAGCAGTTGAACCAATTAGGGTCTTTATGTTTAAAGAATAGTTGGAAACCGAATACACATTAGAGTATAATTATCCCATCTCCTCTAAATTGATTGGTCGACACCCCTTTGCTCAGGTTATAGTATCCCTCTACAAGATACATACCTTCAACATC
>CM068964.1:89182032-89200500 GCA_035128595.1 Eptatretus atami
TGGAATGGAGTCCTCCCTTGGCGGGCTCGAAATGTCCACCTTCATTTTGGTAAGGAGTCACGATTCATGGACCAAGCTGTGAAGTTTTCTGTTTTCAAAAGTTTTGTGCTGAGGGCTCTCTCCAGGATCGTTACTGAGCCCTGGACAGCTTCCAACTGTAGTTTGTTTGTAATAATATTCCCAGGGATGGTTTTTAGCTCACCTGTAATGTAGTTCAGGGGAGCTTATGGGATGGTGCGTTGTCCGTCCGTCCATCAACAAATACTTGCAACTTCTCAGAAACTACACATACAATTTCAATGAAATTTGACCACAACCTTCATCACCGCGTGATGGGCGTTAAAAATAAAAAACGGGTCGAAGGGGTCGAAATAAGGAGTTACGGGAAGGAGGGGAGGGGGAGTGGCTTGCCCCCCGCCCCCCCCAATAAGTAATTACCTTTCTTGCTCAAATGAAACACAATTCTTTGAAAATTCACTACAAACCTTCTCACCGCATGACGCTACCAAAGTTTGTTCACTAAATTCACAAAATCCGGCTCTAAGGATTTAAGGGGGGGTTGTCCACCAAAATATAGATTTGCTTTTTCTCCAAACTACACATTACAATTCTGATGAAACTTGACCACCATCTTCACCACCCGTGATGTAGAAAGTTTGTTTCACGACATTAAAAAAAAAATTGGGTTTAGGAGTTCTAGGGGATGGGGGGTGCCCCCCCCCCCAAATTGTATTTGCTTTTCTTTTCTGAAACCACACACAATAGTTTTGATGAAACTTGACCACAAACCTTTATCAACTGCAAATGTACCAAGGTTTGCCTCATGGCACTAAAAAAAATCCATAGGTATTTTACTTTCTTCATGTTATATATTTGTGGGTCAGTCCATTGCCTCACCAGTGGTTGCCTGGTATCTTATCCAGCCACTACCAGGTGAAGCACCCAGGAGTTTGTCCCAATTGTTTAACATCTCTGTGAGTTCCTTGTCATCAAAAATCCTGAAGCTTGCCAGCTATCACTGGTACAACTTAGTGCAATTCTTCAGCTTCCAGGATCTTTTCACTTCCATTCTTGAGGTCCTTTGGTGTTTGGTCATTTTTCTTGAATTTCTGCTCGTTAGCCAAAATCACTGTATTAACACCTTCAAAGCAATGCCCTCATTTCCTTTTTTGCACCGAAGTATTGATTATCTGGTTGCATAGCTTTGTTTTCGATGTTCATGCTTGAAATGAGATCATTATGTTGTTGTGACGGTAGGGTAGTTCCAAATGTTTTCAGCGATTATCTTTTGGTTTATTTCCCTACAAATTTTCGGAACTGGGAAATCAAAGTTTTTGCAGATAATGCCAGCGGATACTAATACAAATCTGTTGTGTAGTGTGTGTGTACGCTGTTCGACATGAGTTTTTTTTGTGTGTGCTTTTCGAATCATTCCAGCCAAAGATATCATTCTATGCCTGGTGTTTGGCTTAATGTTAGGGTGTAGGTTGGGATCCTAGGATGCTGGAGTTCCAAATCCCACTTGCTGTTGAATTAATTTAACCCCCGGGTTGGGGTTGATCAGCCTGTCATCCTTCCTAAGGTTGGCAAAATGAGGCCAGCTGTCCTGGAAGTCCTGTGTCAGAGTGGTGACCAGTCCAGGGATTGTGCCCAATAGCGAAGGAGACTGCTTAGGCAGCACCAACACTTGCAGAGAGTATGGTCTCAATTCTAATTTTGCATATGGCAGCTTAGCTGCCAGCGGTAAGCTATCATTTCTTGGAAGCACGACTGTATTGCTGGATGCAGTTGTCCTTCCACCAGTTACACACTGGGTACTCATTTCTCAAACTCGGAGGATGACAGGCGCGAGTCAAACCCCCTGTGTATTTAATTCAAAAGCCAATGGGGCTTGAACTCAGGACCACTAAGATCCCAAGCCGCCCCTAACACTAAGCCAAACCCACCCCAGGCTTATATGTTCTCAATGGAAGGATATCATTCATCTCTCTTCTGCCATTCTCTGGTTCACGAGTGCCAGCCAGAGTGGACGACTATATTCCGTTATGGTTCTGTGTGTCTGTCTGTCCAGAGCATACTCCGTGGACTTTGAATCCGATCTTGAGAAAACTTGGTTATAGTGTTCGATAATCACATGTCTAGTTGTGTTTTCCTGGATGAGTGGCTTGCTACGCCCATTGTGGGCGGAGCCACGCCCAAAAATAGCCATTTTTAGGGGGTTAGTCAGATTAAAAATCAATCTTCTCCATAGGGAATTGACTGAATGGAATGGTTTCTTCCGTATGTTGAATTAGCAAAATGATTATCTAAAACTGTTGTTGTCCGATTTTTTCCATTTTCGTCCAAGGTCAAGGGTCCGCAAGGTTCAAAAACTTAGAAAATTGCGAATTATTGACAAATGAAAATCATACGACTGGCCCAAACTTTGAGAGCGGATGGATGACAATATTTTTTATTGCATAATCTTGAGGTCATTCCCGCACCTAAAGTCTTGAAAACCATTTTGGCTCTATCTCGAACACCTTGCCCGATGGCGCCCCCTTCAAGTTTGTTTTTCACGCTGCATTCATCCAAAAAAGTATGGATAATCGAGGAGTGCGAAATGCCAATATAGCCTATATGACAGTATATTATTTCTTGGATATGTTCCGAGGAAGTTTTGCGGCACCGAAGGTCATAATCTGTGACCTTTTATTTTGACCTTTAATAGGCCACAAAGGTCAAATTTTTCAAAAGTCTGTGGGAATCGAACCGGCGTTTTCGACCTTCTTCGACGAACTACTCCAAAAGCATAAATGCACGTATCCCTGTTTCCTTATTTTAATTCCAGAACCATTGCTTTGTGACCTTTAAAGGTTATGATCAAAGGGTCAAATTTTGAAAAGTGTTGAACGAAACCGGTTTTCGAACCATTTTTGCAAGTGTTGATTGAAGGCACTAAATTAATTATAAGCTTGGTCAAAAATTATCACATTTTCTCATCAATCGTGCAATCCACTCGTCGTACGCTCGTACAATTGTCACGGTTTTTATTATTTTTCTCACACCGTGCTGGAACATACAACAAGATTGTCCTTAGGGCAACATTGCAAACTTGCACAATAATTGCTTTTAATTTATATCTATCAGTTACTTTTCTGGCACATTTTCTTCAGACTGCTTTTTCGAGTTAATTTAATTTTCTCACCATTTCTCTAACACATTCACAAAGGCCTAGGGCACACACACGACTTACAACCACAAGCACGCACACACCCCCACCAGCAGAATAGCAACATTTGTGAGGCATAGCTCGTCACCTACCTTCCCCCTTGTACTTGCTCTTCCCCCTCTTCATAGGCTTCCCCTTGCTCCTCTCCCCTCCCCTCCTCTCTCAAACTCCCCCCCCCACCCACCTGCTTAATACCCCCGGACAGTGAAGCGACAGGTTGGTACTTTGCTCGTTCGGACAATAAAAATAGAAAAGAAAAAATAAGAAAAATCTAGTGTTAAGAAAGATTATTAGTAGAAAAAGAAAAGAAGAAGGAAAAGAAGATACTATCGAAGAGAAAGTTGGCATTGTTACGAGGTGGACGCCTAGTACGGAATGACCAACAGGAAAAAAAAGATGGGTTTGCACCATGGTAATGACATCCCACGTCCAACTGGGAGTCAATAAAGGGTGGCGGGCCGTCGAGGAAAAAGCCTGCTTCGTAAAGGATGGATCCCCCTTGAGTGCCTTAGTTTATATTGATCGGTAGTTAAAATAATAAAAATAATTTGAAAATATCAATGTGAAGAAAGATTTTTGTATAGAAAATAGAAAAAGACAGAAGAAAACTGAAGAAAAGAAGATTATATATTAGAAAGAATGTTGGCCCTTATGGCGATGTGGCAGGTCCAAAGACGACTGTGGCGGTAAATATCGAAGAAATGGCTTGCACTTATGAGACGAATCCGCGTCTGACCGGCGGGAGGGGTTATCTGAGAAAAATGCCATGAAATGGCTCCATAAGGATGACCCCTCGATGCCTTAGCGTATTAATTATTATACACAAAAGCAAAAAGTAACCGTCCCAAATGCGGAAATGTTGATGAGCTTTTTCAAAATCCATCCACTACCACCAACCTTCCTTCCTTTCCCCGCTTCCCACTGACTTTCAAGGCCTGTTCTGGACCTGCTCATGAGATTGAAAGGCTGTTTAATGAACCGTCTCTTTTGGCCTCCGTTGACATTCTAATACTTTGTTCAATTCTCGGGTTCTGGATTTTCACGCGACTTCATGCACAGTTTCAAACAGAATGACATAACCATGGCAACGGTTTTTCAACCCAAGTAAATTGATGATTTACCTATTCCAACACAGATAATCGTGTGACAGGTACAGGGCAAGAGGTGGAGTTTCAATAAATGCAAAACAGACAGTGTTTGGGGAGCGAAATACGCGTGCCCAGTGAAATAAGAAGAGGATGATTGTAGTATGTGACCCAAGAAAATTCATCTGGGACTCAATATCAAAGCCCTACATGGACGACGACCTAATGCCTTGTGGCACGACTTTATTAATAACAACACTAAACTTGAGAAATATGACATTTAATAAAAGAATGCTGGATTGAACATTGTTTGGAATGTTCATCGAGGCTCGTGGAGACATGAACACAGAACAGCCAATGACGTTCACGGGCGAGCAAACAAAACTTGACACAAAAGTTGAAATCCAAAATCCAAAAAGATCACTAACTGGTGTCCATGGGTTTGGTGTAAAATTAATTCAGGCATACAATTAATTACTTTTAAAAGAGTAAAAAAATATTATTTTGGAGCATTTTTACAACAGAGCCTATTAATTTAATTATATCTGGTTAGAAAAAAAACATTGCTCTTTCTGAAAAATTTTCCCGATTAACTTCAGATTTTCAACATAATTACTTGTCAGAATGAGTACAGGATCATCAAATATGGAGTCAGATTTTAATAAGCCTACAGTGGACTCTTGAATTTTTCTTAAATTGGCGTAATACTTGTAATAAGCAAATACGCTGAACTCTAGTAACCAAATCAGTGGCATCACTTCCAAGAAACACCAATCAAGCGCATGGGAGCCAAAAAGGCAGTGGACTCACAGCAGGCATGGTCTTTATACACGTTGGAAGCTTGCACACTTTTCTTAACAAGCCTTTCTCGTGCCCTATTCACGAGTCACTCAACACGTCATTATTTCAGAGTGACTTTTGTTCAACTTTATTCAAGATTAGACGAAGTGGACTTCGTTTTTGGTTGGTTAAACCAACAACACAATGCAAACAACAACGAACGAGTTTTCCTTTTTGCTTGCCAATTTCTAATTAACCATTTAAAGCCCAGCGGCTCAGCGCCATTAAATCCCTTCCTCCCTTCAACAAACCACTGGAGATTCGACGAAGAGTAATCATCGGGCTGGACTATCCTTTACAACACTTATTGCATTTTTTAATGAATGCGAAGTTCTCTTGTTCTGGTTTATAGCATCATCATCCCTAACCAAGGCACATTGAAAGGGAGATAATCACCACAAGCCTATACGATACATTATTCAAGTTCGCTACGGACATGCAACACCGATTGTCAGACACTGACAGGGCGTGAGAAACCGGAGAAGCAAAGTTGGCGTAGGTATTGTGTCAATATTAGATATTTTTATATCAATTATAGAGATAGACAATTAAAGATAATAAAATAGAAAGAAAAAATTGAAAAATGTAGATAAGAAAAGATTATGAATATTAATTGATAAACAAAAAAGAAGAATATATATATAGAAGAGAAGATCGGACAGCCACCTCCCACTGGAGAGGCAAAAGTTAATTTGGAATAATCGAAGAGTGCTTTGCACCATGGATTGAAATCCCTGTGATCCCCCAGGTGGGGTCTGGCGGTGGGTTTGGGGCGTCATCATCAGGGAAAAAGCCCTTTTAGCTCCATAAGGAGCAACCCCTCGACGGCCTTAGCGTATTCATGCAGATAGATTCTGGAATCTAACTCATTCTTGATTGAATTGAGTTTATTGGCTGCTTGCAGAATGCCAACCACAATGCATTTCATCAAATGTATAAAGCTTAGATTTTTATGTCATGCATGTAGGATGCCCCAGTATCTGCTTGCAAGCTTGTAAGCAAGCCACTAGTATATAATTAACATTATATATATATATATATTATATTATTTTACTGTAATTTTGAAAAGGCTCTCTGGCTAAACAGTTGCATAGCTTCCCCTATTAGGCATGAAGCTGAGGCAGACCACAAATCCCATACTTCCCAAGAAAAAATTGCACTGCAGCCAATACAGGGAAAGAGATTCATTCCCAATTTTAGAGACCAGTCCATCCTGGAGAGAGGGAACATCCATGGACAACATGTCCCTTTGGGACCACTGTTATAAATTGGGGATTTTGGGACATAATGTCTTAATATGAAAAGTCATGTTTTATTATTCTAGTGCCCACACACCCTCTGGACAAGGTCAGAGATGGCGGGACGTTAAAATGACTTGACCGACAGACCGACCAGCCGATCATACCATCCATTACTTTTGTGTACACAATATTTCACAAAACCATTGAACATTTAGATTTCAATTGCAGATATTATCCTCATGACAATATCTCAACCTGTTAGATTACCACTGTGATGGCGTGAATTATTTTGTCATGGCAGCCATCTCGGTACTTGGCTTTGTGTACGCACTTTTCAAAAACCGTTCAAGACTGGAGTTTTCAAATATTAATACAGATTTTGTCCGCATACCATCAAAAGGTGGGGGGCCGGAGAGTATCAGCTCCTTGGGATTTTACAATTCTCTAACGGCTCATGGAGGGAACTATTCATATGCAATGATTATAAGGAAACAACCCACCAGAACAGCGCAATAATTTGGCTTTACTCCAAACAGGTGAACAACCAAATATAAGCCACTTTGTCATGGCAGTTTAGCTTGAGTTTTTTAAAAATGGCTTGAAGGAAAGGAATAGTGTATGCCCTGGAGGTCATAAGTTTGAGCATTGATACGTTCTGCTGTGTTTATCAGTATAAGGTTGGTGAATCTTTCGAGTTGAGAAATCCAAGGAAGCATCGACCCACCAGAGCCAGGTGCTTTTACGATGCCAGCACTACCTCTCTGACGTCTCGCCAACGTGTTGCAAATTGTAGAGTTTTCTGCACTTGAGGAAAGAAAACGTTTCCAACTGTGATTTTGTGTAATCGTTGCAGCATTGTAAATAAACGCTGATATTTTTTTCAGCTTATCTCTTCTCCTAGTGGATAAATCTGGTTGAACAATAAACCGAAATCGAGGCCACTTGGACCAATCGGGAAAATGGAACGTGAGCCTGTTTAGTACCCAGCTCTTTGGGACTGATTTACACACGTTGTGGTTGGCGAGTTGAACGGTGTCCATCTAGTGCACCAGTAAAAATAATATAATTTATTACACGTAGGAAAATTCTGTCATAATTATTATCAAAATCTTTTACGCTGATTTTTTTTTTCCTGCCAAATGTTCTGAAATATGTAATGAAACAAACAAACAATGAGCAATTTTCCTTGCTTGGCGAGCCTTCTTTTGATGTAAAATTAAATATATATATATTATGGCATCTCCATCCATTCTTTCGTTCCATCCGTTCAAATCCACCACCAGGAGATAATTTCCTGACCTTCCAATCATTCAGGTCAGCGGGTTGTGCCGCGCAGCTTTACCGGAGCATTGAAATATAAAAGTTCATAATTCCTTAAAGTCTCGGTCTCTCTAGGGCCCTGCCGATTGGCTGCGAGACATTCAAAACTGGGGGTGGCAATAAATATAAATACAATAAGATAAGATTAACAAATTACATTTCGCTTGCAAACAAGCTCTGGGACGAGCTGTTCAATGGCCAAAATGAAAACCCACAGGTACCACAACGGAGAATCACCACCTTCCAACAGTCCACCAAGACCACTGGCAAGTCGGGCACGCCGAAAGTCGCTGGGGGGGAGTGCATGCGTGCGTTTCCCGCACCCTAATGGGAAAACTCTCACCCTTTGCCTAAATAATTTCTTCCTGGGACATCCTTTGCAATAATGAGTTCTCCCGCTGGACAGCGCACATTATATGTCGTTTCTTGTTTCCAATAAGCGTTAGCTGCGAATTCAAGTAACCAATTTCTGTCGTGTTTGCTGTGCAACGTTATTGCGACGATCTTAACACCCTCACCCCCTCCAACACCGCCACCCAGGTTGTCCCTCCTCCATTGCCATTCACAGCCCCCATCCTACTTTCCTTCCCATTCCCGCGTGCTTCCCCCCCACTAATGTATTTCTTATTTCCTTGGGGAAAGTAATAACACAGTGGTAAAGTGCACACTGCCATATGTGCATCTTCCCTGCCATGAAAGCTATAAAGCCACACAGCAACGTGAGAGCAAAGGGCAAGTAGAATCGTAAAAAAACGTTAAAATAAAAATATGTGATATGTGCTGAAAATTAAGCCCTTTCTGTTTAACTGTTTTGTTTATGAAGGGTGGGGGACTTGTTCCAAAACTTTCAAGCATGCAAGAAGACAAACAAAACAAAGGAATATATATATATATATATATATAATATTAAATAAAATATATTTACATGTTCAAGCCACAGAAGAATGCTGACATATCAAGTACATAAATTATGCCAACACATCACACTCCAAAACTCGATTTGTGCCCTGCTGACTAGTCAAGTTAGAGAGGATCGATTTGTTTATTAAAGAAGCCCTAATATGGTCAAGAATAAACGATCAGCAATTTGTGTTACTGAATTAGCGCCAGAACTAAGGGCCAAAATCTAGATCGACATCTCTGCGTTGTTCCTATGTTTGTGATCATTAGGCTTTCATTCAGTCTGCAAAGGCTTGATGTACCATTAGCAGATCCTCCCTAGTTTTGGAGTTGATGTTTGGTGGTATAGATAATATATAATATATATTATATTTAAATTATCATGACGTGAGCATCACATCATAAATAGTCAAGTGTGCTTCTTTGGTTGAATTAATATTCCCTGGCTGCAAAACCTCTTTAACTGGTGAAACAGCATGGCAGAAACAATGTGTTCGCGTAGCAGTGAACACTTGTTGCTGCCAGGTTGTGCAGCAAAGCACTGTGGATTGGACGATCTGTGCCCTGTGCATCGTAAGTTAGGGTGTTTCAATTCATATAATATATATATATATATATATATATATATATATATATATGTACGTTGTTGACCCGCCAGTTCGAGGATTGCCTATTCGAGGGAAACATAAATCAGCCCCGTGTATTCCGCTGTATTAACAAAATGTAACCTGCTTTGACATTTGTGGCCCTGTGGCTTCGCGAAATTCCGGGTGGTGTTTGCAGTTGAAAAAACAAAATTTCCACGGAACTACGACATCTGTTCTGTTCTGTGTACCGGCAGCTTGGCTGCTGGGTAGCTTTCAATTTCCTTAGAGCACAAGCTGTGCCACTGATGCTGTGCCATCTACCATTCAATCCTCCATCCATTTTGGACCATACTCTGTGCCAGAGCTTGGTGCGCGCCTTAGCACACACTCCTTGCGTATTGGACCACAATCTTGGACGGGTCGCCACTCCGACACTGAACCAGTATGCTGGCACTCATTTTTGCCGACCGGAAGGGATGAAAGGCCTGAGTTCAAACCCCATACCCGGTCTGTTAATTCAGCAGTAAGCAGGGCTCAAACTCCAGGACCCTAAGTTGGCTAACCCAGCCACCCTAATTACTAAGCCAACACCAGCTACTGGAACATAAATCAGCTCTAAAACACATCTTCCACAAGCCGCATGGAAACGAGCTGCATGTACATAACTGTAGTGTATAGAATGCAAAAAACGTTCTTCCCACGAAGCCATGCTATAACAGTTCCCAAAACATAATTTCTACCAGGTCATGTTAATAAGCGAGCTGGATGTACGTAGCAGTACAGTATATAGTAATGCATGAAAAAAAACATCATATATCTTCTTCGAGCCATGGACATAAACACAGTTTCCAAAACATATCTTCCATTCCAGCCCATAGTAGGGTGGATATACTGATTCCGGCTCACTTTTTCCGCCCCATGTAAATGAAATGGGGGATTTTCAGAGATTCACCACTTTTTTTTTCCCATAAAAAAAATAAACCCCCTTTTTATCGCGTTTTTTCGGCTGCTTGTGGCAGGGGTTTAGCGCTTTTTTGTGAGAGCAATGTTTTAATGGGCCGGATGCACTTTCCCTGGACGCCTCTTACTACACAGGGATATGGTAACACCTATTCTAACCGGGGCATTCACCGGGATCAAGTTACACTTGGTACTACACTTTGCCGACCTCGGATGGATGACAGGACTGAGTCAACCCCGCTGTGTTTTATAATTCAGCAGCTGAAGGGGAATTCGGAAACTGCGGTGACACTGGGAATCCCAAGCCGCCACTTCTACCCTAAGCCACACCAGCTTTTGTATATATATAACCCAGGCTATATTTATTGTCTTCCCCTTTTTAACCTAGGGACAACTCTTTTTCAATATAACCAATGCATATTGATTTTAAGCTCACACATTGAACCTATAAGATTTGTTCATTTCTCACAAATTCTTCAATAGTTATTTTCTTTGGCACAAATAATCCCATCTTAAAATATTTAAAAACAAAACATTTGAATCTTTATATGTTTTCAAGATACCTTTTGTGCCATTAGAAATGATATAACTTTCTCTTAATGATCCTCATCTGACCAACCTCCTGAGCCCACAAATATCATTTTGAGATTTAATAGTAATTGTTTTCCATTGTTTATTGATAACCTCAAAAGTTTCTGTCCATTCAAAGATTCGAAGTATATACCTTAATCCAGATAGATAAAAGAAGGACATCACATTTTTGATCCACCATCGAGTAGGAATATTTTTTTATTTCTTCAAGCCCAAACCTTAGTTTCGGTAAAATGGGGAAATAAAATGTTTTCAAATACTCGTGCTTGAAAATGAAGTCATAATGCCCTCAGTCATTTCCCGTGTGGGACACACGCCCTGAAAAATTCCAACAGATTAAGGTCAGACCAATTTCCTTTCGTTTGTTATAAAATGAGCCGTCAGTCGTAAACTTTGGTCTGAATGCTTATATTTTTTCCTCAACTTGTCCTGTTGAGAACGATTGAACATGAACCTGTTATTTCGGTCCTGAAGAAGAAGAGAAATTCCATTACAATATCGGTAGTAATGTTTGGGTGTTCTTTCCTCTGAGATCAGTGAAGGCAACTGATTATTAATTAAATCACTGTAATGACGAATATAAATGTTGGTTTTTTCTTCAACAGATTGTCTCCAATAACAAACATCGTTGATCGCGTATGTGAAAATGAATTATCCGAATTACACGATGGTCTGGGCAAAGTAATGTCCTGATTTTGTAAACAAGAGATTCGGTTTTCAGGGGGAATGAGAGAATAAATTACCGACTGGGAAAACAATTGTTAACACCTCCTCTAATCTTTAAAAGGCCCGCTAGTGAGAAATACGCCACGTGAAATGTGTGAGTTTTGTGTGAGTGTCCCTGTCCATCTGCCTTGTCTCTGTCTATCTATTAATCCATCCTGCCTATATGTCTCTTCTTTATTGTCTCTGTATATCTATTTATTCATCTGCTAATATCTGACTATATGTCTCTTCTCTGCTTGTCTCGGTCTATCTCTCTATTTCTAGAGGGTTGAACACATTTTATTTTTATTTTCAGTTTAAACCTGCCTGGATGAAACCGAGTGCGCAAGTTAATCTCTGCAGGAATCTGACCTCTGACACTGCAAGACGATTTGAAGCAACTGCTGGATATATCATCTGTTTTTACAACTGAAATATTCAATATTATCAATGTTGTAATTAATAATGCTTTCGCTTACATAATATCTGATTTTGGAATTATAAAAAAACGAATCAAGACATTAAAGGAGGGGGGGGGGGGGGGGAGGGGGGGGGTAGGTGCGCTCCCAATGACCCATCACCCTCATCCCAACTCTCCCCTCCCCGTGTGGTGTGTGGGGAAGGGTGGGGGTGGGATGAGGGAGGTGGTGGGTCAAAGGTGGGGCGGCAACAGGGGGGATGAGGGGGGGTGGGCTTGTTGTGGGAGGGGCTGTTGTGGGCGGGGCTTCGGTGTGGGAGGGGCTTGTGTGGGAGGGGCTTTGTGTGGGTGGGTCAAAGGTGGGATGAGGGGGGAGGGCTTGTGTGGGAGGGCTTGTGTGGGATGAGGGGGGGTAGGGGCTTGTGTGGGTCGGGCTTCGGTGTGGGAGGGGCTTTGTGTGGGAGGGGCTTTAGTGTGGGTGGGGCTTTGTGTGGGAGGGACTTGTGGTGGGTGGGGTCCAAAGGTGGGAATGAGGGGGGAGGGCTTTGTGTGGGCGGGGCTTCGGTGTGGGAGGGGGCTTGTGTGGGTGGAGCTTATGTGGGAGGGCCGAATTGTGGAATGAGGTTGGGTGTGGAATGCAATGGAATTGTGGAATGGGTGGATTGATGGAGCTAGTGTGGATGGGTGAATATTTTTAATTAATAACATGTTTGTGTGTGGGGAACTAATTAACTAATCACCTAAATTATGGTGAAATATGAATGAATGTGGGTGGAAGCTTGGTGTGTGGTGTGGAGCTTGTGTGGAGCTTGTGTGGGGTTTGTGTGTGGTGGGGTTAGTGGGTGGGGTTTTTGGGTGGGGCGGGGCTTGTGTGGGTGGAGTCAAAAGGGCGGAAGTCCAAAATTTCAAATTTATTGGAGCCTTTGTTAGGGGTGTGTGTGGGGTTTGTGTGGGTTTGTGTGGGCGGGGCTTGTGTGGGCGGGGGCTTGTGTGGGGGTGGAGTCAAAAAGAGGGGCGGAAGTCAAAAAAATTAATTTATCTTTGTCTTTTTGTAAATTCTTGTGAATAAATGACCTAAAATCTCTTCCCCTTTTAAATCAATTATCTTATAAGTCCAGGAAAACCGTATCTATTACATCAACCAATTTTAAAAAAAGTTCTTCGTCCATACGTTCAGTAAAACCTTTTTCAAAATGAGATTCCACCTGTATTTCTTACGATATCAACCACTTTGAAACTTAAGGTTTCTTCTGACATTAATCCTTTTTTTTTATTTTAATTTTTTGTAAATGTTTCTGATGGTTTTCAATATTTGTTGACGATGGAATCCGTGTTATTATACTTATCCACAATAATCCCTGATAAAAGATAACCATTGTTGACGAGTTGTGTGAATTTTTTTAATATAGTCTCTCCTTTAAGGTACGATTAAAACGTTCGCAACAACCGGCCGTTCCCTTCATTAAAGGTACTGTATAATGTAATACGTTATTCTTTAGAAAAAATTCATAAATGTCTTGTTTATAAACTCCTCTACCCTCATCAGTCCACAATTTTTTTCGGTTTTCTCACTTACTTTATGAATATCTGTTGAAAGGCTAACTAGAGTATTACCTTTTGTTTTTTGTAATGGGAACGAACCCAGCATATCTACTCCTCAAAATCAATAACGGTTAAAGCATACATTGACCCTTATCATTATTGAGTTCATCCATCAAGCGGACCAGAAATATATCAACTTCCCCTTGGAATAAACTTCCTCTACGAAACTTTGTGAATATTGGGTTTATTGTAATTCATCAGCTAATTGCTCTTCAGCTCCTTAATGAACATCTTAGAGCTGCAAGTTTTTTGAAATTTCCAGTCCAAGTTCAATTTAGCACTGAGTCAAATCTTCTTCACGATAAACCTATCAACTTTTTCATCTCAGGTGTGGATTTTGTATCAAAGAGACAAATTATACAACATTTCTCTATGCGGCTTCATGCTTTTCTCAAGTTGTGGGAATTCCCATAATCAATTCGTGTCTCATTGCACACTTCATCAACTCTATTGATAGGCTTACTCCGATTTAGGAATTGTCCTGGCTCATCTAATCTTTATCCAAGTTTTGTGCCTGACCACAGAAAAGAATACCCTGAAGATGTAATTCCCCGGTATTCCAGTAGTTTGTAAATTTACTTCCTATAGAAAACTTTTGTATATCTCCTCCGAGTTTGTTATTGGAGATAAATTTGATTTTTTTTTTGAACGCACACACCGACATATACTTTTTGGTTAACCCTGTTATTTTTAACTTTTAATATATGAAATAATTTTTTAGTATAGTTTTTTTTTTACATTTGAGACAAATAACTCCATTATTTATGAGAAAAATTCCTGCAGAGGCAAAAACCTTTTAAGTTTCCAACTGACATTTGAATCTTAATTTTTAAAATACATAAATAATCCTCAGACAATGCCTTCACTCTTCTCCCTCCATTTATTTAAGAAAAAAAAAAATGAAAACTTTGAATTAAAGAATAATTTGTTGTGCCAATAGCCTTGCTTGCGAAAGTATTGTAAATAGACTTGTTTATTCCTTTGTTTTCCTCACTCGTGGTTGAGTAATTTTCTGTATACAACCATCTTTTTTTTTAATCTCACCGGTTTCATTATTTTGATATTTTAATTTCTTCTCTCTCGTTCCTACCTCTTCCCTCACACTCTCTTCTCTCCTTTCCTCCCTCTCTCCTTCCTCTCTCTCTTCCCTCCCTCTCCTCCTTCTCTCTCTTCCTCCCTCTCCTCTTCTCTTCTTCTTCTCTTCTGCCTTCCTACTTCTCTTTCTTCCTCTTTCCTCCTTTCCTCTTTCTCTTCTTTCTCTCTCTCCTCTCTTCTCTCTCTTCAACCCTTCCTCATCCCTTACTATCCCCCTTGAATCGCTTACACCCATAGAATATCAACAATATATTCATCAAGGATTTTCTTGTTATCCTAACATCCAAAAATAATTTTTTTTTTACAACAGAAACCATAAAATTTCTTTTGAATTTCTAAAAAGAGCCTTTACGTTTTCTTAACTTTATAATTTTTTTTCAATTATTACATTCTAATTAACTAAAGTTGTCGGTTTACAATCATCAGCATAAAGCAATACTTTTTATTGAAATACTCATTCTTATGTTGGTAGAACAATATTTATTAAAATACCGAATACCTTTTCTTGAAGGTAATGCCCTTGGACAACAGAATGATAATTTTCTTGAAGCCTTCTTGGCCGCTCATTATCGTATTAGAAATATATGTTAGAATAATTAGTGACACGAAACACTCCCCATCTTCCATAGTTAATCATTTTGTATTTCCCTACTTATTACATATAATCCTGTTTTTTCCTTGTTTTTCATGAGATAAACAAGGGCAAAACCAATTATTATATTTTACCCTTATATAAAATTCTTTTATTTGTTGTTTACTAATCGTGGCTCCACAAAACCATTTCTCTATACCAAGTGGATAATATCTTCCCTTACGAGACTGATTTATTGCTCCAGGTCTTCGAGGTTAATTTTAGAATGAACCAATTAATACCCTAAATCATTCATATCAATACCGCCCATTGTTCTATTCTCATACAAATCATCACGCCCTTCTTTATAAAAATTTATTTTAATTCGAACTGTGATTCTGTATGAACCTGGAAGAGTAAAATCAACCACTTCTGTATCTTGGAATACACAGCCGTTTTTATTTAAAAAAGGATAGTATATTGTGATAATCGCATTAATCTCAACCAAGTCTTCTGCGTCAGTCGAGGCCTTGGATAATTTTTTAATTTATGACATTTTTCATATTAATATTTTTGGTTATTTATATTATGTCCGTTTCAGCTGTGCCTTTGTGTAAATAATTTGATAATCAATATCCAGTTCTTGGGATACACCAAAGATAGGAACCATCTTTAACCAACATAAGTCATTTATATTAGATTAAAATAATGTCATAAAATATTTATTTTTGTCGAGTTGAAATAACCACATATAGACATTAAATTGACCACAACAGCTTAGAATTTAATTCTTGGGACTTTGAAATGTTGATAAACAACCATTCTGTAAAGAATTTTGATAACTTTCAACAGGTGTGGAAACCAAAAAAACTATCAAAATAATATTTGTCTTGACTAATGTAAGAAATACAAACCCAATTAGAACCGTTCCCATTTATTTATCTTTCTAATGTTCATAATAATATTCTTTGTAATGTTTAGGCACGTTTGTTAATCATCTGCTCATACAAAATAACCACTTATGATTTTTAATTTCTTACAATATTTGACAAGTTGTTAAAATTTGATGTTGTTTCTTTCCAAATTTCCAACCACTCATCAATCTCATTTAATTTATTAGAAAGATAAATCCATTCCCCTTTTAGTTAATTTTACACCTGCTTGTGGCGAATAGAAGCAAGGCAATATCTCCCAACTAACAATCTCGCTTTATCAAGGCAGACTCAGAGTTTTTCAGCAAATCTAAACAATTAACACCACTTCCACTAATTTGTTTTCTCCACTCTTTAGTTTTATTTCTTTCCAATTCTTTTTGAGCCTGGAGTCTGAGCCTTCCTCTCGTTGGCAGTTTTTCACCGCTGTTGAAAATACCACCCGTCAAATGCCTTCCAACCGCACTTAAACCACAAATAAAGGAATTAGAAAGGGAAGAAATCCCCTGCCACTCTCTCCTTCTTATTGAATATTTTTCAAACATTGGTTTTGTCATTTTAATTTAAAGTGAGCCAGTATCATCAAGATTTTAACCTTTCCTCTGTGAGCAAAACATCAATTCTATTGCTCCTTTTCTCTGAATTGTATTAACGTTAATCGTACAAAGGCTTTTGATTTTGAACACAAGGAATGATAGTTTATGAAGAAATTGAATTGATTAACAATACCACCACGTTTGGTACTTTGCCACTCATTTATTACTAAAAAAGTTATGTGAGACATCATCCACCATTATCGTGTTTAATCTGGCAATTCTGTTTTCTTCCAAAGCAAACAGATCATGTAATCAACTTCTTCACTCTCTCCTCTTTCAATGTAATAAGGGAAGTATCGCACTCGATTAGACTTATAGTTTTTCCTTTTGCGCGCTCAAGGTCAAACGCATAGATTGGTAATAACAAACTTTTAAAATGCTGTCATATCAAAAATAGGTTTTTCTTTATTTCCATTACTTTCAACCACACCTTTTTGGGTAGACTTTGTATGCTTCAAAGCAAATCATTTTTTTCCCAATAAATTTCCAAATCTATCTCGTGGATAAAGATGTTCCATCTAGAGAAACGCGAAGTTGTTTCAGCCTTAGCATTATACTCAATGCATTATATCCTTATCAGTCGCACGTATCCACCATCTGGCTTTTTAAAAATGATCCACAGATTATCGTGGCTTCTTCCAGACACAATTCCACGTGTAAAAGTAGTTTGGTTGAAGTTTAACGTTTGAATCTTTTCTTTTTGAGGTAATGATACACTGAGTGGTTTTTCTTTGAGTTAAGTCTTCGATTCAACATCTTCTGTTTTAAGAATTAAGGAGTAGTATTCACTGATTAAAATCCAACTCATTTCCTCAATTACAATTTATCGTTCAACTCAAACGGCACTACCAACACCAAAAAGCAATCTATTTTTCGATTATCATTTCCTTTGTAGTTGTAATTCTAAATTTAGACCATACAGAACTTTTATCAATGATCAACAAAATCTCAAATATACCTTTAAGAGGAAAACTGCCACAAAGTAAAACTATTTTTCCCCTGCTTTTGTAATCATCAATTATACATTCCTTCCTTTGAGTAATTATCCGGGTTCCCTGTGTTTGTTCCCGTTGACATATCAGGAATAAAACCTTCGACAGACCCTTTCCTCATTCTTATCACTGAATGTATAGAGTGTAGAATTTCAATCATTTCCAGATAACAGCAGAGACATAAAGTCAAAACCGCTTCAACTTCTTGTGTTCCATGTACAACGACCACTATCAAAACATTTTACAGAAGAAATCAATCTTACGAGTGTAGCGTTTGTGTAATTCCAGCCTTGTGAAATTTAATTTACACAACAGAACTTTCGATAGATTCAAAATAGGTTTGGTGATTATTTTATTCCAAACTTTTTTGTACCGATTTGGCATTCCATATGATTACGTTATTTGCATTTACTGAAGTAAATCCTTCCTTTTTTTAGTGGAGTTGAGATAATATCACATCCAATCATAGATACTATCAATTGCTTCCATACTTTGTATTTATTTAGGAAAAAGATGTTAAAACTTTTGAAAACCCAAGTATTTATATTATTTAGTTGTTTGGGAGCAGATTTGCCTTTTTTAATTTCTTTTATTGCTTGTATTATGAGATTCCCTTTGGGCATCTCTTTTATACTCTTACAGCACCTGCTACATTTTCCCACAGCAGAAGCAGTTGAACCAATTAGGGTCTTTATGTTTAAAGAATAGTTGGAAACCGAATACACATTAGAGTATAATTATCCCATCTCCTCTAAATTGATTGGTCGACACCCCTTTGCTCAGGTTATAGTATCCCTCTACAAGATACATACCTTCAACATC
>CM068964.1:89207473-89224155 GCA_035128595.1 Eptatretus atami
TCGATCATCCAGCATAAGATATCATTCTATGCCTGGTGTTGGCTTAATGGTTAGGGTGGTAGGCTTGGGATCCTAGGATGCTGAGTTCAAATCCCACTTTGCTGTTGAATTAATACCGGGTGGGGTTGACTCAGCCTGTCATCCTTCCTAGGTTGGCAAAATGAGTGCCAGCTTCCTGGAATCCTGTGTCAGAGTGGTGACCAGTCCAGGATTGTGCCCAATAGCGAAGGAGACTGCTTAGGCAGCACCAACACTGCAGAGAGTATGGTCTCAATCTTCTTCTTGCATATGGCAGCTTAGCTGCCAGGGTAGCTATCATTTCTTGGAAGCACGACTGTATTGCTGATGCAGTGTCCTTCCACCAGTACACACTGGTACTCATTTCTCCAACCTCGGAAGGATGACAGGCTGAGTCAACCCCCTGGTGTATTAATTCAGAAGCCAATGGGGCTTGAACTCAGGACCCTAAGATCCCAAGCCGCCACCCTAACCACTAAGCCAACACCAGGCTTATATGTTCTCAATGGAAAGGATATCATTCATTCTCTCATTCTCATTCTTGGTTCACGAGTGCCAGCCAGAGTGACCACTATATTCGTTATGTCTGTGTGTCTGTCTGTCCAGAGCATAACTCCGTGGACTTTGATCCGATCTGAGAAAACTTGGTTTATGTGTTCGATATCAATGTCTAGTTGTGTTTTCCTGGATGAGGGCGTGCTACGCCCATTGTGGGCGGAGCCACGCCCAAAAAATAGCCATTTTTAGGGGGTAGTCAGATTAAAAATCAATCTTCTCATAGGGAATTGACTGAATGGAATGGGTTCTTCCGTATTTGAATAGCAAAATGAATTATCTAAAACTTGTTGTTGTCCGATTTTTCATTTTCGTCCCAAGGTCAAGGTCCAAGGTCAAAAACTTAGAAAATTGCGAATTTTGACATGAAAATCATACGACTGCCCAAATTTTTGAGAGCGAGGATGACAATATTTTTTATGCATAATCTTGAGGTCATTCCCCACCTAAAGTCTTGAAACCATTTTGCTCTATCTCGAACACCTTGCCCGTGGCGCCCCTTCAAGTTTGTTTTTACGCTGATTTCATAAAAGTATGGATAATCGAGGAGTGCGAAATGCCATATAGCCTATATGACGTTATATTATTCTGAATGTTCCGGAGGAAGTTTTGACAAGGTCATAATCTTGACCTTTTATTTGACCTTTAAAGGCCACAAAGGTCAAATTTTCAAAGTTGTGGGAATCGAACCGGGTTTTCGACCTTCTTCGACGAACTAACTCCAATAAGCTAATAGCACGTATCCTGTTTCCTTATTTTAATTTCCAGAACATTGCTTTGTGACCTTTAAAGGTTATGCAAGGGTCAAATTTTGAAAGTTGTTGAACGAAACCGGTTTTCGACATTTTTGCAGCTGTTGATTGAAGGCCACTATATTAATTATAAGCTTGGTCAAAAATTATCACATTTTCTCATCCTTCACTTCTGAACAATCACATCGTCAAATACCGCTCGGAACCATTGTTGTCTTCAGACTTGTTTTTTTTTATTTATTTTTCTCACACACACACACACATCTGATCCACTACACAAGCATCCACCACCATCACCAATTTAGCTCACAGCACCATTTCCAGAGCATCTATTGAATTTCAGCCACCAAACAAAATTCCTAGGCCACCACTAATCCGCACGCACACACCCCTCCGCAGAATAGCACATTTGGTGAGGCATAGCTCTCACCACCTTCCCCCTTCTTGCTCTTCCCCCTTTCATAGCTTCCCCTTGCTCCTCTCCCTCCCTCCTCTCTCAACTCCCCCCCCACCCACCTGCTTAATACCCCCGACAGTGAAGCGACAGGTTGTTTTGCTCGTTCGACAATAAAAATAGAAAGAAAAAATAAGAAAAATCTAGTGTTAAGAAAGATTATTATGTAGAAAAGAAAAGAAGAAGAAAAGAAGATATATCGAAGAGAAAGTTGCATTGTTAGCGAGGTGGACGCCTAGTACGATGACAACAGGAAAAAGAAGATGGGTTTGCACCATGGTATGACATCCCACGTCCAACTGGGGAGTCAATAAAGGGTGGGGGCCGTCGAGGAAAAAAGCCTTCAGCTTCGTAAGGATGGATCCCCCTTGATGCCTTAGTTTATATTATCGGTAGTAAAATAATAAAAAATAATTTGAAAATATCATGTGAAGAAAGATTTTTGTATAGAAAAAGAAAAGAAGAAGAAACGAAGAAAAGAAGTTAATATAGAAGAGAATGTTGGCCCTTATGGCGATGTGGAGGCCAAAGACGACTGTGGCGGTAAATATCGAAGAATGGCTTGCACTATGAGACGACATCCCGCGTCTGACCGGCGGGAGGGGTTATCTGAGAAAAATGCCATGAATGCTCCATAAGGATGACCCCCTCGATGCCTTAGCGTATTAATTATTATACACAAAGCAAAAGTACCGTCCCCAATGACGGGAAATGTTGATGAGCTTTTCAAAATCCCATCACTACCACCAACCTTCCTTCCTTCCCGCTTCCCACTGACTTTCAAGGCTGTTCTGGACCTGCTCATGAGATTGAAAGGCTTGTTATGACCGTCTCTTTTGCCTCCGTTCTGCATCTAATACTTGTTCAAGTTCTCGGGTTTCTGGATTTTCACGCTGACTTCATGCAGCAGTTCAAAACGATAACATAACCATGGCAACGGTTTTTCAACCAAGTAAATTGATGATTACCTTTCCAACAGCAGATAATCGGGTGAAGGTACAGGGCAAGAGGTGGAGTTCAAAATGCAAACAGACAGTGTTTGGGGAGCGAAATACGCTGCCAGTGAAATAAGAAGAGGATGATGTAGTATGTGGACCATAGAAACATTCATCTGGGACTCATATCAACAGTCCCTACATGGACGACGACCTAATGCACTTGTGGCACGACTTTATTAATAACAAACTAAACTTGAGAAATATGCATAATAAAAGAATGCTGGATTTGAACATTTTTGAATGTTCATCGAGGCTCGTGGAAGAGCATGAACACAGAACAGCCAATGACGTTCACGGGAGCAACAAAACTTGACACAAAAAGTTGAATCCAAATCCAAAAGATCATACTGGTGTCCATGGGTGGTGTAAATATAATCAGGCATACAATAATTACTTTTAAAAGAGTGAAAAAATATGATTTTGGAGCATTTTACACAGACGCTATTATTTAATTATATCTGGTTAGAAAAAAACATTGCTCTTTCTGAAAAAAATTTCCGATTTAACTTCAGATTTCAACATAATTACTCAGAATGAGTACGGATCATCAAATATGGAGTCAGATTTTAATAAGCCTACAGTGACTCATTAATTTTTCTTAATTGCGCGAATACTTGTAATAAAGCAAATGATGAACTCTAGTAACCAATCAGTGGCATCCTTCCAGAAAACCAATCAAGCGCATGGGATGCCAAAAAGGCAGTGACTCACAGCAGCTGGTCTTTATGACACGTTGGAAGCTTGCACACTTTTACTTACAAGCCTTTCTCGTCCCTATTCACGAGTCACTCAACACGTCATTATTTCAGAGTGACTTTTGTTCAACTTTATCAAGATTATTGAGCGAAGTGGACTTCGTTTGTTTGGTTACCAACACAACAAACAACAACGAACGAGTTTTCCTTTTTGCTTGCCATTTCTAATACATTTTAAGCCCAGCGGCTCAGCGCCATTAATCCTTCCTCCTTCACAAACCACTGGAGATTCGACGAAGGAGTAATCAATCGGCTGGACTTCCTTTACAACACGTTATTGCATTTTTTAATGTGATGGAGATTTCTCTTGTTCTGGTTTAAGCATCATCATCCTAACCAAGCACATTGAAAGGGAATAATCACCACAAGCCTATACGATACATTATTCAAGTTCGCTACGACATTGCACACGATTGTTCAGGACACTGACAGGGCGTGAAGACCGGAGAAGCAAAGTTGGCGTAGTATTGTGTCAATATTAGATATTTTTTATATCATTATAAGATAGACAATACAGATAAATAAAATAGAAAGAAAAAAATTGAAAAATGTAGATAAGAAAGATTATGATATTGAATTGAAAACAAAAAAGAAGAAATATATATAGAAGAGAAGATCGGACAGCCACCTCCCACTGGAGAGGCAAAGTTAATTTGGAAAATCGAAGAGTGCTTTGCACCATGGGATGAAATCCTGTGTCCAGGTGGGGTCGGCGGTGGGTGGGTCGTCATCATCAGGGAAAAAGCCTTTAGCTCCATAAGGAGCAACCCCTCGACGCCTTAGCGTATTCATGCATAGATTCTGATCACTCATTCTTGATTGACTTGAGTTATTTGGCTGCTTGCAGAATGCAACCACAATGCATTTCATCAAAATATAAGCTTAGATTTATTATGTCTGCATGTAGGATGCACCCAGTATCTGCTTGCAGCTTGTAAGCAAAGCCCACTAGTATATACATATATATATATATATTATATTTATTTGTAATTTTTGAAAAGGCTCTTCTGGCTAAACAGTTGCATA
This sequence comes from Eptatretus atami, assembly GCA_035128595.1. Classification (NCBI taxonomy): domain Eukaryota; kingdom Metazoa; phylum Chordata; class Myxini; order Myxiniformes; family Myxinidae; genus Eptatretus; species Eptatretus atami. The sequence goes on from CM068964.1 coordinate 89,212,032, forward strand.
AGCTTCCCTATTAGGCATGAGCTGAGCAGAGCCACAATCCCATACTTCCAAGAAAAAATTGCACTGCAGCCAATACAGGGAAGAGAATTTCATTCCAATTTTAGAGACCAGTCCATCCTGGAGAGAGGGAACATCCATGGACAACATGTCCTTTGGGACCACTGTTATAAATTGGGATTTTGGGACATTAATTTGTCTTAATATGAAAAGTCATGTTTTTATTATTCTAGTCCCAACACCCTCTGACAAGGTCAGAGATGGGGACGTTAAAATGACCTTGAACCGACAGACCGACCAGCCGATCATCCTCCATTCTTTTGTGTCACAATATTTCAAAAACCATTGAACATTTAGATTTCACATTGCAGATATTTATTCCTCATGCAATATCTCAACCTGATTAGATTACCACTGTGATTGGCTGAATTATTTTGTCATGGCAGCCATCTCGGTAACTTGGCTTGTGTACGCAACATTTTCAAAAACCGTTCAAGACTGAGTTTTCAATATTATACAGATTTGTTCCGCATACCATCCAAAGGTGGGGGGCCGAGAGTATCAGCTCCTTGGGATTTTACAATTCTCTACGGCTCATGGAGGAACTTATTCATATGCAATTGATTGATAAGGAGAACAACCCACCAGACAGCGCAATAATTTGGTTTACTCCAAACAGGTGACACAACCATATATAAGCACTTTGTTCATGGCAGTTTAGCTTGAGTTTTTAAAATGGCTTTGAAGGATAGGAATAAGTGTATCCTGGAGGTCATAGTTGAGCGAGTTGATACGTTCTGCTGCTGTTATCGAGTAAAGGTTGGTGAATCTTTCGAGTTGAGAACATCCAAGGAAGCATCGACCCACCAGAGCCAGGTGCTTTTACGATGCAGCACTCCTCTCTGACGTCTCGCCAAGCATGTGCAAATTGTAGAGTTTTCTGCACTTGAGGAAAGAAAACGTTTCCAACTGTGATTTTGTGTAAGTTGCAGCATGTAAAAACGCTGATATTTTTCAGCTTATTCTTCTCCTCAGTGATAATCTGGTTGAACAATAAACCGAAATCGAGCCACTTGGACCAAGTGGGAAATGGAACGTGAGCCTGTTTATACCCAGCTCTTTGGGACTCGATTTACACACCGATGTGGTTGGCGAAGTTGAACGTGTCCATCTATGTGCACAGTAAAATATATAATTTATTACACGTAGAAAATTCTGTCATAATTTATCAAAATCTTTTACGCTTGATTTTTTTTTTGTGCCAAATGTCTGAAATAATGTAATGAACAACAAACAATGAGCAATTTTTCCTTGCTTGGCAGAGCCTACTTTTGATGTAAAATTAAATATATATATTTATGGCATCTCCATCATTCCGTTATCTCTTTCCAAATCCACCACCAGGAGATAATATTCCTGACCTTCCAATCATTCAGGTCAGCGGGTTGGTGCCGGCAGCTTACCGGAGCATTGAAATAAAAAGTTATAATTTCCTAAGTCTCGTCTCTCTAGGCTGCCGATTGCTGCGAAGGACATTCAAAAATGGGGGTGGCAATAAATAAATAAATAAATAAGATAAGATAACAAATTACATTTCGCTTTGCAAACAGCTCTGGGGACGAGCTGTTTCATGGCCAAATGAAACCCACAGGTACCACAACGGAGAATCACACTTTCACAGCTCCAGCCAAGACCACTGGCAATCGGGCACGCCGAAGTGCGCTGGGGGGGAGTGCATGCCGTGCCTTTCCCGCACCTAATGGGAAAAACTCTCACCCTTTGCCTAATAATTTCTTCCTGGGACATCCTTTGCAATAATGAGTCTCCGCTGGACAGCGCACATTATATGTTCGTTTCTTGTTTCCAAAAGCGTTAGCTGCGAATCAAGTACCATTTCTGTCGTTTTGCTGTGCACGTTATTGGAACGATCTTAACACCCTCACCCCCTCCAACACACGCCACCCAGGTGTTTCCCCTCCATTGCCATTCACAGCCCCCATCCTACTTTCCTTCCCATTCCCGCGTGCCTTCACTAATGTATTTCTTATTTCCTTGGGGAAAGTAATAACACAGTGGTAAGTGCACACTGCCATATGGTGCATCTTCCCTGCCATGAAGCTATAAGCCACACAGCAACGGAGAGCAAAGGGCAAGTAGAACGTTAAAAAAACGTTAAATAACAAATTGGATATGTGCTGAAAATTAGCCCTTTCTGTTAACTGTTTTGTTTATGAGGGGTGGGGGACTTGTTCCAAAACTTTCAGCATGCAAGAAGACAAACAAACAAAGGAATATATATATATATATATATATATATTAAATATATATTTTATATATTTATAACCTGTTCAAGCCACAGAAGAATGCTGACACATCAAGTACATAAATTATGCCAACACATCAACTCCAAACTCGATTTGTGCCCTGCTGACTAGTCAAGTTAGAGGATTCGATTTGGTTTAATTAAAGAGCCTAATATGGTCAAGAATAAACGATCAGCAATTTGGTTGCTGATTAGCCCAAACAAGGGCAAAATCTAGATCGACATCTCTGCTGTGTCTATTTGTGATCATAGGCTTTCATTTCAGTCTGCAAAGGCTTGAGTACCATACAGATGCCTCCCTAGTTTTGGAGGTTGATGTTTGGTTATAGGATATATATATAATATATATACATGACGTGAGCATCACATCATAAAGTCAGTGTGCTTCTTTGGTTGAATTTAATATTCCTGGCTGCAAACCTCTTAACTGGTGAACAGCATGGCAGAAGACAATGTGTTCGCGTAGCAGGTGACACTTGTTGCTGCCAGGTTGTGCAGCAAAGCACTGTGATTGGACGATCTGTGCCCTGTTGCTCGTTAAGTTAGGGTGGTTTTCAATTATATATATATATATATATAATATATAATATATATATATATGTACTTGTTGACCCGCCATTCCGAGGATTCGCTATTCGAGGGAACATAAATCAGCCCCGTGTATCGCTGTATTACAAAATGTAACCTGCTTTGACATTTGTGGCCCTGGTGCTTCGCGAATTCGTGGTTTTTGCAGTTGAAAAAACAAAATTTCCACGAACTCGACATCTGTTCTGTTCTGTGTACGGCAGCTTGGCTGCTGGGTAGCTTGTCATTTCCTTAGAAGCACAAGCTGTGCCACTGAATGCTGTGCCCATCTACCATTCATCCATCCATCCATTTGGACCATACTCTGTGCAGAGCTTGGTGCGGCCTTAGCCACACACCTTGGCTATTGGACAAATCTTGGACGGGTCGCCACTCCGACACGAACCAGTATGCTGGCACTCATTTTTGCCGACTCGGAAGGATGAAGGCTGAGTCAACCACACCGGTGTTAATTCAGCAGTCAACAGGGCTCAAACTCAGGACCCTAATAGGCTAACCCAGCCACCCTAATTACTTAAGCCAACACCAGGCTTACTGGGAACATAAATCAGCTCTAAAACACATCTTCCACAAGCCGCATGGTAAACGAGCTGCATGTACTAACTGTAGTGTAATAGAATGCAAAAAACTGTTCTTCCACGAGCCATGCTATAACAGTTTTCCAAAACATATCTTCTACCAGGCATGTTATAAGCGAGCTGGATGTACGTACAGTACAGTATATAGTAATGCATGAAAAAAAACATATATATCTTCTTCGAGCCATGACAATAAACAGTTCCAAAACATATCTTCCATTCCAGCCCATAGTAGGGTGGATATACTGATTCCGGCTCACTTTTTCCGCCCCATGTAAATGAAATGGGGGATTTTCAGAGATTCACCACTTTTTTTTTCCCATAAAAAAAATAAACCCCCTTTTTATCGCGTTTTTTCGGCTGCTTGTGGCAGGGGTTTAGCGCTTTTTTGTGAGAGCAATGTTTTAATGGGCCGGATGCACTTTCCCTGGACGCCTCTTACTACACAGGGATATGGTAACACCTATTCTAACCGGGGCATTCACCGGGATCAAGTTACACTTGGTACTACACTTTGCCGACCTCGGATGGATGACAGGACTGAGTCAACCCCGCTGTGTTTTATAATTCAGCAGCTGAAGGGGAATTCGGAAACTGCGGTGACACTGGGAATCCCAAGCCGCCACTTCTACCCTAAGCCACACCAGCTTTTGTATATATATAACCCAGGCTATATTTATTGTCTTCCCCTTTTTAACCTAGGGACAACTCTTTTTCAATATAACCAATGCATATTGATTTTAAGCTCACACATTGAACCTATAAGATTTGTTCATTTCTCACAAATTCTTCAATAGTTATTTTCTTTGGCACAAATAATCCCATCTTAAAATATTTAAAAACAAAACATTTGAATCTTTATATGTTTTCAAGATACCTTTTGTGCCATTAGAAATGATATAACTTTCTCTTAATGATCCTCATCTGACCAACCTCCTGAGCCCACAAATATCATTTTGAGATTTAATAGTAATTGTTTTCCATTGTTTATTGATAACCTCAAAAGTTTCTGTCCATTCAAAGATTCGAAGTATATACCTTAATCCAGATAGATAAAAGAAGGACATCACATTTTTGATCCACCATCGAGTAGGAATATTTTTTTATTTCTTCAAGCCCAAACCTTAGTTTCGGTAAAATGGGGAAATAAAATGTTTTCAAATACTCGTGCTTGAAAATGAAGTCATAATGCCCTCAGTCATTTCCCGTGTGGGACACACGCCCTGAAAAATTCCAACAGATTAAGGTCAGACCAATTTCCTTTCGTTTGTTATAAAATGAGCCGTCAGTCGTAAACTTTGGTCTGAATGCTTATATTTTTTCCTCAACTTGTCCTGTTGAGAACGATTGAACATGAACCTGTTATTTCGGTCCTGAAGAAGAAGAGAAATTCCATTACAATATCGGTAGTAATGTTTGGGTGTTCTTTCCTCTGAGATCAGTGAAGGCAACTGATTATTAATTAAATCACTGTAATGACGAATATAAATGTTGGTTTTTTCTTCAACAGATTGTCTCCAATAACAAACATCGTTGATCGCGTATGTGAAAATGAATTATCCGAATTACACGATGGTCTGGGCAAAGTAATGTCCTGATTTTGTAAACAAGAGATTCGGTTTTCAGGGGGAATGAGAGAATAAATTACCGACTGGGAAAACAATTGTTAACACCTCCTCTAATCTTTAAAAGGCCCGCTAGTGAGAAATACGCCACGTGAAATGTGTGAGTTTTGTGTGAGTGTCCCTGTCCATCTGCCTTGTCTCTGTCTATCTATTAATCCATCCTGCCTATATGTCTCTTCTTTATTGTCTCTGTATATCTATTTATTCATCTGCTAATATCTGACTATATGTCTCTTCTCTGCTTGTCTCGGTCTATCTCTCTATTTCTAGAGGGTTGAACACATTTTATTTTTATTTTCAGTTTAAACCTGCCTGGATGAAACCGAGTGCGCAAGTTAATCTCTGCAGGAATCTGACCTCTGACACTGCAAGACGATTTGAAGCAACTGCTGGATATATCATCTGTTTTTACAACTGAAATATTCAATATTATCAATGTTGTAATTAATAATGCTTTCGCTTACATAATATCTGATTTTGGAATTATAAAAAAACGAATCAAGACATTAAAGGAGGGGGGGGGGGGGGGGAGGGGGGGGGTAGGTGCGCTCCCAATGACCCATCACCCTCATCCCAACTCTCCCCTCCCCGTGTGGTGTGTGGGGAAGGGTGGGGGTGGGATGAGGGAGGTGGTGGGTCAAAGGTGGGGCGGCAACAGGGGGGATGAGGGGGGGTGGGCTTGTTGTGGGAGGGGCTGTTGTGGGCGGGGCTTCGGTGTGGGAGGGGCTTGTGTGGGAGGGGCTTTGTGTGGGTGGGTCAAAGGTGGGATGAGGGGGGAGGGCTTGTGTGGGAGGGCTTGTGTGGGATGAGGGGGGGTAGGGGCTTGTGTGGGTCGGGCTTCGGTGTGGGAGGGGCTTTGTGTGGGAGGGGCTTTAGTGTGGGTGGGGCTTTGTGTGGGAGGGACTTGTGGTGGGTGGGGTCCAAAGGTGGGAATGAGGGGGGAGGGCTTTGTGTGGGCGGGGCTTCGGTGTGGGAGGGGGCTTGTGTGGGTGGAGCTTATGTGGGAGGGCCGAATTGTGGAATGAGGTTGGGTGTGGAATGCAATGGAATTGTGGAATGGGTGGATTGATGGAGCTAGTGTGGATGGGTGAATATTTTTAATTAATAACATGTTTGTGTGTGGGGAACTAATTAACTAATCACCTAAATTATGGTGAAATATGAATGAATGTGGGTGGAAGCTTGGTGTGTGGTGTGGAGCTTGTGTGGAGCTTGTGTGGGGTTTGTGTGTGGTGGGGTTAGTGGGTGGGGTTTTTGGGTGGGGCGGGGCTTGTGTGGGTGGAGTCAAAAGGGCGGAAGTCCAAAATTTCAAATTTATTGGAGCCTTTGTTAGGGGTGTGTGTGGGGTTTGTGTGGGTTTGTGTGGGCGGGGCTTGTGTGGGCGGGGGCTTGTGTGGGGGTGGAGTCAAAAAGAGGGGCGGAAGTCAAAAAAATTAATTTATCTTTGTCTTTTTGTAAATTCTTGTGAATAAATGACCTAAAATCTCTTCCCCTTTTAAATCAATTATCTTATAAGTCCAGGAAAACCGTATCTATTACATCAACCAATTTTAAAAAAAGTTCTTCGTCCATACGTTCAGTAAAACCTTTTTCAAAATGAGATTCCACCTGTATTTCTTACGATATCAACCACTTTGAAACTTAAGGTTTCTTCTGACATTAATCCTTTTTTTTTATTTTAATTTTTTGTAAATGTTTCTGATGGTTTTCAATATTTGTTGACGATGGAATCCGTGTTATTATACTTATCCACAATAATCCCTGATAAAAGATAACCATTGTTGACGAGTTGTGTGAATTTTTTTAATATAGTCTCTCCTTTAAGGTACGATTAAAACGTTCGCAACAACCGGCCGTTCCCTTCATTAAAGGTACTGTATAATGTAATACGTTATTCTTTAGAAAAAATTCATAAATGTCTTGTTTATAAACTCCTCTACCCTCATCAGTCCACAATTTTTTTCGGTTTTCTCACTTACTTTATGAATATCTGTTGAAAGGCTAACTAGAGTATTACCTTTTGTTTTTTGTAATGGGAACGAACCCAGCATATCTACTCCTCAAAATCAATAACGGTTAAAGCATACATTGACCCTTATCATTATTGAGTTCATCCATCAAGCGGACCAGAAATATATCAACTTCCCCTTGGAATAAACTTCCTCTACGAAACTTTGTGAATATTGGGTTTATTGTAATTCATCAGCTAATTGCTCTTCAGCTCCTTAATGAACATCTTAGAGCTGCAAGTTTTTTGAAATTTCCAGTCCAAGTTCAATTTAGCACTGAGTCAAATCTTCTTCACGATAAACCTATCAACTTTTTCATCTCAGGTGTGGATTTTGTATCAAAGAGACAAATTATACAACATTTCTCTATGCGGCTTCATGCTTTTCTCAAGTTGTGGGAATTCCCATAATCAATTCGTGTCTCATTGCACACTTCATCAACTCTATTGATAGGCTTACTCCGATTTAGGAATTGTCCTGGCTCATCTAATCTTTATCCAAGTTTTGTGCCTGACCACAGAAAAGAATACCCTGAAGATGTAATTCCCCGGTATTCCAGTAGTTTGTAAATTTACTTCCTATAGAAAACTTTTGTATATCTCCTCCGAGTTTGTTATTGGAGATAAATTTGATTTTTTTTTTGAACGCACACACCGACATATACTTTTTGGTTAACCCTGTTATTTTTAACTTTTAATATATGAAATAATTTTTTAGTATAGTTTTTTTTTTACATTTGAGACAAATAACTCCATTATTTATGAGAAAAATTCCTGCAGAGGCAAAAACCTTTTAAGTTTCCAACTGACATTTGAATCTTAATTTTTAAAATACATAAATAATCCTCAGACAATGCCTTCACTCTTCTCCCTCCATTTATTTAAGAAAAAAAAAAATGAAAACTTTGAATTAAAGAATAATTTGTTGTGCCAATAGCCTTGCTTGCGAAAGTATTGTAAATAGACTTGTTTATTCCTTTGTTTTCCTCACTCGTGGTTGAGTAATTTTCTGTATACAACCATCTTTTTTTTTAATCTCACCGGTTTCATTATTTTGATATTTTAATTTCTTCTCTCTCGTTCCTACCTCTTCCCTCACACTCTCTTCTCTCCTTTCCTCCCTCTCTCCTTCCTCTCTCTCTTCCCTCCCTCTCCTCCTTCTCTCTCTTCCTCCCTCTCCTCTTCTCTTCTTCTTCTCTTCTGCCTTCCTACTTCTCTTTCTTCCTCTTTCCTCCTTTCCTCTTTCTCTTCTTTCTCTCTCTCCTCTCTTCTCTCTCTTCAACCCTTCCTCATCCCTTACTATCCCCCTTGAATCGCTTACACCCATAGAATATCAACAATATATTCATCAAGGATTTTCTTGTTATCCTAACATCCAAAAATAATTTTTTTTTTACAACAGAAACCATAAAATTTCTTTTGAATTTCTAAAAAGAGCCTTTACGTTTTCTTAACTTTATAATTTTTTTTCAATTATTACATTCTAATTAACTAAAGTTGTCGGTTTACAATCATCAGCATAAAGCAATACTTTTTATTGAAATACTCATTCTTATGTTGGTAGAACAATATTTATTAAAATACCGAATACCTTTTCTTGAAGGTAATGCCCTTGGACAACAGAATGATAATTTTCTTGAAGCCTTCTTGGCCGCTCATTATCGTATTAGAAATATATGTTAGAATAATTAGTGACACGAAACACTCCCCATCTTCCATAGTTAATCATTTTGTATTTCCCTACTTATTACATATAATCCTGTTTTTTCCTTGTTTTTCATGAGATAAACAAGGGCAAAACCAATTATTATATTTTACCCTTATATAAAATTCTTTTATTTGTTGTTTACTAATCGTGGCTCCACAAAACCATTTCTCTATACCAAGTGGATAATATCTTCCCTTACGAGACTGATTTATTGCTCCAGGTCTTCGAGGTTAATTTTAGAATGAACCAATTAATACCCTAAATCATTCATATCAATACCGCCCATTGTTCTATTCTCATACAAATCATCACGCCCTTCTTTATAAAAATTTATTTTAATTCGAACTGTGATTCTGTATGAACCTGGAAGAGTAAAATCAACCACTTCTGTATCTTGGAATACACAGCCGTTTTTATTTAAAAAAGGATAGTATATTGTGATAATCGCATTAATCTCAACCAAGTCTTCTGCGTCAGTCGAGGCCTTGGATAATTTTTTAATTTATGACATTTTTCATATTAATATTTTTGGTTATTTATATTATGTCCGTTTCAGCTGTGCCTTTGTGTAAATAATTTGATAATCAATATCCAGTTCTTGGGATACACCAAAGATAGGAACCATCTTTAACCAACATAAGTCATTTATATTAGATTAAAATAATGTCATAAAATATTTATTTTTGTCGAGTTGAAATAACCACATATAGACATTAAATTGACCACAACAGCTTAGAATTTAATTCTTGGGACTTTGAAATGTTGATAAACAACCATTCTGTAAAGAATTTTGATAACTTTCAACAGGTGTGGAAACCAAAAAAACTATCAAAATAATATTTGTCTTGACTAATGTAAGAAATACAAACCCAATTAGAACCGTTCCCATTTATTTATCTTTCTAATGTTCATAATAATATTCTTTGTAATGTTTAGGCACGTTTGTTAATCATCTGCTCATACAAAATAACCACTTATGATTTTTAATTTCTTACAATATTTGACAAGTTGTTAAAATTTGATGTTGTTTCTTTCCAAATTTCCAACCACTCATCAATCTCATTTAATTTATTAGAAAGATAAATCCATTCCCCTTTTAGTTAATTTTACACCTGCTTGTGGCGAATAGAAGCAAGGCAATATCTCCCAACTAACAATCTCGCTTTATCAAGGCAGACTCAGAGTTTTTCAGCAAATCTAAACAATTAACACCACTTCCACTAATTTGTTTTCTCCACTCTTTAGTTTTATTTCTTTCCAATTCTTTTTGAGCCTGGAGTCTGAGCCTTCCTCTCGTTGGCAGTTTTTCACCGCTGTTGAAAATACCACCCGTCAAATGCCTTCCAACCGCACTTAAACCACAAATAAAGGAATTAGAAAGGGAAGAAATCCCCTGCCACTCTCTCCTTCTTATTGAATATTTTTCAAACATTGGTTTTGTCATTTTAATTTAAAGTGAGCCAGTATCATCAAGATTTTAACCTTTCCTCTGTGAGCAAAACATCAATTCTATTGCTCCTTTTCTCTGAATTGTATTAACGTTAATCGTACAAAGGCTTTTGATTTTGAACACAAGGAATGATAGTTTATGAAGAAATTGAATTGATTAACAATACCACCACGTTTGGTACTTTGCCACTCATTTATTACTAAAAAAGTTATGTGAGACATCATCCACCATTATCGTGTTTAATCTGGCAATTCTGTTTTCTTCCAAAGCAAACAGATCATGTAATCAACTTCTTCACTCTCTCCTCTTTCAATGTAATAAGGGAAGTATCGCACTCGATTAGACTTATAGTTTTTCCTTTTGCGCGCTCAAGGTCAAACGCATAGATTGGTAATAACAAACTTTTAAAATGCTGTCATATCAAAAATAGGTTTTTCTTTATTTCCATTACTTTCAACCACACCTTTTTGGGTAGACTTTGTATGCTTCAAAGCAAATCATTTTTTTCCCAATAAATTTCCAAATCTATCTCGTGGATAAAGATGTTCCATCTAGAGAAACGCGAAGTTGTTTCAGCCTTAGCATTATACTCAATGCATTATATCCTTATCAGTCGCACGTATCCACCATCTGGCTTTTTAAAAATGATCCACAGATTATCGTGGCTTCTTCCAGACACAATTCCACGTGTAAAAGTAGTTTGGTTGAAGTTTAACGTTTGAATCTTTTCTTTTTGAGGTAATGATACACTGAGTGGTTTTTCTTTGAGTTAAGTCTTCGATTCAACATCTTCTGTTTTAAGAATTAAGGAGTAGTATTCACTGATTAAAATCCAACTCATTTCCTCAATTACAATTTATCGTTCAACTCAAACGGCACTACCAACACCAAAAAGCAATCTATTTTTCGATTATCATTTCCTTTGTAGTTGTAATTCTAAATTTAGACCATACAGAACTTTTATCAATGATCAACAAAATCTCAAATATACCTTTAAGAGGAAAACTGCCACAAAGTAAAACTATTTTTCCCCTGCTTTTGTAATCATCAATTATACATTCCTTCCTTTGAGTAATTATCCGGGTTCCCTGTGTTTGTTCCCGTTGACATATCAGGAATAAAACCTTCGACAGACCCTTTCCTCATTCTTATCACTGAATGTATAGAGTGTAGAATTTCAATCATTTCCAGATAACAGCAGAGACATAAAGTCAAAACCGCTTCAACTTCTTGTGTTCCATGTACAACGACCACTATCAAAACATTTTACAGAAGAAATCAATCTTACGAGTGTAGCGTTTGTGTAATTCCAGCCTTGTGAAATTTAATTTACACAACAGAACTTTCGATAGATTCAAAATAGGTTTGGTGATTATTTTATTCCAAACTTTTTTGTACCGATTTGGCATTCCATATGATTACGTTATTTGCATTTACTGAAGTAAATCCTTCCTTTTTTTAGTGGAGTTGAGATAATATCACATCCAATCATAGATACTATCAATTGCTTCCATACTTTGTATTTATTTAGGAAAAAGATGTTAAAACTTTTGAAAACCCAAGTATTTATATTATTTAGTTGTTTGGGAGCAGATTTGCCTTTTTTAATTTCTTTTATTGCTTGTATTATGAGATTCCCTTTGGGCATCTCTTTTATACTCTTACAGCACCTGCTACATTTTCCCACAGCAGAAGCAGTTGAACCAATTAGGGTCTTTATGTTTAAAGAATAGTTGGAAACCGAATACACATTAGAGTATAATTATCCCATCTCCTCTAAATTGATTGGTCGACACCCCTTTGCTCAGGTTATAGTATCCCTCTACAAGATACATACCTTCAACATC
>CM068964.1:89224180-89235298 GCA_035128595.1 Eptatretus atami
AAATAGCCATTTTTAGGGGGTAGTCAGATTAAAAATCAATCTTCTCATAGGGAATTGACTGAATGGAATGGGTTCTTCCGTATTTGAATAGCAAAATGAATTATCTAAAACTTGTTGTTGTCCGATTTTTCATTTTCGTCCCAAGGTCAAGGTCAACAAGGTCAAAAAACTTAGAAAATTGCGAATTTTGACATGAAAATCATACGACTGCCCAAACTTTGAGAGCGAGGATGACAAATATTTTTTATGCATAATCTTGAGGTCATTCCCCACCTAAAGTCTTGAAACCATTTTGCTCTATCTCGAACACCTTGCCCGGGCGCCCCCTTCAAGTTTGTTTTTACGCTGATTTCATAAAAGTATGGATAATCCGAGGAGTGCGAAATGCCATATAGCCTATATGACGTTATATTATTCTGGAATGTTCCGGAGGAAGTTTTGCACCAAAGGTCATAATCCTTGACCTTTTATTTGACCTTTAAAGGCCACAAAGGTCAAATTTTCAAAGTTGTGGGAATCGAACGCGGTTTTTCGACCTTCTTCGACGAACTAACTCCAATAAGCTATAGCACGTATCCTGTTTCCTTATTTTAATTTCCAGAACATTGCTTTGTGACCTTTAAAGGTTATGCAAGGGTCAAATTTTGAAAGTTGTTGAACGAAACCGGGTTTTTCCGACATTTGCAGCTGTTGATTGAAGGCCACTATAATTATTATATAGCTTGGTCAAAAATTATCACATTTTTCATCCTTCACTTCTGAAACAATCTACATCGTCAAATACCGCTCGTGAACCATTGTTGTCTTCAGACTTGTTTTTTTTTATTTATTTTTTCTCACACACACACACACACACAGTGCTGGATTAACCATTAGGCAGACAAGGCATGTGCTTAGGGCCAGCCAAAAATTTGGGCCAAAAATTCTTTCAACATTAAATATTGTCTTTTATTGTATTAAATATTTTGTTTCTGCATCAGTTCATCTTTTGTCTGGGGTCCATTTCCATGAGCCCGAGATCTAATTGAAAATTTTCAGGCCATTCTCTAAAATTTCAAAATGTGCCTTAGGGCCAGCCGAGGCTTAATCCGGCACTGCACACACCCTCCGCAGAATAGCAACATTTGGTGAGCCATAGCTCTCACCACCTTCCCCCTTCCTTGCTCTTCCCCCTTCATAGCTTCCCCTTGCTCCTCTCCCTCCCCTCCTCTCTCAACTCCCCCCCCACCCACCTGCTTAATACCCCGACAGTGAAGCGACAGGTTGTATTTGCTCGTTCGACAATAAAAAATAGAAAGAAAAAATAAGAAAAATCTAGTGTTAAGAAAGATTATTATGTAGAAAAAGAAAAGAAGAAGAAAAGAAGATATATCGAAGAGAAAGTTGGCATTGTTAGCGAGGTGGACGCCTAGTACGATGACGACAGGAAAAAAGAAGATGGGTTTGCACCATGGTATGACATCCCACGTCCAACTGGGGAGTCAATAAAGGGTGGGGGCCGTCGAGGAAAAAGCCTTCAGCTTCGTAAGGATGGATCCCCCTTGATGCCTTAGTTTATATTATCGTAGTAAAAATAATAAAAAATAATTTGAAAAATATCATGTGAAGAAAGATTTTTGTATAGAAAAAGAAAAGAAGAAGAAACGAAGAAAAGAAGATTATATATAGAAGAGAATGTTGGCCCTTATGGCGATGTGGAGGCCAAAGACGACTGTGGCGGTAAATATCGAAGAATGGCTTGCACTATGAGACGACATCCCGCGTCTGACCGGCGGGAGGGGGTTATCTGAGAAAAATGCCATGAATGCTCCATAAGGATGGACCCCCTCGATGCCTTAGCGTATTAATTATTATACACAAAAGCAAAAGTACCCGTCCCCAATGACGGGAAATGTTGATGAGCTTTTCAAATCCCATCACTACCACCAACCTTCCTTCCTTCCCGCTTCCCACTGACTTTCAAGGCTTGTTCTGGACCTGCTCATGAGATTGAAAGGCTTGTTATGACCGTCTCTTTTGCCTCCGTTCTGCATCTAATACTTGTTCAAGTTCTCGGGTTTCTGGATTTTCACGCTGACTTCATGCAGCAGTTCAAACCGAATACATAACCATGGCAACGGTTTTTCAACCAAGTAAATTGATGATTACCTTTCCAACAGCAGATAATCGGGTGAAGGTACAGGGCAAGAGGTGGAGTTCAAAAATGCAAACAGACAGTGTTTGGGGAGCGAAATACGCTGCCAGTGAAATAAGAAGAGGATGATTGTAGTATGTGGACCATAGAAACATTCATCTGGGACTCATATCAACAGTCCCTACATGGACGACGACCTAATGCACTTGTGGCACGACTTTATTAATAAACAACACTAAACTTGAGAAATATGCATAATAAAAGAATGCTGGATTTGAACATTTTTTGAATGTTCATCGAGGCTCGTGGAAGAGCATGAACACAGAACAGCCAATGACGTTCACGGGGAGCAACAAAACTTGACACAAAAAGTTGAATCCAAATCCAAAAAGATCACTACTGGTGTCCATGGGTGGTGTAAAATATAATCAGGCATACAATAATTACTTTTAAAAGAGTGATAAAAATATGATTTTGGAGCCATTTTACACAGAGCCTATTATTTAATTATATCTGGTTAGAAAAAAAACATTGCTCTTTCTGAAAAAAATTTTCCGATGTAACTTCAGATTTCAACATAATTACTCAGGCAATGAGTACCGATCATCAAATATGGAGTCAGATTTTAATAAGCCTACAGTGACTCATTAATTTTTCTTAATTGCGCGAATACTTGTAATAAAGCAAATGCATGAACTCTAGTAACCAATCAGTGGCATCCTTCCAGAAAACCAATCAACGCATGGGATGCCAAAAAGGCCAGTGACTCACAGCAGCTGGTCTTTATGACACGTTGGAAGCTTGCACACTTTTACTTACAAGCCTTTCTCGTCCCTATTCACGAGTCACTCAACACGTCATTATTTCAGAGTGACTTTTGTTCAACTTTATCAAGATTATTGAGCGAAGTGGACTTCGTTTGTTTGGTTAACCAACCACAACAACAACAACGAACGAGTTTTCCTTTTCTGCTTGCCATTTTCTATACCATTTTAAAGCCGCAGCGGCTCAGCGCCATTAAATCCTTCCTCCTTCACAAACCACTGGAGATTCGACGAAGGAGTAATCATCGGCTGGACTTCCTTTACAACACGTTATTGCATTTTTTAATGTGAATGAGATTTCTCTTGTTCTGGTTTAAGCATCATCATCCTAACCAGCACATTGAAAGGGAATAATCACCACAAGCCTATACGATACATTATTCAAGTTCGCTACGACATTGCACACGATTGTTCAGGACACTGACAGGGCGTGAAGACCCGGAGAAGCAAAGTTGGCGTAGTATTGTGTCAATATTAGATATTTTTTATATCATTATATAGATAGACAATACAGATAAATAAAATAGAAAGAAAAAAATTGAAAAATGTAGATAAGAAAGATTATGATATTGAATTGAAAACAAAAAAAAGAAGAATATATATAGAAGAGAAGATCGGACAGCCACCTCCCACTGGAGAGGCAAAGTTAATTTGGAAAATCGAAGAGTGCTTTGCACCATGGGATGAAATCCTGTGTCCAGGTGGGGTCGGCGGTGGGTGGGTCGTCATCATCAGGGAAAAAGCCTTTAGCTCCATAAGGAGCAACCCCCTCGACGCCTTAGCGTATTCATGCATAGATTCTGATCACTCATTCTTGATTGACTTGAGTTATTTGGCTGCTTGCAGAATGCAACCACAATGCATTTCATCAAATGTATAAAGCTTAGATTTATTATGTCTGCATGTAGGATGCACCCAGTATCTGCTTGCAGCTTGTAAGCAAAGCCCACTAGTATATACATATATATATAATTTTTTTATTATGTAATTTTGAAAAGGCTCTTCTGGCTAAACAGTTGCATAAGCTTCCCCTATTAGGCATGAGCTGAGCAGAGCCACAATCCCATACTTCCCAGAAAAATTGCACTGCAGCCAATACAGGGAAGAGAATTTCATTCCCAATTTTAGAGACCAGTCCATCCTGGAGAGAGGGAACATCCATGGACAACATGTCCTTTGGACCACTGTTATAAATTGGGATTTTGCGACATTAATTTGTCTTAATATGAAAAGTCATGTTTTTATTATTCTAGTCCCACACCCCTCTGACAAGGTCAGAGATGGGGGACGTTAAAATGACCTTGACCGACAGACCGACCAGCCGATCATCCATCCATGTACTTTTGTGTACACAATATTTCAAAAACCATTGAACATTTAGATTTCACATTGCAGATATCTATTCCTCATGACAATATCTCAACCTGATTAGATTACCACTGTGATTGGCTGAATTATTTTGTCATGGCAGCCATCTCGGTAACTTGGCTTGTGTACGCAACATTTCAAAAACCGTTCAAGACTGAGTTTTCATATTATACAGATTTGTTCCGCATACCATCCAAAAGGTGGGGGGCCGAGAGTATCAGCTCCTTGGGATTTTACAATTCTCTACGGCTCATGGAGGAACTTATTCATATGCAATATGCAGTTGATATAGGAGAACAACCCCACCAGACAGCGCAATAATTTGGCTTTACTCCAAACAGGTGACACAACCATAATATAAGCACTTTGTTCATGGCAGTTTAGCTTGAGTTTTTAAAATGGCTTTGAAGGATAAGAATAAGTGTATCCTGGAGGTCATAGTTGAGCGAGTTGATACGTTCTGCTGTTTATCGAGTAAAGGTTGGTGAATCTTTCGAGTTGAGAACATCCCAAGGAAGCATCGACCCACCAGAGCCAGGTGCTTTACGATGCAGCACTCCTCTCTGACGTCTCGCCAAGCATGTGCAAATTGTAGAGTTTTCTGCACTTGAGGAAAGAAAACGTTTCCAACTGTGATTTTGTGTAACGTTGCAGCATGTAAAAACGCTGATATTTTTCAGCTTATTCTTCTCCTCAATGATAAATCTGGTTGAACAAATAAACCGAAATCGAGCCACTTGGACCAAGTGGGAAATGGAACGTGAGCCTGTTTATACCCAGCTCTTTGGGACTCGATTTACACACCGATGTGGTTGGCGAGTTGAACGTGTCCATCTATGTGCACAGTAAAATATATAATTTATTACACGTAGAAAATTTCTGTCATAATTTATCAAAATCTTTTACGCTTGATTTTTTTTTGTGCCAAATGTCTGAAAATATGTAATGAAACAACAAACAATGAGCAAATTTCCTTGCTTGGCAGAGCCTTCTTTTGATGTAAATTAAATATATATATTTATGCATCTCCATCATTCGTTTTCCAAATCCAACCACCAGGAGATAATATTTCCTGACCTTCCAATCATTCAGGTCAGCGGGTTGTGCCGGCAGCTTACCGGAGCATTGAAATAAAAAGTTATAATTTCCTCAAGTCTCGTCTCTCTAGGTGCTGCCGATTGCTGCGAAGGACATTCAAAAACTGGGGGTGGCAATAAATAAATAAATAAATAAGATAAGATAACAAATTACATTTCGCTTGCAAACAGCTCTGGGGACGAGCTGTTCATGGCCAAATGAAACCCACAGGTACCACAACGGAGAATCACACTTTCACAGCTCCAGCCAAGACCACTGGCAATCGGGCACGCGCGAAGTGCGCTGGGGGGGAGTGCATGCGTGCTTTCCCGCACCTAATGGGAAAACTCTCACCCTTTGCCTAATAATTTCTTCCTGGGACATCCTTTGCAATAATGAGTCTCCGCTGGACAGCGCACATTATATGTTCGTTTCTTGTTTTCCAAAAGCGTTAGCTGCGAATCAAGGTACCATTTCTGTCGTTTTGCTGTGCACGTTATTGGAACGATCTTAACACCCTCACCCCCTCCAACACCCCACCCATGTTCCCCTCCATTGCCTATTGCACAGCCCCCCATCCTACTTTCCTTCCCATTCCCGCGCCTTCACTAATGTATTTCTTATTTCCTTGGGGAAAGTATAACACAGTGGTAATGTTGCACACTGCCATATGGTGCATCTTCCCTGCCATGAAGCTATAAAGCCACACAGCAACGAGAGAGCAAAGGGCAAGTAGAATCGTTAAAAAAACGTTAAATAACAAATGGATGATGTGCTGAAAAATTAGCCTTTCTGTTTAACTGTTTTGTTTATGAGGGGTGGGGGACTTGTTCCAAAAACTTTCAGCATGCAGAAGACAAACAAACAAAGGAATATATATATATATATATATACATGTTCAACCACAGAAGAATGCTGACATCAAGTACATAAATTATGCCAACACATCACCTCCAAACTCGATTTGTGCCCTGCTGACTAGTCAAGTTAGAGGATTCGATTTGGTTTATTAAAGAGCCTAATATGGTCAAGAATAAACGATCAGCAATTTGTTGATCTGATTAGCCCACAACAAGGGCAAAATCTAGATCGACATCTCTGCTATGTCTATTTGTGATCATAGGCTTTCATTTCAGTCTGCAAAGGCTTGAGTACCATACAGATGCCTCCTAGTTTGGAGGTGATGTGTTGGTATAATATATATATATATATATACATGACGTGAGCATCACATCATAAAGTCAGTGTGCTTCTTTGGTTGAATTTAATATTCCTGGCTGCAAACCTCTTAACTGGTGAACAGCATGGCAGAGACAATGTGTTCGCGTAGCAGGTGACACTTGTTGCTGGCAGGTTGTGCAGCAAGCACTGTGATTGGACGATCTGTGCCCTGTTGCCTCGTTAAGTTAGGGGGTTCAATTATATATATATATATATATATATATATATATATATATATATGTACTGTTGGACCCCGCCATTCGAGGATTCGCTATTCGAGGGAACATAAATCAGCCCCGTGTATTCGTGTATTACAAAATGTAACCTGCTTTGACATTTGTGGCCCTGTGCTTCGCGAATTCGTGGTTTTTCGCAGTTGAAAAAACAAAATTTCCACGAACTACGCACATCTGTTCTGTTCTTGTGTACGGCAGCTTGGCTGCTGGGTAGCTGTCATTTCTTAGAAGCACAGCTGTGCCACTGATGCTGTGCCCATCTACCATTCATCCATCCATCCATTTGGACCATACTCTGTGCAGAGCGTTGGTGCGGCCTTAGCACACTCCTTGGCTATTGGACACAATCTTGGACGGGTCGCCACTCCGACACAGAACCAGTATGCTGGCACTCATTTTGCCGACCTCGGAAGGATGACAGGCTGAGTCAACCTCACCCGGTGTTAATTCAGCAGTCAACAGGGCTCAAACTCAGGACCCTAAGGTGCTAACCCAGCCACCCTAATTACTAAGCCAACACCAGGCTTACTGGGAACATAAATCAGCTCTAAAACACATCTTCCACAAGCCGCATGGTAAACGAGCTGCATGTACATACTGTAGTGTACTAGAATGCAAAAACGTATCTTCCACGAGCCATGCATATAACAGTTCCAAAACATATCTTCTACCAGGCATGTTATAAGCGAGCTGGATGTACGTACAGTACAGTACTATAGTAATGCATGAAAAAAAACATCATATCTTCTTCGAGCCATGGACATAAACACAGTTCCAAAACATATCTTCCATCAGCCATGTTATAACCGAACTGAATGGCTTATTCCACCATTCTGCTATGAGGACGCTTCACCGCATCTATTACAAGCTGCCAAAGATGCTTCCCTCCCTCCCTCCTTCAAGTTACACAGTTAAAATATTTCACCACATCTACCCCCAAGCCCCAGCTGAGTACATCTGGTAAAACGTTCCACCCGCCAACATCCCCCACAAACAATGGGCAGATTACTCACCCCTCCTGCAGTTACCCACAATTCCCGCAGCATGTTTGCAGTGTGTCCTGGGTCTCAATCATTCTTCTCGTCTCGCTACCTTGACCGGTGTTTTGCCTCTCGTTTCATTTCTTTGCTCATTAATCAAACATGGCTTCCAAGCACAAGACCAGTGCCGGAGAGGCAGAAGAAAGTGACGAGCCTGAGTGTGGCACCATCAGTATTATTTCTTGCATTAAGTGCATTTAATTTTCGTTTATTTTTTTGCTTTTCTTGAAGGAAATAAATGTTGTTTTGATTGATGATCGATTGATTATACCGTGGGCTTTTATTTCTTTATTCTCTGCATTGTATTAGTGTCCGTCATTTTTTTTTTTTGGGGGGGGGGGGATTCTGCATTTTCGACATCCTGTGCTTTCTTCAATAAATCTGTTATTCCATAAGAACACTTGTCGTTTGGTGACCCGTCATTGCAAACTCGAATGCGAGAAACTGTTTCGGCCCAGCTTTAGTAAATCCTTGGGGGAGGTTAAAAAGGGTAACGTTTGCTTTCAAGAGACCGGTGGAATTAGCATTTCTGACGAGGGCACATAAGGGACCATTCCGCTTGGGTTCCTCGTGTGATTTGGCCTATCCTCGGGAGTTAATGAATTCCCAGTGCTGCAGTTTGGTGTAAGCAGGATGATCAATGTGACAACATATTATAGTTTTCTTTCAGATAATTCATGTATTATATTTTATTACCCCTGCCACCTAAGGTGGACGGAGGTTATGTTATCACCCCTGTCTGTTTGTTTGGCCGTCTGTTTGAGCAGGGTATCTCAAAAAGTTATGGACAGATTCGGGCAAAATTTGCTGGACAGGACGTTAGGTGTGTTACAAGGACAAATTTATTAGATTTTTGGTGAAGATCTGGATACGGATACGGATACTCGAATTTTTAAAGTGGTTTTTCACCATGGGGTGAGAGAGAGAGAGAGAGAGAGAAGAGAGAGGAGAGAGAGAGAGAGAGAGAGAGAGAGAGAGAGAGGGAGAGAGGGGGAGGGAGAGGGGGGGGGAGAAGGGAGAGGGAGAGAGAGAGGGGGGGAGAGAGGGAGAGAAGAGGGGGAGAGGGAGAGAGAGAGAGGGGGAGAGGAGAGAGAGAGATGGGGAGAGGGGAGAGAGAGAGGAAGGGAGAGAGAGAGGGGAGAGGGAGAGAGAGGGGGGAGGAGAGAGGGAGAGAGAGAGAGGGGGGGAGAGGGAGAAGAGAGATGGGGGAAGAGGGGAGAGAGAGGAGGGAGAGAGAGAGAGGGGGAAAGAGGGGGAGAGAGGGAGAGAAGGCCTAAAATGATATATATCACCATATCTAAAAAAAAGTTATGCATGCATTTGGATGAAACTTTTTGGACAAGTTGGTTGTATGACAAGGCCAAATTGATTTGATTATGGTGAAGATCTGGATGTAGATCCGACTGATCAGTGGGATACAAACATAAACTGTTCAGCCGAGCAAAGGTATGTGCTCCACTGAGTGCCGTTGTAGTTATGACTTGTAATACCTAGTCGGGCAGCCATTGAAGTCCATGAGTGGTGGGAAATTTTTCAAAAAATGAACATTTTTGGACCTCAACTGTTTGAAAGGGTACAGTCTCTGGTATCTTGTAAGGCCTTCTAGGTTTTAGGCAATCTTGTGAAACCCTTTCAAAATGCTGTCTCTATGATAATCAACCGTGTAAGGGGGGTGGTTATGAAAACACTGTAATTGTCGTATGTCAGCTGTCTTTTGACTAATTTGGATGATGATCTTGGTATGGATTCCAATAGCCTTTAGGATGTCCAATCGTTTGGTTGCTTTCATGACCTTTAGAGGTCAAAGTCACCTGATAAGGTCAAGGTCACGGCTATTTTAAGCTCTTTTTGGAACAAATTGACCACATGCCGTATACATAATTACCAAAATGTGTATCTATGGTGAATCTTTACAAAATCACATGGAAGCATTTTGAAATTACACTAAAAATGAACAAACATTGTCAATCGATATCTACTGAATAAGCACTGTTGCAATTGAGGACATATGATAGTTACTAAAGGAAATTTCTTAGCAAATAAATCATAAACCGAATCGAAGTAAATATAGAATTGACATGACAAAGATTAAATGTTTTGTAGACATTAGTGGGTGTCCAAATACACCATTCAATGTAATAACTACCTTGTACCTATCCTAAAAAAAAAATTCAGCCAATGGGTTAAAACACTTTTTCTCATCTGTTTTTAAGTTTTGGTAGTTCCTCCAGTGGACATATCATACTTTAACAGTTCTCTTTTTTCGAAAATGGCTGATCCAGATTTCGTTGATGAACCACAGAGGAAAAAAACGCCAGAGCAGGCCTTGGGAAGCGCTGGCTGTGCGAGGAGAGTTTCCTGTTCCGTGATGATGTCGGTACTCCAGACCTCAAATGCATCACCCTTCTATATGAAGCGATGCATGCTTCGAATGACAGAGTGTCTCAGAAACTCAAAAGCAAAAGGAGAAAAATTATCAGGGACACGAAAGATTAGATACCATCACAAATGTCCATCGAAGTACATGAATGAACAAAATGCTGGGAGAAGAGAGAATGTACAAGAGGTTCCCACATTTCAGAGCAAGTCCACAAGATGTCAGCCATTTCAGTGGAAGGACAGCTGTTTTATATGCAGTATGCCATGTGATCGACACCACAAAAAAAGATAGGACCACCTCCTCCTCCTTCATATGCAGCTCAAGGCTGCAGGTAGCATCATTGACTGGGGGCACAGCTGTGCCACCCATGCAATGCCCCTATATGTGGCTTTTGGGGCTTGTGTGGATGTGGCTTTTGTGGGTGGGGTTTGCATGGGTGGGGCTTGTGTGGGCGGAGTCAAAAGGGGCGGAGTTTAAAAAGGGGTGGAGTCAAAAAAAATTCAATTTATCTTTGTCTTTTGTAATTCCTGTGAATAAAATGAACCTAAAATCTCTTCCCCCTTTAAATCACATAATTTGTAAATCCAAGGAACTGCACCAATGACATCAACAATTTAAAAAAGTTCATTTGTCCATCGCTTGGTATAACCTTTTTCAAAATGATATTTCCACCTGTATATTCTTACTATATCACCAACTTTGAACTTAAGCTCTCTGGCATTAATCTCTTTCTCATTTTCTAATTTTGTAAATGTTTCTGATGGCTTGGTTTTCGTTGAGGTGTGAATCGTGTCGTTGTACTTATCTACAATGTCCTGAATTAAAGATAACCATTGTT
>CM068964.1:89259403-89281352 GCA_035128595.1 Eptatretus atami
CCAGAACACTGCCTTGAGGAACTCCAGCCTGGACAGGAAGAGGGGATGAGAGAACTCCATTAAGGGCCATCTGTTGGCTGCAACCAACTGTGGAACTCGCTGTGAATCCACTTTCCATCCATACATCCCTTCCTTCAATCCATCCATCCATCCTTTCCTCCAATCTCTTTGTTTGTCCTCACTCCCTCACCAATCCTTCCTCTCTCTCCTCCCTCTCACACTCCTCTTCCAACTTTCATTCAGTGATAAACAATGGTTGGTTGTGATAAGTTCCCACAGGTGGTTGCATTGTGGTTTGAAGGTGGTTATGTTGTGCTGTGGTGTTTGTGTTGTGTTTTGAGCCCGGAGTGTCAGTGAATGTGCTAGTTTGGCGGATGTGCACTTTTTTGGCGGTTGGAGCTGCTGCTTGCTTCGATTCCGCCGTTTGAATTTTGGGATTCAGCTCGGGTTGAGAGATTCTGGAGCTTATCGGCATTTTGGTTTAAAAATGTGTGCTGAAATTATTTAAAGGCCTGAAACACTAGCATCTCCGGACATTTATAAGCATTGCAGCTCGGGTTTGATGGGCACTCAGGTCTGTTGGCCTGAGCCGGGTTTCGGGGTTTGGGCAGTGGGATTGGGCTTGACGGCGAGTCTGGCAGGTGGATGGGGTGTTCGTTTTTCCAGGTCGCACCTTCTTTGGCACTCTGGGCAGTGTGTGACCCCCTCGGAGAGATCCAGTTCCAGAGCAGGTAAACAGGGTGACAGCCACAGTTCGAGTCGTATACCCCAAGGCAAGCCCGTGTTATAATCCTTTTTTAAATGGTACGTTCTGTTTGAAAGTGATGGGTGATTTTGCTATCCTGTTTGAATGTGCTGTCAACATTCCCCATTTCTTTCAAGCCTATACTAATGCCAGCAGATGGGACTATCCCCCCCCCTGTTGCCTTCTTTGTCGTACCCTCCCATGCAGATCGAACCCCCACCCCCCCCCCCCCCCCCCTCCCCCCCCCCCCCCCCCCTCCTTGAAGTTCCACTATAATGAAAGTCCAGACACCCTCTTCCCTCCCCATTCTCCCTCGCTCCCCATCTCTCTTTATCCCACCCCCTACCTCCAAGAGTGTTAGTATGTTGGTTAAGTGTCACCCCCCCCCCCCCTCATTTCTCCCCATTCCTGCTCCTCTCTCTCTCCTCTCTCTCTCTCTCTTCTTCTCTTCTCTCTCTCTTCTTCTCTTCTCTCTCCTCTCTCTCTCTTCTCCGACCTCTCTCTCTTCTCTCTCTCCTCCACTCTCTCTCTCTCTCTCTCTCCTCTCTCTCCCTCCCTCTCCTCTATCTCTCTCTCTCTCTCTCTCTCTCTCTCTCTCTCTCTCTCTCTCTTCTTCTCTCTCTTTTTCTCTTCCTCCCTCTCTCTCTCTCTCTCTTCTTCTCCTCCTTCTCTTCTCTCTCTCTCTTCTCTCTCTCTCTCTCCTCCCTCTCTTCCCACTCCTCTCTTTCCTATCTCCATCTCTTTCCCCCACCCTTCGCCCTTCTCTCAGCACGCCTCGCCTCTCCTCACCCCCTTTCCTTCACCCCACCCCTTCCCACTCTCCCACCTTCCCTTCCCCCCCTCGCACCACTCGTCCTCACCTCGCCTCTCTCTCCCCTCGCCCTCTCTCCTCCACCCTCACCCTCTGCCCCTTTTAATATCCCCGTCAGCGATGTGAGGGGTTGTATTTGCTCATGACAAATAAATATCCATTTGGCATCAGATTTTGATCATGATTGCTGTGAAACAATCATGTGCTCACATGATAAGGGTAACACACGCATGATTTAATGCAGAGCAGGAATGACCAATGTGGAAAAGAATAGTTTAAGATCTGTAACAGGTTATCTTATTTCATCCTCCATTGAGCAATGAACCACCCTGAAAGCTGTGTGAGGTGGAATTTACCAGTTGTGCTCAATTTAACAAGGAAAACTGACCATTAACTCAAACGATAACTTTGTTACATCTGTCCACTTGGTAGGGCTGATGAGATAGTCAGCTTAAAATGAAAAACAAAGCAAATTTCAAAAACTGAGAATTACTCTTTGCGATCCTGATCAATATTTTTTACTTCACATCATTACAATTAAAAAGCATCTTTTCACACCAAATGGAACTCCAGCGAATTTCCCTGTAATTTCAGTGGAGGCAGGCCGCGTCTTTTCCGTAATTAGCTGTGAAACAAACGTGACGTCACATTTGCATCTGTGAATTAGTTTTTTTGTCCCATCCTCTGCATTTCCTAAAAAAATGCTTTTCCCTCAATTCTCAAAATTATATAAAGAATGTGAGTGAGTAAAACACAAATTACACAATTTCGGTTGATCTCAGTCATCTGTAGGTAAGGCCATGGACTTTCTGATCATCCTTATTTTATTTTTTTTGACAATATCAAGACTCATGGAAGGGAATGAATGAACAGGAAAAGGGGAGATGAGAGGAGCAACAGTGACATCTAAGAAAGAGGGTTGGGATAAGGTAAGGTTAATTGGGGCAAAAAAGAAAGTGGTTAAGGATTGGAAATTATATGAGATGGTGGTGCACTGCTTGCTTGAAGTCCTGCAGGGAAGAATGGGACAGGAAGGTAGTTCCACAAACTGGAGAAAAGAGGAATAAAAGAGTTAAGGTGTGCAATCAGGCTGGTTTTGGGGAGTGTAACCAGGAGGGGTTTACTGGACTTGCTGGGGAGGGTCAGAGGGCACAGAGAACCGTAGGGGTCATGACACACACAGGGCAGCGTAAAACTTTGAAAACTTCTGATTTTCAACCCCTGATGGACAGCCATTAAGGGCGATTATGATAATGGATTTTGAATTGTTGCCCAAAATGTATCACTGGTTAACTGTGATGGACAGCTGTGAAATGCTGTGCATTCTGGTCTGTCAATCCCTTTGGTCCCTTTGGTTAAATTGTTCACCGATTCAATAGCACCTTTTTAAGATCTACTCCAATACTTTGTTTCACCCACAAATAATCAGTTGGTTAAATAATTTTGGTCTATGATTTTGAATGCTCTTTAATAAATCCGTGTCAAAAAAAAAACACATAAAAGTAAATTATTTTTACAGAAGTGGGAGGTTTTCAAAACTTTATTGGAACAGACATATATACATATATACATACATGTATGTGTATACTCATATGTATGTGTATATATATATATTGTTACGGCTGTGGAAATTCGCAATACACCATAAAGGGTCCTTAGATCAGATATATCGATAAGTTCATGTGTAGTTAGTCCACACTTGTTGTTTAGGGGAATATGTGTGATTCTCCGGGCTGCGACGCTTTGAGTTAGCCATTTTTCTTCTCTATCGTTATTTTTGGATCCAACAACCTCAAACCAACCAACGACAACGGCAAAAAAGAAACTGCGCTAGTGCGTGGGTTTGCGCACCCCTCTGCGGTGCCAAGGCTGGCACGGGAAGGGGGCAGGGCAGCTCCCTCCCCATTGGTGGAGGCCCGGCGTGAGGCGGTCAGAGTGGGGGCACGCCCCCCTTCGAGAGCCTTCTGGAAACGCCTCGAAGGAGGTGAGCCGCGAACGGGGGGAGCCCCGCGCGGCAAAGGGCGGAGCCCCGCCTTAACAAAGGAAACGGACGCGAGGCTCACTCTCTCTCTGATCGTGGCTCATGTTGGCTGTAGCTCTCTCCGAAAAAGGCACCAGCTCTCTCTCCAAAAGGCTCGTCTCTCTCCTTGGGTCTCGCTCTCCAAAGCGCTCCCTTCCTCTCTCTCTCCGTTCCCGCGCTCGGTGGCCCGGCGCGGCTGTGGTGGAGACGCGGACGGGAGGCGCCGCAGTGCGGCCTGTGGTGGACCTGCGCGTCCGGACGAGGGGTGCCGGAGAGGGTTCGCGGCCGGGGTGGAGGCCGGACCTGGCGCGACCGCGCTGACGTAGTAGGAGAGGAGGACTCGACGGTCCATGAGGGAAGTCACTTCTTTTCTTTCTTTTCGGGCTTTTGTATGTGTGTTTGTGGCGCAGTCCGACAAGTAAACCTGTATAAGTGACTGTGCTGTAAATAATTGCCTTTTATTCGGTCGTAGTGCTTTCCTTTGTTCCTATTTGCCTGCTTTTGTTCCTATTTGCCTGCTACGTGTGTGAAATAAAGTGCTTGCTTGTTGAACTGTTCCCCGTTTCGCTTCGTCCTTCCTTTGTTGAATCTCCATCTTGCATCACGTAAGGGATTGATAGTGGGTTTAAAACCCGGTAACCATCTGAACCGTCAAGGTCGACGAATCTCGCTCGGTTATCCCTGTAGCACGGAACGAGCCGCTTAAGCGTTCGTGTCCGGAGTCGACCTGTGGTGGTACAACCCTCGGTAGGTTACCCTGCGAGTACTTAGGTATATCGACTTTCGACGATTCACCTATTTCGCGCGGGTAGAATGCGGACTGGGTTGTGGTGAGGTTAAACCCACCGTGACTAGCTGCTTGGCGATAGTTCAGGAGGGTCACGACTGAATTGTCCGTTCGGTGGCGACGCGTCGCGATTCGAGTTACGTGGCGATCGCACGCCGGGCGGGCGAAATTCGTAACAATATATACATATAATATATAATATATATATAATATATGTGTGTATATATATATGTATACTTATATGTATGTGTGCATATATATAAATATATATATATATATATATATATATACACATAGATACTTATATGTATGTGCGTACATATATATGTTTATATATATGTATAATATCATATATAATAATATATATAATATATATTATATATATATGTAATATATATATATAATATAACTACACGAGTCCGTCAAAAACTAACAGGACTGACTTCACAGAAATTTTATTCCACAAAAAATATATTGAAATCACAGCTTGTCCCCTTCAAAATAGTTTCCCTTCAGTCTCACACACTCGTCCATTCTCTTCTTCCACGCTTCAATGCACCCCCGGAAGGCTTCTTCTGGAATCCTCCGGAGCTCCGTCGTTACGGCCCTTTTGATGGCCTCCACATCAGGAAATCGGATCCCCTTGATCACCCCCTTGAGCTTGGGGAATAGGAAAAAAACACAAGGGGCCAGGTCTGGTGAATATGGGGGTTGCTCCAGAGTTGGCACGTTCCTCTCCGCCAGAAACTGTCCAATGCTCAGGACACTGTGAGCAGGGGCATTGTCATGCTGGAGCACCCAGGCGTTGTTCTCCCACAGATCCCTCCTCTTGTCCTGGACTGATCTCATGAGGCGCCGGAGAATTTCCTTGTACACGTATTTATTCACTGTTTGACCCTGTGGTAGATACTCGAAGTGGACGATGCCCTTGATGTCAAATAACGCGATGAGCATCACCTTGACCTTCGACTTCGACAACCTTGCTTTCTTTGGTCTTGGTGATGCCGGACTTTTCCACTGACAACTCTGCCGTTTGGTCTCGGGATCGTATTCCAATATTCACGATTCATCGCCAGTAAGGACTCTCCCGAGCGGGTCTGGATCGTTCTCGAGGCGCTCGATAATGTCTTGACAGACAGTGACTCCCCGTCGGTCCTTGGACAACAGCTTGGGGACCATCTCTGCGCACACCTTGCACATTTCGAGATTTTCAGTAATGATGCTCCAGACAGTGTCCTTATTGATGGAAAGTTCCTCAGCAATCATCCGCACCATGAGTCGACAATCTGCTCGCACCATCTGCTTCACACGCTCGATGTTGTACACCGTTCTGCTCATTGAAGGTCTTCCAGACCGTGGATCGTCTTCAAGCTCTTCCCGTCCCTCTTTTAACCTCTTGTGCCATTCAAACGCACGTGTACGTGACCGTTTCTTCCCCGTAGACTTGCTGCAGCATTGCAAAGGATTTGGAAGGTGTTTTGTCAAGCTTGGCAAGAAACTTCACATTTTGCTCTCTGCTCACGACTCGTAGCGCGACGACTCAGACTAGACAATGTGTAAAGCACGACCTGTAAATAATCACACAATGAGCGCAGTCAACCATCACCAATTAAACATTGCTGGAATGTTGCGAAAGACTGTGACGCAACCCGTTCATTCAAGTTGTGTAAGTGGAGCACACAACAGGCTCAGTCCCATTACTTTTTCGACGGACCTCGTATATATACATACTCCACCGGTCTAAAGTTTTAGAACACCCCCATCTTTCAGTTTTTACTGAAATTTAAGCAGTTCAAGTCCAGTGAATAACCTGAAATGGTACAAAGCTAAGCGGTAAACTGCCAGAAGTTTAAAAAAAAGTTATGGTTAACAAAAACTGAAAAATAATGTAAATTTCAGAGTTGTTAAAAAAGGCCCTTTTCAGGGAACAAGTAAAAGTAATGGTTAGCAACTGCAGTTGTTCGCAGCAATGGAAGTAATTAGGCCTTGAAAGTTGATGCAAAATTCCTACAGTGCCCCAACTTTTGTTATAGTTACAACCCTCTGTCTATAAAGAGTGTTGGAACAGACTGTGTTGCAACACCTCTGAGCATTATTTGGAACAATATTGCACTGCAGAAGTAGTATATTGCTATCATAATGGTGAGAAAAAGACAATAACAAGAGACAGACAACCATTATCCGCTTAAAATGCAGGTCTTTCCTTTAGAGAAATGCAAGTAGCCAAGGGCGTCAGTGAGTACAGTTCTTCACCATCCAAATGGCCTGGAAACTGGAGGAACTCTGACAGGAAGAGGTCTGCAGACCAAAGCCACAACACCTCAAAGACAAGTTTCTGAGAGTCAGCTTGTGTGATAGGTGGCTCACAGGACAGCAGCTCTCAAGCACAGCTTAACACTGGTCGAAGTAAGGAAGTTCAGTTTCACAGTGAAGAGAAGACTTCGAGCTGCAGGTTGACAGGTCGAGTGCAGTAAAAGCCATTGCTAAGATGGCAAATAAGAAAAGAGGCTTGCCTGGCATGATGCACCACGAGTGCTACTGAAAACTGAAGAAGGTCTAAGGACGATGAATCAAAATTGAAACCTTCAGTTCATCAGTCAGGTTTTTGTATCCGTCGAGTTGGCGAAAGGATGTTCTCAGTGTGGTGACACCAACTGTCAAACATGAAGGAGGAAGCGTGATGATCTGGGCTCTTTTGCTGGATCCAGAGTCGGTACTGGCACAGAGTGACTGCAACCTGAACCAAAGGCTACCACGCATTTGCAGCGCCATGCATACCTATGGTCTCTGCCTAGTTGTCAGGTTTTTGTTGTCTGTAGCAGGAATAGGAAGAATGTGAAAAGTGCGAATTATACAAGCAACATTACAAAAGTAGACACAGAGCAGAGTTATCCGATATAATTCTTGTAAATTGTATATATACATTGTATATATACAATGACTAGTACAATGTAATTCTTGTACGATATAATTCTTGTACACATTTATATCTATATATATATATATATATCATAAATATGATATCTTCCTGTATATCATATCTTCATGTATATATAGTTCATATACTATATATAAGTAATATATATATATTATATATATATATATATAATATAAATATATATTGTTGTGGTTCAAGAAACCGCATCCTCCCAACACAATGGCAGACCAACATACAGTGTCCAGTCAGTTTATTCATTAATACTTCAGTAGTCTTCCTTCTTGACTTGTGGGTCGAACGGGAAAGTGCGTTGTGTAAATCTATAGTTAGATCTGATAAACCTCTGAACTTCATTCCTATTCTTCTTTTTCGCTATTCTGAGGTATCCAAGCAGGGGTCCTCGCGGGCCGGCAGGCACTCCGCTCGATCACCATCGGTAAACACACCAGCCGCGCCTCGATAAGAAGCGTCTCACAGAAGACCGAGGGCAGCAGTAGAAGCAACAATAAACGCAGCGCTGCACGGAGCGCGTGCCGCACGACGACGACCCCCACCACTTTCAGGCATCAGAGGCATAACCAACACCCAATGCAAAACAACATACAGTACGCACACGACCTTTCTTTTTCTTCACTCACCCTACATCAATAATATATCAATCCTTTCCTCACCCTGACAGATCACTGTGCACTGTGGACACGAACCGCTCTGATAACGCGACAACGATGCTCGATGCTGGCGGACCTGCGTGCTGAACTTCCACTTCTTTCCGGTACCTTTCCAGGGCTCGTCTGGCATCCCCCAGGCAGATCGCTGGCCATCCCATCTCTTGAGATGCGATCAACCGCTGCAACCACGAGCACGTGGTCGGCCCATTGCCTCATCCACTCACGAGACTCCTTGCTGAATATCTGGTGAGCAGGACAGCGTCAGGAAAACGAGCCACATGTCCTAACAGCCAGCTGACGCTCACGACTATGCAGTAAAATCTCATTTGAGTCTCTCTCAGACAACCGTTGTTGGACACAAAATCCCGACCAGTGATAGCAAGGATTCTCCAAGGACCTGGTCCCAAGGAATTAAGTTCTCGTTCAGATCCTCTGGGTCAGAGTCAAGTTCACATCCAGAGACAAGATTGGAAGCACAAGGACCTGAAGACTCAGACTTTCGTCTCCCGCACAGGTACGAGCACACACCCATTATCCAGTGAATTCATGACTCCCAGGCCGACCAGATGTCTATTGACCTCTGTACAGCCAGCTGAGACATGAATATCACTGCTAAGTTAAATAATCTCCACGACCTCAACATCCTACCACAAACAGATCTGCTGCTCTCTCACAAGAAACTTTGCAGACACGGTTCTTGTGCTGATTTGATTCTCTGACCGTCATCAAGGGTGTGCTTAAAGTCTACGAATGCGCCAAGCATTAGCAGGGTGATTACAAGTTTTTGGAGTGATGACAACATCCTCATATTCCATTACCTTTCTTTACTTCCTCATTTTCTTTTCATCTCAGTGAGCCTTGCTGTGCTTGTTTGGCTTGCTGCTGCACCCCAAACCAATTCATTGCAGGGTAGAGGTTACCGAAATACTGCCGAGCTGCGATCGTTAATTAACATCATCTCGAGCTTTACGCACTCTCTCCTGAAGATTTTTATCAAGATTTTTTTCAGCGGGTCTTCTTAAGCTTGGTTCTGGAATCAACCATAAGGTGTGGTTCTGGTCCGTTCAGATTTCACTCTTCCTCTCCTGGAATCACCTTTAATCTGGACTCACATGCTCAACCACGGCAGATGCCCTTGTGCGGTCCCTGTCTCATCGCACACAGTGTATCTCCATGGGACGGGAGAGCTCGGAGCCATCGATCTGTGATGACCTGTGTCAGGAAATAGTCAAACGGAAGATTCAAAGATGCAGACACCGCTTCAAAACAGCTAATCACGTCCATCAGCATCACAAAGTCTAGCTCACCGCCATACAGGCATCAAAATGGCCTCTAGCATCACCATCCATACAGGCAGAAAAATGGCTAAGCTCACCGTCCATATCAGGCATCAAATCGGCTAAGCTCATCCGTCATAAAGGATCAAAACGGCGAAGCTCACCATCCATACGGAAACAGCTCCATGATCAGCGAAAGACGGTGCAATGCCACCTCTCCGCAGCGCCAAGTCCCATCCGCATGCCAACCAGATGGAAAAACAGCCACCCAAGTGGCAGTCAACTTCTTTGTGATCAACATGATGTAGATGGCCACAGCCAACCAAACGGTGTGACGATGGTCAATGCGACCAAACTCCTCCAGCTGAGCAACTGGAAGTGCGGAATCCGCGGAACAATTGCGATGCGACCATGCAAAGCTTGTGGAGCAAATTGCAGAACTTCAGCTAAAATAGAGTTGCTGAAAGGAAAAGTGCTACTACATTCCAGATGTGTTGGCACTTGATCTCGGTGGGTGCCCAAGCGCAAATGCGGACATGTCTCCTTCAAAGCCTGCACTTACTCAGGCCTAATTCAGATAAGCCTCCAGCTCACAGCTGTAGCTCACATGCTGCAACTCTCCTCCTCTACATGTCCTGCAAGTGGTTCAAACTTGCTCTGCAATCTGTTCAAACCCTGTTCAGCACATTCCATGTCAAAAGCAGCAAGTCCAACCAACTTCGTACGAGCATCCACGCCAAGCATGGCTCAACAGAAACCTTGGTTCTATCTCCTTCTTTTTTTTGGCTTGTCAAGTATTCAGCTGCTCCTGTAATGTTCTATCCATCCTTTCCCCAGTAATTGTGCCCCATAAGCCTTAATCAGCTAACACCAGCTCTGTCTGTACACGAGTTCAATTTGTCCAAACTGCATCCTGGCGTACGAAATTCCAATTCTCGACTGTTGTTGCAATAACGGATCCACCAGATGGAACAGTCCTTCAGGTCGAATCCTCCATTTCATCCTCTGTTCATAATTTCGTCTTCCAATCGTTCTTCATTTCCCCATTTCATTCTTAAGTCCTCATCCATCATTTGTTCATTCATTTGTTTTTATTCTTTCAATTGTCCACAATTAATTTCCTTTGTTCATTAATTAGTTCTTCAATAACGAAACGAGTTTGTTTGGACATCGCACCCACCTTGCATCGCATCTCCGCCACTGTGGGGGAAGGGGACTGACGCTTGAGATGGGAAGACTCCTTCCTCATATCCTCAACTCTCCCCCTGACTTGCTTCTTCAATAGGATCATATATAGTAACCATATATATACATATATGTACTTATTAATAAAACATTTTTTTTAATAATATTTTAAATGCCCTATTATATTGTCCTAATATGTAGTGCACTTGCTGCAAGTTAATGATCAAATAAGATATTATTCAGAGTTTGAGAAAAATAAGATGAAATGCACAAATTATTCTTGAAACAAGTTGTCCATCAAATATCTGTATTGATCGATCACATGCTGTCAGAGTTATGCTTACTGAAGCATTGGAGTGCTTTGTCGTCGTTGTTTGATATTCACTCTGTGACTTGCGAGAATGCTTGCAGTTTGCAGCATCTTGCTAGGTGTTTCAGCCATACTCAATGCCAAACTGGGGAGCATGTGCAAGCCATGCCTAAAAAAAGCACTCAAAATACTTTGGGATCATTGCTGCATCCATGATTTCACCTTATTTGAACGTTAGTCCTTTTTTTCACAGCCCAGCTTTCATGCGTAGCATGTGCTGGCGACGTGCATTCATGAGATACTTTGAACGGAAAAAAAAGACATTGTAATGAACATGCACATCGGTAGTGAAGCGCCATCCTTTTGACAGAGCGTCGGGGTTCTCAAGACAGGTTGTGAACTTTCCGTGGCTGTGAACCAATCCCGGACAGGTCGTCACCCAACACAGGTGTGGAATTTCTGCGAGCACCAAAGGTATCGAACTACAAGGTGAAGACAATGAACCCATACCAGTGAAGACAATTGCCTTGTGTTCAACTGTGACTCAATGCCAATGCACTATGTCCTTTTCACCCTTAAATGTTACATGATTCTTATGAGACTCGATTTTGTGGAGAAAATAAAAATGTAACAAGGCTTGGCCATTTCTTCCACTAAACTGCTTAAATATGTCAGGAAACCACTATAATTACGTTTACAAAGAGCAAAAAAATTGACCACCCACAACCTGCTCTCGTCACGCCCATGACTGCACTTTCCTTCCCTCTCTTCTTCATTTCCTTCTACCTTTGACTCTTCTCCCATCTTCTGAACAATCTTTCCTCTTTTCCTCATCACTTCCCTGTCTAATAGTAATATGTAGATGGTCCTATACCTGGGTCAGATCTATCACGCTATGATTGCACAGATGGAACGTGGCCCATAATTTCTGCTTGGCAATGCTACAACTCTGCCCTTGTGTGCTACAAAACATTATTTCCAGCACCTGATCAAGCCTCATCGCAAGAGTTTGTTTTTCTGTAATTTACTCAGTGACATAGATCTAAAGCCTAATTGGCAGAGTTTGTGTATTAAGTATTTTTTTTTACCCCTGCAGTTCTTATTGTGGTTGTAATTTTGTGCTTATTAGGTTAAGCTCATGAAGCAAACAGCAATTACATGAGTCATTGATTGAGCAAATTTGGACAAGCACCGAGAACATCTTCATATTTTTGTACACCCGTGTCATCGATCTGAAAATTCATTATGGAATTATTTGTTTTTTTTTAGCAAGGCCAGTTATATTTTTCACGTTAATCGTTTACTTGGTCGATGATTGGATTGAGTTTTCCAGGGAAGGAATTGAGACAACTTCCCGGAGTGACGGAGCGACAGACCGCTGAAGCAGCGTTTCTACAGGTCGCCTGGAGATGCTACAAAATATGAAAGCAAGCTCAAATGCTGTATGTTCTTGATAATCGCGAAAAACAATGAAGTACATTAGACAAGTGGAGGTTTGCTGGAGCTTGTCACATAATTTTTTAGCACTCTACCTCATTGCAAGCATACTTAACGGCATTTATCTGAATGGCTTAAAGAATAGATGACAGTATTCAAGTTCAAAAGGAACTTTTGCGAGGTGGAGGGGATTGAGAATAGCAACATGAAGATAGATCAGGAAGTAATGGGGATTCAAACAGTCCATCATTACTCCACCACTTAAGGTGGACAGAGGTTATGTTTTCAAACCTGTTTGGCAATCAGTTTGTCGTTCTCTTTATGAGCAGGATATCTCAAAAGTTATGGATGGTTTTAGACAAAACTGGGGACAGATGGGTGTGTGACAAGGACGAATTGATTCAATTTTTGATGAAGATCTAGATCTGGGTATGAGATTAAAAACAAGAACAATTTGGTAAGTTGATTTCCTCATCAATACATAAGCTCGATGGAGTGAGTTGGTATATTTAAGGCGACAAGAACAAGCTGATTCGATTTTGGTTAGAGATCCGGATGCAGATCGCGCTCTCAGTGGGATACACATACGTAAACTTTTCAGCTGGTGGGAGGTATGGCCTCTACCGGAGTGCCGTTAGTTTTGCCAAGTAACATGGCGAGCAGCCCATTTGAATATATGATTAAAATCCATAGTTGTTTGTTTTTGAGTGCCACCCATTTCACCAACTGAAAATGTGTACGAAAAAACAGGGCAGCTGACTTGCAATGGATATACATTGCGCTACATGTTGTCACAAAGGAAAAATCTATCCAAAAATACTTTTATAGAAACCTCATACAGAAAGAAGAAAGATGTCTTATATACCAGCAAGGAATTTTTTCATTATGAGCAGATCGAGTGCAGGTAAGGGGCTGACAGATGGCGAGATGTACACACACTCGCCTCTAAGCTGTCTCACCTTGGTTTGATCCTGACCAGCTATAAACTGTCGTTCCGGTGTTTTTACAGAACGGGTGATTCATCAAGTGTGTGCCAATCCCTCGCGATTGATGTTAAATGGCGTCCCGTCTGCCAGCATTAGTTTGTGGGCGTTAATGATGCCACTGTGTCCTTCGCAAGAGTAAGTGAGCTATCTCGGCACCCTGAACAGTTCGAAATTCCTGCCTAACCCAGCAGAGGCCATTGTATCAGCAGCACAGCTTACCTCAGCTAATGATGCAACCCACAGAACTTGGTGCTACATACGAACAAATAAGAAGAAGAGCTTCAGAAGATGGTGCACACCCATACATACATCCAGACCCAAAATCAACCGTACCTGGAAGAGATGGAATGGGCTTTAGTCTTTCCCGAGCACACATCGTCCTGATCAAAACACATCGAAATGTCTGGGAAGACATAGGATCGGGAGTCGCAGAAAACGATCCCTGCTAAGTAATACACAAAGGTTGCAACAAAATCAATCTAACTCACATTTGGTAATCTGTGATCAGACTATCATCGAGAAGTATCATGCGAATTTGATGCTTAACCAGTTAGAGCTCTTATGAGACAAAAGGACTTTCTGCAGATAGTAACATATTGTGGATCACTTGTTGTGCTCGTCTACAGATTACACAAATATAAGCTTGTGTCCAATAAAGGGGTTCATTTTATTCTTGGCAGGGCACGATAACCATTTCGAATCCAACTCCAGTATCTATGAATTAAGTTTCAATTGCGCCGGTCTGTTTGGAGCTTGCCATCTGGACAACAGCTCACGTGCTGGAAATCACGTGTTTTCAAACCCAAGAACACTTCAATTTTAAATCACTAATGCCCTTGTACTTCATGTAAAGTACACCATACCATGTGATCAGATCATGAACGTGCTCTATACAGAGCAGCTGCCAAAGTTAGTTTTATATGGTTAGGTTTAAATCTGGAAGGTTCGCCATCTGATACAGGAAGTCAGGGGCAGGAATTTGTAATTGTCGATGGTGCAGCAATAGCTGCGCCACCTCTTCATGAGGACACCATAGATCTCCAACGTCCGAACAACTAATTGCTGGAGACAGGCTCCAGTTTAACGTCCATAATCCGAGGACGGAACAACCTTGATGAATCACCCCACCTGTGAAACACAGAGAATGACCAGTATAGCTGGGTCAGGATTCAAATCCAGGCTAAACAGCTTAGAGGTGGTGGGTTGCATACCTTGAGGACACCTTGCCAGCCTCAACACCCTTTCCTTTGGATGCAATATTATGCCAAAGTTCCTCTGTGATCCAGAAACATTGTAAGATGTAAAAAAAAAAAATTGTGCTAAAACCACAAGCAGTATTTAAAAAATTGATATATTCAGGCAGTAAAAACATGTTTTTCCTTCTTTATTTTTCTATATATGAGCTACACGATACATCCCAAATTCCAGCAGACTGGAGGCCCCACATTGTTAAAAGCATTCTTTTTCTCCTCGCGATAAAAGCAGTGTCGTTTCTTGTTGTAGGAACTTTTAGCCACCAGGATGTAACTTTCCACGAATGCAACCTTCTGACCTCAGGTATAACAATCCGATTTAGGGGGCAGAGGGGGGCAACCTTTTGTGATGCATGCCTCCGCAACCAATGTTCCAAATGTACTCGTAGCCAAACTGTTTTGAATATATGAGAACGCTCCGATGGAACCAGACACAGGAATCAGGTCGCCTGGTACAATGCTTGTGCCTACCAGGCCTTCCGCATCGGTTCACTGAATTACATGACTGGCCCTGGAGTTACCACCGGTACTCTACTATTATTCACAAGAAATGTTTTAACTCAACAGGTACTTTGCAAATTCCCGACCTAACCTTTAGTCTGATGATGAGATGATGATGAGGGTCAGAGAAGTCGGTGAAACGTGAAAGAGCTGTGGAGGTTGAGTGGAAAGTGGAGAGGTGCAGAACGACTGGAAGATGGAAACACAATGTGCTGAGGTTGTTTATTAATGAATTGATTTTTTTTAAAATGGCCAAAGTTAATGGCTGGCGAAGAATGGTCGTAACTTACACAACCCTCAAGAGATGAAAAAAAAAAGAAGGGCGGAAGACAAAAGAGAAGACAAAGCACAACATCCCTATTAAAACACAAGAAAAGGGCAATGGGGTCTTTCAAAATGTAAGGTCACTGCCCCGGGGTTTCAAATTTGAGGCCTGCAGGTTACAGGCTAGTCTTATAAAAAAGAAATAAACGTGCATTTGACATGGCCCACGATGCTGAACGAAATTGCAGGAGCCAATTAAGTGTGAGATACGCAAAAGCCGCAACACTTCTATAATAACGAGATAAATTAAAAGGCTGCCAGGTCAGGTAACTTAACGGGAGTGGATAAATACAAACGGGTTCTAGAAAAAGCATACAATGCGCAAGCACGTAAAGAGATGGGAAATATGACACAATATCTGGTTTGAAATGGGAAAATGCAACCAAGCGTGGCTCTTATTTACTTTTCGCTTTTGTTAAGCCTCTGCGTCCATTGGCCTTGATGGAAAAAATAAAATCAAAGCCGCTGTGGTTGTCTATCGACGCGGTGGTTCAGCGTGCAGACACTTCTTCTTTTCGAAGAAACACAGCAGGACTTTATAATGCTGATACACCAGCTCTTGGCTACTGGTTACAGGACAGCTCATAGGTAGTGCACTTGCCTTTGATCACCTCTAGGTTGTCTAACCTGGTTTGAATGTCGGCCCACGATAAAACTCACATCCCGGTGTGGTTACAGAAGGCGATTCCATCATGGGTTGTTGCCATCCTCGATGGCGTGGAAGCTGGGCGACGCATCTGCTGGCATTTGTGTGGAATGTTTAACGATCCGCACGATGTCCTTCACAAAGAAAATGGGTGAGCTGCGCCGGCACAATTCACGATTTACAAAATTCTTGCCCTGACTTTCTGAGTCGGAGTGGCGACCCGACCGGGATTGCAACCCTAGTATCTACTTGGCAGCACCGACGCTCTGCATAGATCATGGTACATGATGATGATCTGCCATGGTTCGATCCTAACAAGGACAACAAACCTGGGTCACCCTGTGTATTTTGGCAAGCAGGGTGTTTTTTTCATCTGTAAATGGGTGTCTCATTGCCGGGAAGGCTAATGTTCCTGCAGCGTTTTTCGAAGAGTCATGCCGACCCGCGCCGACATCTCCAGAACAAATTCGAAATTCCGGTCTCATCCGAAGAGGCACTGCATCAGCAGCTGAAGATGACTGTAACTATTGGAAATGATGCAAACCAGCCGGACACTTGCTGGCATAAAATGAACGAAGCAGTCGGTCATATCTGAGTCATAAATTTGGGAATTATTTTTGTCGATCGCATCATGGAATCTTTTAAACGGACGTACATTGAAATGCAACTATTGTGGAATCAAGATAAATAAAAATGAAATAGTAATTTCTATATAAATTGCAAGATTGTTTCGCACATATTAGTGTGGCAGTGGTGATCATCCCGCCCTCTCCTCCCCACCCGCATGAACTTGTCCAAGTCCCAAAGGTGTTTCAAATGGCTTGCCTGCAGTCGCCTAACCTCTTTTTCCATACAACGGTGATGTCGTGCGATTTGTAGTGGAAGGTTCCTTCCAGTTCAGGGTCATCATTAACTTTGCAATGGATTCTGTAGCTTTATTTTCACTTTTAGACGGTTCACACTAACATCAACGGCTAACGCTCACTACGCCATCTAAATATCTGCGCAGCCTCGCTATTCCTAGTCCTGCTACTGCCCCAGAGACAGATCAAGACTTCGAGACGAGAGTTAGCACATGATGGCGAGTAATATAATATATTTTAAATAAAGCCTTCTAGTAAGAGATGTGTCAACTCTTGTCTGCTTGTGTGTAACAAACACGTCTAAGGTCACAGTTCCTTTGATAATCTAGAACAAGCGGATAAGCAATATCATCTGCTGAGATTCCATCATCGCTTGCTTCTCACAAATTCATGTCTATTGTCTCATGATGTTCATCCACTGAGGATTTATT
Organism: Eptatretus atami; assembly: GCA_035128595.1. Taxonomy (NCBI): domain Eukaryota; kingdom Metazoa; phylum Chordata; class Myxini; order Myxiniformes; family Myxinidae; genus Eptatretus; species Eptatretus atami. The sequence goes on from CM068964.1 coordinate 89,276,586, forward strand.
CCTCTATTATCCTTCTCTAACTGATTTATATACTGACGAGGATGTATTTTGTTGATATTTTCCATCCTTATTTACTGCGGTATATCGTTTCGGAATCCCTTTGGTTTACAACGATCCTTTACTAATAATTGTTTCACTTTGTCTTCAATTTTTTTTTTTGTCTACTCATTATTCGCCATGGAAACTCGATTATCAAAGGGATTTCCTAATGGTAATTATAAACTTGCAGCCAGCTTTTCAGGAAGCTTCGTTTGCAGTCCTTGGTACTCGGATGCTTTTTCGGATCAACTTTGCAACTCGAATTTTCGAGGCATCGCTCGTCCCTTCGTAAAAAAAATAAATAATACTCTCAGTGGAACTTGATCATGCATTCATTCTTCGAGAAGCGGTGATTTGATCCAACATGATTGTCGTTCCTTCTTTAGATGAGTCACTGCACATTTCCTTTAAGTTCTTCTTCTTTTTGGATACATGCTGTGGCTGAGGGTGGCACATTTGCTGGGGGGGGGCTCGTGCCAGCTGATGCAGTGCCCCTGTAGGTTAGAGCAGGAACATGGGATACGCTCGTCTGCAATACTCTTTGCAAAGGATACTGCGGGGCTTTAACGTCCACTGATAATGCAGTAGACTCGGACGCCAGCTTAACATCCATCGAAGGACGGCACAACACATTGAATGAATCAACCCTTTCTGCGAAACACCGGAATAGACAGTTTTAGCTGGGTCAGGATTCAAACTTCAGCGAGACAACTCAGAGGGCGAATGTGCATACTCTAGGTTCAATAACCACTTCTCAGGTAATGTATACAACACATGAGGAAGAGGAGATTGGGACATACTCTCTGCAGAAGTTTGGGCTGCTAAGCAGTCTCCTTGGCTTAATTGGGCCAATCCTGGACGGTCGCAAAACTAGTTAATTTCTTAAATTAAAACTGTTAAAACTGTTAACTACAAAACCTTTCTTGAAACTGTTAATTCATTACTTTATCTTCCCTTCCAACAACACTATATGTGATATTTTGCAACATCATGAAGCTGCGATTCACCTTCGACACGTCTGTTGGCATCACTTGCAATGCTTGACCAACCGAACTGCAACCTTTCGACCGTCTTGTTGGATACGCGTGCAAATCCTTACCAACCGAACTGCACTTCGACCGTCTTGTTGGCATCACTGCAATCCTTGACAATCCGAACTGCCACTTAGACATCTTGTTGCATCACCTGCATTCCTTGACCATACCGAACTGCCTACATTAGACCATCTTGTTGCAATCACCTGCAATTCCTTGACCAGACGAACTGCCCTTAGAACATCTTGTTGGCATCAACTTGCATTCCTTGACCAACCGAACTGCAATTAGAACCATCTTGTTGGACATCCACTGCAGTCCTTGACCAACGACTGCACCTTAGACCATTCTTGTTGCATCACCTGCAATCCTGACACGAGCTGCACCTTAGACCATCTGTTTGGCATGCACACTGCAGTCTCTGACAATCAACCAACTGCCCACCTTTAGACATCTTGTACATCACTGCATCTTGACCAACCGATCTGCCACCTTAGACCATCTTGTTGACATCACCTGCGTCCTTGACCAACCAAACTGCACTTCGACCTTTTGTTTGGCATCACCTGCGGTCTTGACCAACGATCTGCACATTAGGCATCTATGGAATCAAACGGCAACAACAACAACCAGAGAGTTGGTGTCAAAGCCACCCAATGCTCGCTGTTTAACTTTATCGTTTTTAAAGGACTAGTCAATAAATGTTTTTTTTATAAAGATTGCAGTGAGTATGCCTCCAATATTTTAAAGCAATAATGTATTTGTATATGTAATCAGTAAAAAATAGTGTGCGGAGATAAAAACATTAGAAAGGAAAAACTTGCCAGCCAAAAACTTTAACATTTTTCACGCTGACAGCTGACGCTGACGCTCATGCCGGGGGTTATCCTACAGCTCTCTGTTCTCGACAGGCGGACTATAAAAGGACCATGTTACAAGTGCAGGTTAAATGACCGTGGTATTTTCGAGTTCAAATCTCAGCCAACTTACGTTTCCGTCATTGTAAAGAATCTGTCGTACAAAAGAGTGGCATGACTTTCTTTTTCATTTAGTCAAGATCTGGCAATTAGTGGTGAGTTGAGCCCGACTCGCCTTAACTCGCTTGGGGCCGGTAACACAAGGCTTTTTATGCTGCGCATTGTTTCGCCTCCAGGTCCTTAATAAGAGGAGACAAAGGTTGTAAATGTGGACTTATTTGAATCAAAATCTCACTGGAGAGGAAGGAACTTCGCAATCAACCGAGAATCTAAAACAGAAACATCTCAGCACTTAGCCGTTATGGGACACGAGAGCATGCGCAATATGGTTGCGCACAGCGAGCAGCAATCCGAGAGGTTCTCGCTTATTTTCCGCTGACATTACGCACGTATGCAGAACATCAGGGGTTAGAGTTAAGAACAATGAAAGGGAGTAAAGTGAACTGAAAGCATACTTGAGTGTGCGAGGATATTTTGACCTTTATTTTTGTGTTGGGTGATGAGAAATGTGGAAAATTAGGAAATGGAGACAAAGTTATTTTGGTTGTTTTGTCAATTTTTCTCAACACTTGGAGAGAAGAAGGTATCGATGTTCATACACCACTACTTCTCTTTGAAGGCCATTAATTTCAACTGTTTGTTCGGGTGGGTCGGGGCGCTTTTCGGCGCAATACTTTTCATGAACTGGCTGGCAAAGGTAATGAGTCAAATTGTTAGCAATTTGCCGGGAATTTGTAATTGTTCAGGTGGCAGAGATAGCTCACCTACTCTTTCGCAAAAAGACAACGGATTGTATACATTTTTTTTTTTTTTTTTTCTCCACATATGCAGTGCTGGCAGACGGTCCTTGTGGCTTACCGTCTTCGATGAATGCGCACACATTGAGCATCGCTCTGCATGTGGAACAACGAGGGTGGCAGTTTCTTAGGCTCAAATGGTGAGTCACGCATACTGTAAGCTATCCTGATAGTCCAAGGTATAGACACAGTGTGGAAATATATAGTCACTGTGAGAGGGGTTACTGTATTTACTCAATAGACAGGGATGAACGGCCTAGAAGTGGGAACAACAGGTTTAATTTCCGGACACGGGCACAACACACACAGCATCGGAAACATGGGTAGGGCATATGACTCTGCTTAACCACACCCGGTAACCCATGTATGCATGCATTTTCATTAAACTATGATACAATCTCATCCCCCCCTTTTGTTTTTTTACATATTGAGATACCAAGAGGCCTTACAGACACGAGCTGATTTCTAAGGGGAGTGGAGGGCTGTCCTGCTTGCAACTGCTGTGGCCTTCCGAATAGAGGTAACAGGGTCCGGGAGGAGTTAAAAGGTACATTGATGGGTGAAAAGGCCTTTCATGAGGATAACACTCAAAGGTTTCAAACACAGATGGTGTGATACACGGTGTGAATGACAAAGGTACTTTGGGCCCGGTCAATGTTTGGCTCGTATTCATTGTATTCCATGTTTGTGCAGGCTAATCATTCACTTTACAAAAGTTCTGAATCTCTGAATATTAAGGACGACCGGACGATCTGATACAACTGGAGCTTTGGAATCCCATGTTGCCGAGCATCGGGTACATAGAGCTTCAATGTTACAGCAGAGATGAGGATGGCGACTAACACGAGAGTTCAAATCCAGTTTTGGAGTGGGCATCAACTACGATAAGGAACACTTCCTTGAAAATGGCCAGCATGGGTTGAAGTGTAGTCTGGACCATGGGCTTTGATGGCAACGACACATGGCCAATGAGACTGTGCGGTGTCCTTGGCATGGGCTTGACAAGTGTAACATGGTGTACACTGGACTGCAATGTCTGTCCAACCAGGCACCAATAGGGCTCAGGAATATCTTCATGGTGACTATGCTGGATAGCATTGTGGAGTTCACTGATAATTTTCCCGGAGTTTTAGGTGGAATTATCACTCGCTCCCCCAAGAGCAGTCTACATCAATAGAGAGCCATCCTTCCGGATGAGGTACGGTTTCGCCCTTCCGGTAGTGATGCCCAAGTACCCTGACATAAAACAGTGTTTAATTGTTGACAAATCGATTTGCTTTGGAGCACAAGAACTCTTGTAGCGGTTACAGGCGCTTAATTGTGAATGATGCTAGCCGTGAGATGAATGATATGCCAGATTGTGAATTCTGGGATGTGCGGGAAGAGGCAGGCGAGTCAGTGTTGTCAGCACAGTTACATTTCTTACCCGGGTGTAACCATGATGGAATAGTCATAACGCGGCAAGGTTCAACGCTACTTTTGTACACAACTGATGATTGGCAGAATGGCTCTGATTTCTCCCAGAGACCAACAAGGGTTTGTGATCAGTCTCAGATGGTCTATGTCTTCAAACACATATGGTGCGATCTTTCAGGTGGCCCAGACGACACGCTACACCTCTCGTCGACTTGAGTATAGCGTCCGTTCAGTGTTCAGATCGGGTTCGTGATGCATAACACCACCACAGGCTGGACGATTACCGGTTCCATTTGTTGCAACACGCACACCCAATGCCACTGAAGAGCTATACAACTGCGAATAAGTTCCTACCATACAACCTCTCAAACATTCAACAGAAAAAAAACAACACACAAGTTTTACATGGTCTCACATGCACCTGGAGGGTTTTATTCGGACTCCATCCTTTTGAAGGTTGGAACGGGGCTTCGGTGGAGTCAAGGACCAGTTCTGAAATACAAC
>CM068964.1:89311189-89327309 GCA_035128595.1 Eptatretus atami
AGCGGACGGCTCATGCCCGTACATTGCGGGGGATGGTCGCGGGCGTAACTGCCGAATGCCAGGCCGCTGTGAACCTGGTGCGCAGGAAGCCCGATCCGATGTACGAAGGCCGTAACAAGCTGTCTCCGATACCTGTGGGCGCCCAACCGCTGCCATAGCGACTGGGCGCATTCTCAGCCCGACGCACACTCGCGAGAGAGAGAGGTGCCGATGTTCCGGACGGAGACGGACCCCCTCCTCCACAGGAGGGTCTTGCCCACAGCTAACTTAAATAAGGACTACCCATCGAGTCATCTATGCTACTGCACAGATTCGGGACAAAAACAGGAAACCATGGAGGGTGGCCAGTTTGTTAGCCTTCCGCTTCCTCGTTTTCCCTCCAACATGCAGGCAGCCTGGTTCCACACTTCCTCCCGGTCATGGTCCTTCTGCCAGGTCTCCACCGGCCTCTGGCCTGAGTCACATTAAAGGCCTCTGTCACCAGATGCCCAGATCTTTATCTATGGAGTTTTTTGCATGAAAGTCTATGTGTCTAGCACATTGTCCTACAGAGTTAATGTACGAAACACAAACTGTTATATTTGCTCTGCTCAGTTGAGCACCACGTCAATTACAATATATAAACACTCGGCTGTAGGCTTTGCTTCGGTGTCCTGTCCCGTAGGCCACACCATTCATCTACATTGCTTTAGCATGGCCTCGCTAGTTAGAACTAAATGTCCCCAATTACCTGACGAATGTCACCGACAAATTTCCTGAATGAAGGTATAGCACTCGTTATGCGTCCATCTTATATCCTCAAAAGACTGCACCCATGCAAAGCGTTCGGGCGAATAGCTGGCTGAATTATAAAAGCCACGAGTTTACCAAAATAAACTATTTTTCAAGCAGCACAATCTGGTTCCGACGGGATCTGCAAATGAAAACCAGCATCGTCATTTGCATTACGGAACGAGCCGCTTTTAAGCGGCTCGTTATACTGAGGCGGCGGTGAGATCCCGCTCCCGTCGAGCGGTATACCCTGGAAACACTCCACCGTATCTTCCTTCCCTCCCATCAACGACAGATAATTGTTTACAGTAATAAGAGCCAAATCGAATAAATGTGCCAGGTAGTCAATTTGAAGTATGACAGTGATTTATGTATTCGAATCAATTTCGGGTTATAGCGAAATTACCGACCACTAGATGACTGACCGCGCATTGGACAGTGAGATCGGGCTTAGGTTTTAATATGGTGTAATATAAGACAAAACCGCGACACTGGGCTTTCGGCGTCTATACATGGGATTCTCCTTGTAGGCCTTTCCACATGACAATTTATAATCCAAAGGAAGCATACACGACTACGAGTATGTCCACGCGTTCAGAGGTATCAATGGACGCGCGGCCTGCAGATTGGGCAGCATATAGGTCAAGTGATGCCATTCCGACCCGAACCGCGGAAATATCTATATTAACAATATATAGATAGTTTGAGTACATTCATTAATTATTATATAGTACAAATATTCAGTTTGTTAAAAATAAATCCTAATAAGACAAATTCAATATAACTCAATATCATCATTATATATATTTGAGTATTTACTTCAAGTTATTAATATAATTACATTATATATCAATACAACAAAACAGTATGAAATACACGTAGTAAATCATGCACGCATAAGAGCAGTACAGCAGAAATGCATAAAAGTGCACTTAATGACATAGCAGACGACAGACGCGTACACCGGGGAATAATACAAAAATAAAGCACATTGTGCAAAATGGAGTGTACTAATAGGAACGAAAAAAAAAAAATTTAAAAATCTATCCCCAAAACGGGAAAAAATAAAACTAATTATTCAACATTGTCGGCATGTCCGCATAAAGATTGCTCCACAAATTTATTTTAATTTATAATAATAGCAAATACTATAAATTGAACAATGGAGGTGACGGCGAGCCAGTGTTTTAGAGGGCAAGCTTGAGTATATATATATAAATATAGAATTCTCAGACAATTATTTCCTATGAGCAAATCTCTGCCTTGCTAGTATGGTGAATGCAATTCGAGGAATTTGAGCATGTGAGTATCGAGTAAAGTATTTTTATTGAATACGTACTCATATCGCCAGGTATTAGATAAAAGCTCATATATTAAGGCGAAGTGCAACATAACTATATCATAGTGATTCAATCTCTGGATCGGTAGCCCAGCCCCATGGGCGTTGTGTCCGTGGGGAAGCTTTGGGGGAGGTAGTATGGTTTGTCTTGGTGTTGTAGTCAAACCCATTCGAGGAATCACAAAAAACCTTCACACCACCACTATGGTGGGATTCATAATGCTGAGAGATGACAGATTAACGCGAAGACCCTCTGCAATCTGAAGGCTCCTCCATAGAGTAGGTACGTTACACCACTATCATTAGTGAATAGTGATTGTGTGCATGTGTTGTGTGTGTGTGTGTGGTTCAGTATGGTGATGATGTTTCGGACTTAGTATGTCATCACATAGCCCAGCACGGTTTCAGAAGGTGGACACGGACGACCTCCTAGGTCTCCGAAATGCTTGCCACTCCATGCGCAATTATCGGATCACCTAAGGTTTGGGGCACAACAAAAGTTGTCCGGTGGCGCTGGGGAGAGGTCTCGAGTTGCATATTGAATTGTAGGTGAGCCGCAATTCGGTCATTAGCAGAGTTTTCTGTGTTCTCAAGTTAGATTTTCATGAGTCTGACGGGGGCGCATTTTCTTTCTCACCGAACTACGTGTCAAATGGAGCTCTCTGGAAATACATGGCTTTCACACAAACTTCATGCTTGATATCTGTCGATAAGCGCAAAGTGATTTGTGTTGTATCATAATGAGTCCATAATAAAGAGCAGCGAATGAGGTCTTCCAAAGTGATTGATTAATAGTTCTGATCGCGATAATAAAATAAGTTATTTATTCTTTGTACAAGTTACATTTTGTCTTGAATCTCTCTTGTTATATTTTATACACCAAATGATATTGTCACTGGATAATAAAGGAAGTATCTTATATTTAAAAAAATAAAAAAAATAGAAAATAAATATATTCTGGTTCGAAGTGTAAAGCCAGGCACATCCAAATTGTTCTAAGGTATCATATCAGCTACTCCATTGAATGAGTCACATAGTCTAATATTTTAGGAAATCGACGACAGCGTTGACCAGTGTGTTCTGTCATGTTTCGACAGTGGAGGTTAAGTCTCATGGTAACTACCTGTGTCTGCAGAAGATTTAATTATATAAGCGATGTTTTATTAATCATGGCACCCGGTTCTATATGCCATCATTACTTGTAAATTAATACGCAAATATAAGAAACGAAAAGTGTGAAAATATCGAATGAACAGAAGATTAAAATGAATAGATACCTTCATGGATATTCCACCCGAGTTTCTTGAGCAGAAAATTTAATCTAATTTATTGACGCACCTCAAGTAGCCAACTTTTATGCAGCGATACATATCCTCAAATCAGCGAACATTCTGTCTTCTTAAATTCAGTCCGTGAGAATCAAGAGATTCACTTGCTGCAGTAAGAAGCTCTACTTCCCTATGAGCTATCTTCCCTTCTGCGATGTATCCAACCCCATCCCTATCGAAGTTCCCACAATATTGTCGTTTGTACACCATTGAAAAGGTTCGCTTTGCTCTAACGAACTGCGTCTATCCCCTGTCCAGAGCTCATGTTTTGCCTCAAAGTCTATGCTTCTGATTTGGGTGTTTAACCTCGTGTAGCGACTGTGCTGGCCATTTTCCCATGACTTTTTGAAGCCTAAATCGCACTCTTGTTCTTTTCCTGCCGCTATAGTACACGTTTCGACTTCACTCTCCAGTTTACTCCCCTCCGAGGTTGGGTTTCTGTGTTGATTAGTTCTCTACTTATCACTCAGACAGCTAAAGCTCCACGGTAGTGCTCATCAAAGAGATAATAGGTTGCTTTTTCAAGGGTGCTGTGGGTAAACTACTTTTGCTGTAGGATGTATAAAACCACTAACAAAAAAATAGGCAGAAGACCAATAGGGAAAGAAATAAAAAAAAAAAAGTATATGCATGGAACACTTAAGAGAGAGCAAAAAAGATAGTGGTAATACAAAAAAAAAACAAAACCACTATATAATAGGTATCAAGGAATAGAACATCAAGACACATAATCTAGTGATAGTCCATATACAGAGACTCTAGAATACAAAAAAAAAGAAGAGACCAGCAAAGAAATACAAAATAAACGATAAAGAACTATTCCTACACATTAAACAAATAAATCATATTTGACCAAAAAAGAAAAAGAGTTATGGTGTTACAAAACACTGAGGAAAAAAAAAAAAAACCAATACCATATAATACAAATAATCAAAACTAACCTAAAACAATACGAAATAGGAGCGATAAAAACAAAAAACAATCTAGACACTGCGTGAAATGAACCGAAGATATTCAAGATTATGATACAACACAGAACAGAATAACACTATAAATGAAACAACTAATTCTATAAAAAATTATACCAGTTTTTCAGTAGTCCACTAGTAAGGGAGAGACTTAATCAAATGTGCCACAGCAGTCTAATGACCTCATATTTATTCTTAATTTTGCCTACTAACTATTAAGACAATGTTGCGTATTCTGATACATACATCAGTCACTTACAGGCGATTATGTCAAACCTGAGGCATGCTCTGTAAGGGTACTTCAGTCCTCTACACAATTGAAAGCTATACAGACCTAAAAACCTTCCTAATCACATGAGTAACGACACCAGTGAGATTTAAGTCTTTATTAGTGGTAGGATTAAATTGCTGGTACTCCTGTAAGTTCCGCCTATACACGCAAGGTGATGACCGAGTTCTAATCATTCTCTAGCATAAACTTGTTCTTCGTCTAGATTTGATGTTTGATGGCATTTAGCGAGAGCTAGCCAGACACGCGCGTCCGCAGTCTTAAACTCATCCACCCTGTTCAGCCCGTCTAAATTATCCTAACTCCACTTCTTGCTAGGTTCCAAGTGCCTGCTTAGTTGTGATGAGTTGTATTCCCCATTCAGGTAATGGCAATCGGAAAGTGTCACTTTTTTTCACGCAACTCGAAAGTTGAAAACATTAAAATTAGTCAGCATTCATGATATCTGTTAGGGAACGGGACACCAAGCCTCATACAAGCTGCTCATAGATTTTCCCAGATTTGAAGGGCATGGCAGTGAATTAAATTGTAGTGCTAGATCCTTCATCAGAAGCAATTGATGCATAAACCATACTACAAATTAGGAAAGGGGATCCAGTTATATCATAAGCTAGTCTTGGTTAAACGGAGTGTATAATATAATGGAGACCTGTCCTCCGATGATGACTTTGGGATGCTATTTCTATGTCACTGTTTGTCTCACCTCTTCTTTCTTGCCCCTCCTGAAGTTCAAGCCCCAGTATTAATGAACCGTAGTTGTAAATATTATCTACTAATAAAACGAATTATGATTGAATCTTCCGCATGTGCAAGCATTATAATTCCGTACCGTAATCACCATATAATTGCTTCAGAGGGTGTTTAGCAACACAGTTTGTTCCACAATACACGTGTCCTTTTGTACAGACAAACAGGGTTTTGTAACTATTCAATAAAATAAAGTTGGGACACCCTGTAGGAATTTGTATCTGCAATCAACTTCAAGCCTAATTTACTTTCATTGCTCGCACGGAACAGCTGCAGGGAATGAACTTTGTCTGACATCCCATTAGCTATTGTTGTCCTCTTAACGCTAGGGTGTTAAATAAGGCACACTCTTGTTTGATGGAGCACTAATCAGTCGTTGTAAATGAGAGTTAAAAATTAGGTTATAATGTTCAGCTTCTTTTGATGATCTCTCTAAAGCATTTTTTATTAAGGACCTGACTATGGCAGTTCTTTATGCCTGCTGTAGCCTTTGTGAAATAAAATCCACTCTAGCAGCAGGTTCAATTCACGTTTGAAGGCGGCTGTGAGCTCTAGACACTTCTGTTTTAATATCTAAGCTCATGACAGATTGGAAACACAACCTGGATACACACTTATGATGGGAGTTGCTTCACTAAGCTCTCACAATGACACAGCCTCGTGTATCCTGGAACTTAGAAAGCAGAAGGTGAGTTTTGTGCTTCTCCCCCCTCTCTCGCCCGTCGGTGTGACGCGTGTTATTTGCAGTTAGGCAACTAGCTCTCCCTCTCCGCAGCTGACTCCGCTTGCCTGGCTTCCTTCATGAGCAGAAGATTCTATTCAGCAGTTAGCTGTTGCCTTCATTTTTGAGTTCTTGGTATTTTGGTCATTTTCTTAGATTTCTGTGTTTTGCTGCTAGTGTGCAGTTCAAGAATTCAAATACAGGAGGCAGAACGTGTATGTTTTCAAAAGAAATCTCATCATCTGCGATACTGACTACCGAACATCTTTGTATTCATATCAATCAAATAAGCCACCCTTATTCTTCTGCGTGTTTTAAAACCACAAGTACTACTGTGGAACAATAGACTGCCTTTTGGTTTACTCGGAGTTTCACACTCTATGTTACTACCGACCGGTCGAGGATCATCACAGGCGTTTGTGAGTTGTTAATTCTTTTACTATCAACTTGTCCGATCTCAAGCATTATTCGCTATTTTTTTTGTTATAAATCCATGAGTAAACTTGGGACTGGATATTATTTGATATGATATTTGTTCATTTGATATGTCCGAGTAGAAAATACTTTTCTCACTATTAACATTCTTTATTTGGAATAGTGTCGCACCTTTATGTTTGTCAACAGTGTGCAAGAAAGATGCGGGCATCAGACATAGATGAAGACGCCGAGAAAAAGATGTGGAGGAGGCAGGTATCACCACACTACCCAGATGGGGCAGGAAGGTGGCCAGTATACTATTTCTCAGATCGGCTTCTATCACGGCTGTGGACCGGAAAGCCTTTGTAAGTCGGGTTTAGCTAGGAGCACGCAGTAGTGGGGCTGAAAAGACTTTACTATGAACAGAACGCGAGGACAGCAGCGCATGGAGATTCCCAAAGTCGGACAGACTCGAGGCTTTGGGAGGCCCACGCGCTATGTGGAAAAAGGGTAAGCTTTCCCTAGGGACAAAGTCATGATGTGCTTATAGAATAAGTGAGTCCCAAGGAAGCTAAGAAAGAAAAAAATTCTTACCATTGAGAGCTTTGTTTGAGCTAAAGTGGATGAGTGTAGGGGGGAGGTGGGTGGGGGTTCTAAGATTTCGAATATTTTCGGAGAGAGACAGAGCGTCGTGAGAGAAGTGTGAGATATTTTGTCATTTTGCACGTGTTATTATCAGATATTATTTACTGACTATGTTCCTACGCTCGCTCAGGCGAGCCAGTTTGTTGTGATTCCCATTATATGCGTCCAGAGTCTGCAGTGAATGCGTTAAATAGAATGCTGCTGAGCATGCCGTCTGATAGCGGAAGATCGATACATTAGTACAGTGATGTCACCGAGTCACCAGCTAGGTAGTCTTATCAGCAGAAAGAGATAAAGAGAAGGCATCTCTTCACCTTCAGAGGGAGTAGGAAAGAGATTCATCTACTTAGACAATCGCGGCGATGAAAAGGAACAGAGCCTTACAAATTAACCCGAAGTTAAAACCTTTGTCGAGGAACCCCAACCTGGATCGAAGGATAGAGACGGGATGCAAAGATACACAATTTAGTAGCACTCTGTGCTACGAAGAAGAGATCGATTGATCAATTGCAATCAGGGAATGTATGATGGTGGTATATCTAGTCGTAGCTCTGATGGGTCAATCTGGAGGACCTTTGCGGAGGATTTACTCAGGTCCATCAGAGCACACACATGATGAGTCTTGCGAATAGGAGACAGGAGGAGCGATGGATGTGAACACAGTTGTCCCTTGTGTTCTAAGAACAAGGTCAACTGTGTGAAGTCCACATGTGCGACTTGACTTTGACTTCAATGCTCTCGGTGCATATCAGACTACGTTAATGCAAAGAAGCCTCCATTCCAATTGTTGGGACAGCACGGCCGCAAGCAGCATATCCCAGGGTAGAGTGACCTGGTCTGAAACCAAATTGATGAATCGGTAAATCAAGCCATTGGGAAAGAGAAGGCTATTCATATAATGTCATGAAGGCGATGATCAAAGGATTCACAATTACTACCTTAATCTGGCTCGGACTGACCTCTGGCAGGGAGAGGCTGATTGGTAGCGCGAGTTGCTACTGGAGTCATATTATTGATGTTTTTTTAACCCTTTTTTAATGCATGTTGCAAGTCGAGTTTCTCTTTCCTATTGGATTGTTTGCTGACTTGACTCAAGGCCCCAAGAAGGCGATGGCAGGATGTATCTTGTTTAGGACAATTATTGTCAGACGGAGGGAGTGAACTAACAACAAGGACGAGAAGGCGTGAAAGGCAAGAGGCAAGGCAGGAGTCAGGGTTTTAATAGGAGCATGTGGGTGCTGAAAATGGCGCGTACGTGTGCGACGCATTTTAAAGAGGAGCAAGTTACACGAACTGCGAGGGGATCGAGGATATTCATGACAGGAGAGCTCCTCTGCTCTTGCTCACCCTCTCTCTGTTGTATTCACCCTCTCATTTGCTCAAGGTCATCTGCCATCTTCTTGGAGATCAGCAAACATTACTGCCCTGCATAAAAAAGGTAAAAACATAAATCCCTGCAACTGCAGACCAATCAGCCTTCTGCCAATCATCAGCAAGGTTATGGAATCCATCATCGCTTCACAGAAGAGATCTAGATATAAAGGGGAAGGTTATCGCTGTCCGTGTCAAATATCGCGTGTAATTTGCGTTATAATTCAGAGAATTTGACTGATGATTAACTTCGCTTCGGTTTGACATTTCTCGCATCATCAAGAAATGCACTGCCAGAAATACATCACATTTTGTATCTGCTGTTAAAAAAGCCTTAAACTTCCGTCCAATATGATTCTTTGAGTTTGGTTGTTTTTTTTTCTTTCAGCTTTTAACACCTAGCTGGCCTGCTCGTAGCCGGAGCAAACTATACAAGTTATATGGAGAAATACGCAGCAACAGAAGATAGGCGCAGAGCTTAAAGCTCCGGACGAGTGTCACAGCAATACCGCATGGTTAATCGAGTGCATCCTCTTGACTGCGCTACTGTGTACGATCTCTGAATTCCAAAATGTGCATTAGCATGGCAGAGATCACGTCTGGCGTAGCAGTACATGCGAGCACGCCCCTCTGCAAACACTGTGCGCAGGGTCGGCCAAGGGTCAGACAGCTGTGAATTTTTTGCCGTTATTTTTCTTTCCTCCAAACTGATGTTTAATGATCGGCCTTTGTCCGTGAATAATGGGCCTGAAGGACGTGAGAGGGGCAGCATTCACACTTATAGGGAAGAAAGACGCAAGACACCAATCCTTTATCTCAGGTGTTTCACGAATCATTTTAATTACAAAAATTGGACTTTACAGAAAGATAAGTTCGGATGTTATTCACAACCTATGGAGGCCAACTACTTAACACAACATCATTTGGTGTGATCAAAAATGACCTCCAACGTTTTGTATGGACCTGTAACTACTCGCAAATACGGCCAGCCATTGCCTTTGCAATATCAAGCAGTACAACATTTTCAATAAAAGAGGAATGGGCGTGGAGTTCCCATACCCAGTTATACACAAATCCAGACATCCTTCAGCACACACACCATGACATACAGAACACCCGATTGTGCAGGAGACAACAGTGAGGCTTGCAAAGGACTAATACTACTATGCTTTATTGCTGATAGAGTTTTCCCCCGGGTGTATTAAACCCACACATGCGCCTGCCCTGCTCATTCTCACATGAAGGCAGCTAACTGAGCTGTCCTCATCCCAGGGGCTATATGGCCGAACCCAATTTCTCTTCTTGCAAACCAAACAAGTGAACACCGACAAGGAGGTGAATTTGCGAGCCATGGTCCTATGGGCGATACAACGCCTGCTTGTTTTCCCTGCAGCAATTCCCTCCATTTACTGCACAAGCTTCCACTGACTTTATATGGCATACGGGCTGCAGCCTGAACTTCATTGGAGCGACCGGAATTTCATCCTCAGATTGAGATCCAAATGGGAGCACAGGCACGTCTCAGGCTTGAAGCCTCTGTATTTTAGGCCTTTCAACATTTTCAAGGATCAACCGAGTCGATTGTGAGGCATGCGAAGTATCTTTTTAACTTGGTAAGAAATGATTTGTTGTCGAACTGTCATATTCGTGAAATATCAAGCAAGCACTGATTGATTTCCTCCTTTGTCCCAACAAAACATGGATTCTGTTTTGTCTTTTGTTTCTGCTTTAGTTATGACTGCCCACGAATGGTACTTATCCTATTCTGGTCACCTTGTGACGCATTCACTGGATTTGATAATTTTCTGCATTTATTATGAATCAATCTCTACAAAAATTTCCAATGCATGTCTTGAATGAATTTGATGAGATTTGATACAGTTTTAGATTCAAGAAAATGGGGAGATTTAAATGGCACTGCATCAAGCTGGTGCAGGAATACGGCACTTAAAGAGGTCCATTTGCACAACCAACGCCAGTGAGTTTTTTGGCTTGCAACAGCGTATCTTTCTGTGCTGCTTCATGTTGCCACACAGGCACTCGTCAAACCTGGCACCTCTGGAATGATCGAACACACGGCAGTGCGTGTAACGTCAGGTTTGCTCAGAGTTGGAGCTTCAGGTGCTGTTGAATGATCTGAACTAGCAATTCAGATAACATTCTGGGACCGTGTGAGAGTTGTCATGGGTGTGCCGAGTAGATTCCTTTTCTCTCATAGACCTGAGCTCTGAACCGCACCGCCTAAAGGATTCTTGTGCCGCACGCTTATTATGCCACGCTCTTTCGTTTAATCTCGATTGGCTGAAGCTATGCTAATCTCCTGCTTTTCCTAGACTTATTCTATCCATAATACAAGTCCACAGAATACCCGCTGCTCGTAGAATTTTGCTGAATATTTTCTCTCGCAGTGAATGGTGTAACTTTAACCAGGTAGAGTAAGGGGGAGCAAGTCTGGGAATTGAGGGAGTCGATATGTGTTGGTGTACCCTTAATCAGGTATGCACAGAACACTGCAGCTTTGCAGAAAGATGGAAAACCAAATGAACGGGTAAAGTTTATTGAGATACCCACCGAAATGGAAAGAATGCTTCTGATAAACCCTGATAAAAACACAAGTTGTGGCAGAAGCCTCGTGTATGATGAAGTTCCGCGAACGTGGCGTGGCCTGTACGATAGCCTGGAAGCGCGTAATGATGCTGCATTGCACCATACGCCAGGGGTCGGAACAACTGCTTCCATGCACTGAAGAACGCTTTGCGGTAAACAGCAACACAACGCTTGCGCTTGCTCAGAGATTGTCGTTAATGCAGCTCCTTCACCCGGCATTGTTAGAGGGCCGAACTTTTGACCGCCGTGCTTGTGGGAAGCGAGGGAGTAAAGAAGACCACATTGCATTTTTTCAACTTTTACTTGTTTTTTGCGTCGGCCTGTAAGTTACATTATTTGTATACCTGTGTCGTGGCTCGGTCGGTAGATTAATCTGACGCAAGCTATAAGCTCTAATTCGTGATCCTATTGAGGTGCCAAAATTACAAGCTCGCGATGAGATGCATGTGGAATGGATAAGCTATCAAGTATTATGCTGAATAAACCTTAGAGTTTGTTTTGGTTTGTCCACAATGACTAGTTCTCATCGAGACTCTAAATATATTAAAGATGAACAACAATATATGACAAAGAAATCATATGGGCATGGGAATTGTGCCTTGCTCTCTCGCCCAGAGTATACAAGACCATTGCTGTCAATGGAACCACAAAAGTTTGTACTGTTTATCGGTTTTCTGAGATAAAGTTCATTGAAGTATGCTTCACAATCCTCCCTCCCTCACCCCCTATTGTGCTGGATACTGAATGTCATTCATCTTTTAATAACACACATGTCATGATCTTTGTATGCCGATACTTTCGTAGTGCAGAGAGAAAGAAAAAGAACGTTCATTGCTAATTGTTTCAGCTTATTTGACGATTTTCTGGAGCGGTATAAGCACACAAGTATTGAACTTGCTTGAGGCCTTCGTCTGGTTTGATTGCCCAGCAGCATAATTGGTCTTTCGTGACGCTGGAGTTACAGTCATGAATGTGCATTTTGAGGGGATGTTAAGGCGGCTGTCAACTGATAGCACAGCATGTTAAGTTAATAAAATAATCCAACGCACACTTTTGAGAGAAGTGTAGGTATTGTTCAGTTACAATGATAAATAGTTCAATCCTGTCCTGTAAAGTACGCGCGATTCAAGCAGGATATAGCCATCTCCAACGACGAACCTCTTGAATGAACGAGCTCATTCAGAGGACAATTACAAAACTCTCAGTTTGGAGGCCAAGGACAACAAATCAACAGGTTCTGCAAAGCAGGCAAGTTAAAAACTATTGTGTAGCTGGTACGGGATAAATATTTGTTTTGGTTGTTTTTCTCAGCGAGATGAGTGCGACATAAATTGATTTCTTCGGGATCCACGGAATTATATTGTAATTATACTGATCATGATCAATTAATGTCCTTGATTGTGTGTGTTGTGTGTACTTTATGGTGTGTCTACTATCTTTTCTGTTGTTCTACTACTATCTATTGTTGTTGTGTGTGTGTGTGTCTAGCCTCTATCTATCTTGTGTGGTCATCTAACTATTGGTTGTGTGTGTGTGTGTGTCTATCTATTATAATATGTGTGTGTGTGTGTATTTGTGTCTATCTTATTGTGTGGTTTTGTGTGTGGTGTTGTGCGTGCGTGCATCATGTTGTTGTATCTAATATCATTATCAGTGTGTGTTGCTGTTTATCTTACATCTATTTATTGGTGTGTGTGTGTGTACTATCGTTGTTGTGTGTGTTCTATCTATCTATCTATCTATCTGTGTGTTTGTTCTATTATCTATGTTGGTGTGTGTGTTGTGTTATATTCTTTATCTATATATTGTGTGTGTCTATCTATCTATATATGGTGGTGTGTTTCTTCTATCTATGGGGTGTGTTATCTATCTATTGGTGTGTTGTGTCTAACTATCTATGTGTGTGTGTCTATCTATCTTCTTTCGGTGTGTTTGTGTCTATCTATCATCTATCTATTCGTTGTGTGTCTATCTATCTATTGGTGTGTGGGTGTGTGTCTATCTACTCATATATACTTGGTGTGTGTCCTATCTAACTATAATGTGTGGTTGTTTGTGTGTGTTGTGCATGATCTATTTTGGTGTGTGTGTGTTTCTATACATTATCCTATCAGTGTGTTGTGGTGTGATCCATGTTTATCTATTTTTGGTTGTTTGTGTATCTATCTATCGTAGTGTGTGTTATGTGTCTATCTATCTCTATTGGTGTGTGTGTGTCTACTATGTGTTGTGTGGTGTTACTGGTGGTGTGTGTGTTTGTGTTGTGTGTGTGTGTCTGTCTGTACATATTTGTGTTCGTCCTGGCTCTATCTATACATCTATTTGTTGTCTGTCAACAAAAGATTGACAGACAAATATTGACAATGTCTACCGCATTGGGTCCGGTATGGTTTAAGACAGTTGAGATGGTGCTTTAAGAATCTTAGGGTATGAGTTGAGCCTCTGTCATGTTGAATAACAACAGTGAGTTGACCAGCTGTCATCCTGAGGTTGGCAAAATGATTACCAGCCCTAATGGAAACAGAGGCGACTGCATCAGCCGGAACAGACAATGCCCAGCAATGATGGCACCAGCAGCCACTTGCAGCTAAAAAAATAAATAAAAACAAAGTTATAAGGAAAATATGCGAAAGGATAAAAGTTTATATCAAAAAAAGAGGGAAAAAAACAACAACAGCCGTTGGTTAAATTGAAGTTACAGACTCCATGGGCGAGAATAGATGAGTAACAAGGAGCGGGTGGTTCGTTGAACTTCCAAAGATTTTACGGGTGCCAATCTCTGAAGGAATGAGAACAAGCTACTCAAATGCAACCAGGGTAATGTACCTCGAAAACAAGCCTTGAAGTATGCATGCCAAACGATCATCACTTCGAGTTAATGAGAACTGGATCTTATTGAGTCAATAACTCAATAATCCATGTTCTCATTGATCACAACTTTAATCAGCGCAGAAGAAGTTATAATCGCATCATCGTGAACATTTCGGTGTTCTTTGATTTGAACAGTTTTGGAGATTTTCAACTTTAACTTGTTTCCTCGTCATTATTTATTACACCAGACGTAGTTTGGCTTTAACTTCATCTCTAAAAAAACCCTGAAATTATGATTTTGATACATATTTAAAGGTTGATGATACTGTTCCGGGCGAGTGAAATCTGTCATATTTATTCCCGGCACATCACTCGGATGAAATATGTGTTTGGACAAGCAATGTCGCACGTTATCTCGCATCTGTAAATCACCCTTCTACTAACACTTTGGCAAGACTTAAGTGTTTTACCCTTAGATCCCATAGATGTTTGCATCTGGTAAACTCACAGCTCAAACCCTTCTTCAGATCAATGGTGAGGAAATAATTACAGGTAAGTTTTATTTTTAAAAAATTTTAAGATCAAAATTTTTCACAAGCCTGATCTTCTGAGGGTTCGTGAAATGGAGTAACAGTGTACTGTTGCAGGGCAAATACAACAAAAAGCCCAAATCAGTGCCATTTGCACAACAAAATAATAATATGGCGGCGAGCTCATGATGCCCATACCGAGAGATCACTCTGTGGTTCGGCTCTCAAATCCCACTCCCTTTTCCCCTTACTATTGTATGATATACATTCTTGTATAGTCAAGTGCATTTGTGTCTGTTCTGTTCTTGTTGCTTAAAATGGCACTGAAGCACGACAAGCATTTTTTCTGTTGAATGACTAACAAAGCTCTCAGCACATCTTCTTGTTAAAAACATCAGATTACATCCTCTGCATCTATTGGGTGGAATGCTTGTTAGTATTATGGCTACGTATCAATCTTCTTTTTTAAGAGGGATTGTATTGGTGATCAATCAATACCGACAAAGATAAATACGTTGCAAATGTCGAACATTCTGTGTCTTCCACTCAGAATCATGTGTTTGTGGTTTCACACTTTTAAATTACTTGCATTCAGTTTGTATCCTTTTTTGGTTACTACTATATGTAGCTTTAGCTGAAGTATGCAAGTATACATGAATCACCAAAATATTGGATCACATTTTTGACGCATACAAAGGAATAGCAAACTTGCAGAGCATGTTGCGCACTCATAAAATTATGAGGATCTAGTCGTGTCGTCGTCGTCATCATCATCATCACTATTGAATGTTAACACAGACACGACACGATCGCATGCCGCCTTTCAGTCGCCCGATCCCGATACCCCTCCGTCCTAACAGTCGCAGGTGACTGTGTGGAATGGTGTAATGGTAATCTTTCATTTGTGTGACGGCGTCTCTAGCACTCTCAGTCTGAGGGTCCAGTGAATAATCATATTGCTGAGTCCTGTCTCAATAATCGACAGAGATGGCCAGCACGGAGTGTGTATGTGGGTCATTGCTGTGGCTTCTGAATAATGCAATTTGCAGACTGCTGATGAGTGATTTGGTCTACATCGATTCCTCCGATATGTCTCACTGCTCACAATCAAAACATCGGGTGTGTTTATCGGGGAGTGTATGTCAAGGTTTTCACAGCCTATAGAGAAATGAGATTATCAGAGCCTGTCACAGTCAAACTGTCGGTCATTGTTTGCAGGACACTTGCGGTGGAGACTAATTAGGTAGTGTTGACTGGTAGGAAGCACGATGAGGTCTCCAGTAGAGTCTTAATGGAGTATTGCTAAATAGAATTTCAAATTCGTAAGTGTTAGGTGATGCTCTAAGTCTGGGGCTGAGTGTTATTTCATTGATGAATTTGTTTGACCTCATATTGAGCTGAATGGAGCATACTGCGAATTCCCGGTTTGATAAGTGTGTCTATGATCAGCAAGCCTGAAGCAGACAGGAATCCGAGCCGTTATCCTGGATTATAATCACGTGCTTTTGACGTTCCCGCCCTGCCACAAACTCCTCTCCTATGGTTCAAGGCCATCTCCATCTATGTCGCGATTCCT
>CM068964.1:89330722-89348571 GCA_035128595.1 Eptatretus atami
GGAGGTGTTCTAAAACTTGTGACCGGTAGTGTAGAACCTAGAATCTGAAGAGTGCCTTACTTGAACCAGTGATCATTGGAGCAATGAAAATGATAAAGAATAACGTAACAAAGATCTTGGAAACCATCCCTTTGAATATTAATACAAACAAAATGCAGTTGGAAGCTGTTCGGAGCTCAGTTACAATTCTGAAAAGAGCCCTCGACCAAAACTTTTGAGAACAAGAAAACCTCACCGTTGGGTCCATGAATCAAGATTCCCCCCCCCTCCCCCCTTACCGAAATGGAGGTGGACATTTCGAGACCCAGGAGGTCTCCGTTCCACCTTCTGAAACCTGATATGGAGACAACAACCAAACAACACATACGAACACACACACACACACACACACACACACACACACACACACACAACACGAAGGTGGATACTTTGAGACCTGAGAGGGCTCCGTTTCACATTATGAACCACATGTGGGATAACAACCACAAAACACACACACCCATGGGGCTGGTCGGATCACTTATAGTTATGTGCACTCGCCTTTGAGCTATCTAAACGGGTTCAAATCTAAACCAGATTATAACTGCAATCCTGATGTTCACATACAGGGCAAGACGCCTATATATATATATATATACCAAGCTTGCACACTAACAACTCGGCTCGCCGTCACACGATCCTTATGAAATTGCTGTGGCACTTAGCGGACATGCCGACAATGTTTGGGAAGTCTTGGCGTTCCATAGTACCACTTGCATTTTGCACAATGCGTATTTTTGTCATTCCCCGTGTACGGTCTGTCGTCTGCTCCAGCTATGTTGTACTGCTATCCCGTGCATGTACACGGGTATCGCTAATATATATAATATATATATATATATATATATATATATATATATATATATATATATATATATATAATATATATATATATTGTTATAGATTTCCGCCGGTTCGGCATGCGCACGACCTTTTCAGCCCAATCCAGGCCGCGCGTCCACGAACGCGACAATCTAGTCGTAGCTTCCGGATCAACGCCGAAACCCAGCTACGGGTGGTTTTAAACACACCATAAACCAGCCAATCCCTCTGTCAGCGCCTACAGGGTCGATCACCGAATTGTCGATGTACCTAATTATACGCGCGGACAGAGATACGGGAGTTTATACCTCGACGGGACCTGCACGAAAACGAGCCGCTTAAGCGGCTCGTTCCGTATGCAAATGACGAGCGGTTTTATTTGCCAGATCCCGTCGGACCAGATATTTTATCGGCTTATAATCAGCCAGCTAATTCCCCGAACGCTTCATGGCAGTCAATGTGAGGAAAGGGACGCAACGAGCAGGTGACATTCAACAATGGGGGACATTTATTTTAAACAGGCATGCAAGCAATGAATGAATGGGGATAGGGGACAGGACACACGAAAAGCCTACAGCCGAGTTTTATTATGTAATGTGCAGGCACTTAACAGTTTGTTACGTACTACAAGACAAGGCGCCACAGACTTTCATGCAAAAACCCAAGAAAGAAAGAATCGGCTCTGAGCCTTTAATGTACTCAGGCCGGGATGACCGGAATAGGCCCTGAGAGACCAGCGGGCTACCTGGCCACCTCGTGGTGACTCGATGGGTCCTTTTTACGGCAACCCCTGTGTCTCCGTTCGGCCCGGTGCGTCGAGAATGCGCCAGTCGCTTGGGCAGCTTGATGAGCAGCTTGTACGGTTCTCCTGGTCGTCCGGCCTTCACCGCGGCCTGGCCTAGCCGACGACGTGCTGGAGGAGCGAACGGGTCTCGACCCCGGCTTCCTGCTGGCAACCCTTCCAAACGGGTTTCAAATGGCTCAACTCCTGCCAGTCTCCAACCCAGCCAACACCACGAACTCCGCTCTACTACACACCACCGCTCAACCAAACACACCACATCAACTGCAAGCCGACACCACAAACTCAAGCAACAAGCGCTTGCCGGCGAGCAAACGCGACTTTTTATCGCCCAGGGGAGGGACCGTCTGGGTTCACCACCCAAAATCAGCGCCCTCCCCATTTTCACCTTTGAACCTTCACCCAGGCTGGATCCGCCGCTTTCACTTCCGATTGGCCAGCTTCTTCAGAGGGTAAGGCCTTTTTGTTCCGTTTTGCAAGTCATGCTTGCACGCGGACGGGTTGTTGTTGTTGTCATTGTTGTTGTTGTTATTATTGTTGTTGTTGTTATTGTTTTTTATTGGTGTTGTTAAAATAAAAGATAGAGAAAGAATAACGGCTAACTAAAAGATGCACAGCCCGGCACACAAAAAAATTCCCTTTACACATCGGTGGGGAATTCTAACCTGGAACACACACTTACCGAAATAACTGACCTCTGGGGAATCTGACTGGTGTTCTGTGAATTTCCACAACCGTAACAATATATTGTTACGGATTTCCCGCCCGTCGGCGTGCGAACGACCGTGGTCTAACAATAGCGGTCGCTTCGCCCACCGAACGGACAATCCAGTCCGGCTTTCCGGATCAACGCCGGAAACCAGCCAGGGGTGTGTTTGTAACCACACAACAACCTTGTCCGCACTCTACCCGCGCTACAGGGTCCGATCGCCAAATCTTCGATTTACCGATTATTTCGCGCAGGTAGGTTACCGAGAGATTGACCTCAACGGGACCGCTTGGAAACGAGCGGCTTAAGCAGCTCGCTTCCTTTTGGGATAACCGAGCGGGGTATTATCGCGCAGTCCCGTTGGACCGCGATCACTTTACCGGCTATTTAAAACCAACTATATTCCGAGTGCAAGATGGGGCAGTTCAATGAGGGAATGGACGCAACGAACAGGTTTACATTCACACAAGGACATTTATTATAATAAAGCACGTATGCAATTAAACAAGGCAAAACACGTATGCAATTATACAAGCAACAAAAGCACGACAAAAGAACTACGAACGTCTATACGAAATGAAATGCAAACATTTACAGCACACAAAGCACTTAACAATTTCCTACTTTTTAGACGGGCCATGGACACACGTACGCACAAACACACACCCAAGAAATGGTGGCAGAGGCCTTTAATAACGAGCTCCAGCTCGAGGACAGGTGAGCTGAAACCCGAGCCTATCTCGAACCTCTCCACCTGTGTGGTCTTCAAGTTGTTCGGACCCGGGCTCCAGCGAGAGCGAGCTGGATCTAATTGCCATGAGCCGCGATCCTTCCCGAGCTCCCGCGAATCCTCCCGCCTTCTCAACACGTGCTGGTGAGACGAGGCGCCGATCCTTCCCGTCGATGCGTCGCTTCCCCGAGGAACCACCTCCAAGAAGAGGTCGATGAGTCGCACCAAGCCGGGAACCAAAATGGAGAACAAAGAGCTCCAAAAACCAAGAAGAAGAAGCCACCACTCGCAGCTCGAGCCGAGCGACCGGCTTAACTTTCTTCCAAACAGGGCAGCTTGAAGCAAAAAGCTCTCCCGAGCCAAACAGAAGCCGAAGGCCCACTGAACCACCGAAGCAAAAAGCCTCCTCCCGATCCAGGCCGCAGCCGAAGCAAAACCTTCCGAAGGCCTCAACCTAACGCAAGCCAAGCAGGACCCGACGGTCTGCTGAACGACTCCCCTCAACTCCCTTCTCCAACTCTGCCCACGAACAAAAGAAAAGATCTCCTCTTATCCTTCTCCCGCCCTTCCCCCGCTCCCGGCGTGACTCATGACTCATGCCCTCGTGCTCCATCCGATGCTCAGCCACGGGTGGGAGGGAGTTGTTGACATCATGAGTCACGGGACGGCAGGATTCTTCTTCCTCTTCGCAGAAGGGGGAGGGATGTCTCCATTGTTCGTTCCCTAACTATTAAATCGATCCGCAGTGCATCTAATCGATTTCTGAACATTTAAACAATGAAAGGTGAGCTATCTAGGGAACAAGCACTTATCGACATAGCTGACTAAAGGAACCTGAATGTTGTGTGCAATCGAATTCCCAAATTCGTAACAATATACATATATACATATATATTGTTGCGGCCGGTGGTCGGGTGAGAAAACCACCAGGGGGGGGAAGCTATCTCTGGTTCCCACCAGACTCCCCGGAATTGCAGGCCGTCGTACACGGATAATTTCGTGACACGGCGGATCGCTAACCAACCGTGAACTCCAATAACTCAACCACGTAATTAAGGGTCCTCCGTCTACTTTATCCGGTTACCTAAAAAAAAAAATCACGTGATCTAATTTCAGGGGACACGCCCTCGGTACGCCTTCTCCAAACCGAATCACTTTACAGGATCTTTACGGGTAATTATTCTACACTCTTAATTTAAACGAGGACAGGCGCCATGAACATACACACACACACACACACACACACACACACACAACACATTGCGGTGGCATCTAACACAGCACCGACTCATCTTTGCAGCTGCGCATCTGTCGCCTACACAGGGCGAGAGCGAGCAGAGCTCCATGTAACGAGAGATTTATATTTGAGAGAGGGGAGGAGATGAGGCTAACGGACTCTCGATACCTTGCACGATTGACCGACTGCGCCACCAGAAAGTTTTGGGGGGGATGCTCCGCTAGGCGATACTTCCCTGACAGCTGGCGCGTCGTCTCCCACTTTGTGGCACTTCCTGCAGCTAAGCGTCTATCCAGAGAATAGGGTGCGACCATCAGGCGTGAAGCAAGGACTTTGGGCAGAGTCAGAAGCCAGTGGTTGGAGAAAGGCAGAGTCAAAAGCTAGTGGGCGTAGTGGCAGACAGGATCAGTCAGGTGGGTGGATGGGCGTAGTCAGCGGTGAGTTGGTGAAGAAGGCGGAGTCAGCAGGTGAGTGGGCGGGATGGCAGGAACCAGCTGGAGTGAGCAGACAGGAACGGAAAACCACCAGCAGACGGGGAACGCACGAACGGCCCCGCGACCCATCCTTTTATAGACCCTGTGGTGCGGTGTGGTGCGATGACCCGAAGCGATGTGTCGTCACCCGAATCGGGCGCTCTGGTTGGGCCCCGGCCAGCACACGGCCCAGCCGTGAGAGCCAGAAGCGGCTCCACTTTACATCCGGCAAGATGATTACAAGCTGCGGAATCGTCTCGCTCCGAACACCGTGACACGACTCTCCCTGCACCGAACTCCCGGCCCGTGCCCCGGCGATCAGCGGTCAGTGCCGGTCAATGCGCTCCCTGTCCGTAAGCCATGCGGCCCTAGCCATACAGCACGCCTCTGTCTAGCAGCAGCCTCGCCGGGCGGAGAGGCGAGAAGACGTCCGCCGTCCGTGGAAGACACCCACGGCCGCGGTGGTCAGCGAAGACCGATGGTAAGATGCTATGGTAAACACACGTGGAGACCCGAACAAGATGTGTGCTATTTGTGCCTCGCCCTGTGTATGATAATAAATTATCACGGGGCTGCCTGTGTGTCCGCCACCATTGAGCATGCGGTCATTTATCAAAAGCGGTGGTGTGCACGGTTCCAGCCCTGATCTTTGTCAGGAATTGAAGGAAAAGATTGAATATAATTATTACATGTAGACTTGGGTTGAAAAGAGTATAGATATGAGTATTAGATGAAAAGATTCGGATTGAAAAAGAAGACAGATATAATTATTAGACTCAGAAATGGGTTGAAAATGGCACGGCCGCAGTTTCTACAGGTGGCTGTCCGAGTGCAGTGCCTGCTGGCTTTCGTGAGGACCCATTCTCACAGTGGAAATGAAGTCAGAGATATAATCAGACCGAACTATGAGATTCACACAACGCACTGTCCCGTTTGACCCATTCGACAAGAGGGAAGGAACTATCTGCACGTATAATAATGAAAGAACTGTCTGGGGACCACTGTATGATCGATGCCATTGCGTTGGGGGATGCGGTTCCTAGAACCGCAACAATATGCATATATATATACTGTATATATATATATGCAAATATATATATATATTTCTATATATAAACATATACATGTATATATATTTCATTTATTTATATTTTCATTTACGATGCTTTCTGCCAGTTCTGTAATTTTCCTGTGTGTTAGCTTCGAGGTACATCGGCACACAAACTTACTGTGCTTCCCCATTGTCTCGGGTCACTCACCTGCATTTTTCCTGTTTTTATTTATTTATTTATTTATTTTCATTGATTTATATTTTCATTGACGGATGCTTTGGATGGTTCTTTGATTCCCCCCCCCCCCCCCCCCCCCCCGTTGTGTTGGCTTTGATGTCCATCGGCACGCAAAATTTCAGCTTTCTACATCACCCAAAAGGTCCCGATCTTTTATATCAGTCAGTGAGTGAGTCAGTGAATCAGAGAATTAGTGGTAAGAAATAGCTTTATATAATACTAGCGGGGTGTGCTTCAACATTATGTAAGCATACGAACCGTGTTTCCCCATAGTGTCGGGTCGCTCACTTGCATTTGATTTTTCATTTATTTATATTTTCATTTAAGGATGTTGTCTGATGATTCTATGTCTGGTGTTGGCTTAATTGTGGGTGTGGTGGGCTTTCGATCCTGGGGTCCTGAGTTCAAATCCCGCTCAGCTGTTGAATTAATACCAGGTGGGGTTAACTCGGCCTGCCATCCTTCCGATGTTGGCAAAATGAGTACCAGCATGCTGGTATCTTGTGTCGGAGTGGCGACCCATCCAGGATTGTGCCCAATAGCCAAGGAGTTTGCTTAAGCAGCACCAACGCTCTGCACAGAGTATGGTCCCAATCTCCTCCTCCTCTTGATGATTCTGTGATTTTTTTTTCCAGTGTACTGGCTTCGATGTCCATCGGCTTGAAAAATTTCAGCTTTCTGCGTTATCCAGACGGCACCGATCTATAATATCAGTCAGTCAGTCATTGGTGAGAAAGAGCTTCATATATTAGACCAGCGTGATGTGTTTACACATTGTTTAGGCATATGAACTGTGTTTTCTTCATTGTCTCTGGTCACTCACCTGCATTTGATTTTTCATAAATTTATATTTTCATTGACGGATGCTTTATGATGGTTTTGTGATTTTTTCTGGTGTATTGACTTCAAAGTCTATCGGCATACAAAAATTACTGTGCTCCCACATTGTCTCGGGTCACTCACCTACATTTTTTTTCATTTATTTATATTTTCATTTGTGGATGATGTGCGACAATTCAGTGATTTTTTTTCAAGTGTACTGGCTTCGATGTCCATCGCCACGCTACGTCATCCAGAAGGCACCGATCTTTAATTCCAGTCAGTCAGTGGTTAGAAGGAGCTATATATACATACATACAGTATACAGCACTCCCCCCATCTCCTTTGAACATCACCCTACACCAAAGTGTTATCTCCAATCCAGAGGCCTCAGACCGGCAACTCTGTCAAACAGAAAAAGATTACATTGTCAACATCAGTTAAGCATCAAACGGAGCCACCTATCCAGATTTTAGGCTTGTTTGCCCTCATCAGGACAGCATACCGATAAATATCTTGCCAATGATGACCACATTCATTGTTTAAACATCAGATGCACCTCCTGACTGTTATGGTAAGCAATGGAGATCGGGAGAGTGCTTGTCACACTCCACATGTTTTTGATTTACCTGCTGATCGCATTACTTGCCTTCTGGTTGAACGGTTTGCATTAGCGGGAACAATCGTCTGGGTGGCAGACGGAAGGTGTTCTTTGCGGATTATGCGGTTTTATCAAGTGAGACATAATCTTCGGCGATACTCACCATAACAGTCAGGAGATGTCGGATGTTTTAATGACAAATGTGGTCATCATCGGTGAGATATTTATCAGTATACTATCCCAATGAGGGCAAACAAGCCTAAAATCCAGATAGGTGGCTCCATTTGATGTTTAACTGATGTTAACTATGTAACATTTGTCTGTTTGACAGAGTTGCCAGGCCGAGGTCTCTGGATTGGAGGTGACGCTTCGGTGTAGGACTATGTCCAATGGAGTTTGGGGGAGTGCTTGTCGCACTCCACATGATTTTGACATATATTGTGTCCCATGTCGAAGTTCATAATTTTCACTCAATACCTATCCCTAACAGCATTCGTTGTAACATAAATTGAAATCATAGTTATAATCCCAATCCCCTTTGTACATAATATGTATATGGTCACAAACTTTGTGCACCCCACTTTCCCTCCCCTTCGTTTTATCAATCTACAATGAGCTACTGCTGCTGCTGCTTGACCTTTACATTAATTAAATGGCACCCTTGCATCAATTCCTGTGAATTTTTAAGGAAATATTTCAGAAAACAACACTCTACATATTTATCTTTTTACAGTGTGTCAAATTTCAGGATGGATATCTTATTAATTTGGGAAGTGTTTGTTAAATCTATCAAAACAACTTTGCCTTTTATGCCCGTTACCATGGCAAGGCAGCATCACCCTTCAGGATAATTGCTGTGGCTGTGATATTCGAACGCCATGCACAAAGCGCATCGAGGATGAAGCCAAAGTATATACCGGTTGTTGGGCTTTTTCATGGTTAACGTTCCACCAAATCCAAATCTGACAATGTCTTTGTTATCATGTCGGTCAGTCAGTGTCTCAAAGTTGTGTTTAATTGATCGTTTCATTAAGCATGTAGGTCGATATGCACCTCGAATCATCATGCGGAAAGCAAAGGGAGGTGTGTTGGGCCCAGGCTTGAATTGAGGGATGATTGACCATCCAGCGTGAGTAATCAGATTCAGTGATATGCTGAAACGACCTAAGTGGGCAGCAAAATGCATTTGCAGTATTGTGGGGAGAGAGAGAGAGAAGAGAGAGAGAGAGAGAGAGAGAGAGAGAGAGAAGAGAGAGAGAGAGAGAGAGAGAGAGAGAGAGAGAGAGAGAATCCTGCTCTGACATTTATCTTTATCTATCTCCATCGCTATCTCTATCTCTCTCGTTGCGCTACAAGTTAAGCGATGCTTTCCATTCCATAATAAGGCAACCTTGAGGAGAATACGACTTGTATCTTTCTAATACATGAGACCAGGTTGCAGTGGGAAGGTTGCTTGAGAGGGTGGTCACGAGCCACCGAAAAGGAAGAACAATTAATGTGGCGCCATCTTTGCGTGGGCATCTGGGTGGCAAGACTGCGTGGTACTTCATGGTCTCAGCCACACGAGTCCGCCGTTGCTCCTAGAAACAGCCCTCTGATCCCATGCCTACTGTTTTATAGGCAATAATTCCAGAATGCTAAGAACGTTATACCCATGAAATTAGCAAAAAGATCTGCGGCATGCAGAGAGCGCGTGAATTCCGGGCTTGGACTTTTGAACCGGAGTCCAGGGAGCACGGGAGGTCAAAGGGCTAATGATTCACCCCCCCCCCCCCCCCCAAACGACGTCTGTTGTCCCAACCGAACATTGCTGAGCAATAAGACATTTTTGTTTGATTTCTCTTCTTCAAGCCGCTCGCTCGAGAATGTCAAGAGGCGTCCGCGTGCAATCGGAGTACATCAAGCTAGTACGTTAGAGAAAGTTCCCTCTTGATAACTCCAAAGGTCACAAGTTCATGTCGCTGCCAAGATGAACTGGCCATTTGTTTGGTGAATCAGCACAGCTGGGCTATTACTTTAGCAGTTTTGACAACTTGGCTGAAAAAGTTGTCGCTTGTGATAATATTTTTGACGTTTTACATCTTCCCTATGATTCATATGCAATGGAAAGAAATATGAATAATTGTACATACCGGAGTTTACAACTAAGTGTTGCGATATACGCAATTATCATTTGGTTGCTCTCAACCTGACTGCTGATGAACAAGTTTTCGGGTTGAGGCAGTTTCATACTGTTTATCGGACAAGTGGGATACTATATGGTAAGCTACAGTTGCTGTGGGAGTCCGATGGCATTTGTGAATGCAGTTTGCCACTTCCATTCCAATTTGCCAGACAAGTGTTTGACCTATCGTCCTCGAATGACGAGCGACGAAGGAAACACGGACGGTTGGATTCAAATTTCAGATTGGAAGCTTTGTTATCTCATTAACAACCTCTTCCCTCGTCGAAAAAGTGAACTTAAACACTACGTTTGTGCTGCAAATAAACTGAGTAGGCAGTAGCAATGGCTCACCGTTACTCCGTAATGACCCGTGGCTTAATGCGATCCCATGCATCGGTCCATACATGAGTCAGAATGTTTTATCACCGCAGTAAATGTTTTTTTTATTTTTTACCCAACACCTTGCACAGGACGCACTTTTTCACAAAAGGGCAAAGGTGTAAAAATGACCAATTATTGTTGTCCATTTGTCTCATTGTTTGGCACACAAAAGGTAGTAAAGAAGTAAGAAGCACACAAAGAACGGTGAATAAATGAATACAGCTGGGGCAAGACCCAGGAGAATGCCTCATTAGGCAGACGGGCCGGGATGTTGCTGCTGTGGCCTTGTTTTGCAGCGAGACCTGCTGGGATGAATCAGGGCCTGCGGCCTTGGAATGTGGTGGTAGCAGGTGGTCCTATCCCATGAGGCCAGCTGAAGAACAGCCTCAAGCGGGACAGAAATGATCTGATGGCATCTAACCAGAGCTGCAACAGCAAATGGTGCTGCAGCCTGAGCTTGGGGAGGTGTTTTTTGTTTTTCTTTTTACAGGTAATGAGGCTCATGGAAGAGCGGAACAACAAGCGGCAAAGGGTCAACCGATATAAAGTGAGGCGAAGGGGAAACAGCACAAGAATGTACGGATGCACTACGGCACAGGGGGAGAAATTGCAGATGAAAAGGGGGCAGTTTCTTTAGTGAGTGTTGTAAAGCTCAGGTGTGGTGGCAGTAGGCAGGAGACATAAAGGCCTGGAGGGAACAAACCCACAAACACAGTTCTCCAGGTGAGAAAAGAGGGGAGGGGGAGCATGAATGGGGGTGTTTAGTTTTAGATTTGAGGAGAGCAAGGGAAGGGTTTATGGTGGAGTCCATAAAATGTTGAGAGGCAGGCGTTGGAACAGAGTGTGAGAAGTCAGGAAGAGCAAGACTGGAATAGAACCGGAAAAGTAATGCAAGGCCACCAACCTACTTGAAGTGAGAAGGAACCAGTCCCACAAATTCAGATCCCTGTCACAAGATGCCAATCATATGGAGGGCCTTAAACTCCAAGGGTGGGCAAGATAGAAAGCAACAGCACTAGTGCACAGTGGAGAGCTGTATTCCTATAAAGTGTTTTCAGGGAACAACAAGGCTGACAGGATGGCCTAGAGGTACGCACACTCCCCTCTAAGCTGGCTAGCCTGGCTTTGAATCCCCACTCAGCTATAAACTGTCATCCCGGTGTTCCACAGGTACGGTGATTCATCAATGTGTGTGCCATCCCTCGGATTGACTGCCAGCATTCGTTGGTGGACATCAAAGATCCCACAGTGTCCTTCCCGAAGAGTAGGCGAGCTCTCGCCAGCATGGTGAACAAATTACAAAATTCCTGCCCTAACCGGCAGAGGGCACTGCACCAGCGGTGCAGCGCGCCCTCAGCCAATGATGCTTGCCCACAGCCTTGTGCTGCATACGAAAGAAGAAGTTGACAACAGACAAAGGAAGGACTTGATCCTGCTGATAATTCTGTGGTCGCACCTACTCTGGAGTCGAACTTGCAGATATCATCCATCAATAAAGGCTATTGTCAATGGCGAGGCCCATTTGGTTGATCTGCAAGTCCTGGGCATCACTGAAACGTGCAAAATATGTTTGTGGTCATGTTTGCCTGTGGGAAAAGGGTATCAATGGACGCTCAGTAAACATTTAGCTACAATGAAGCTTTGAGTCTTTAATATAATGCCCCGTATGATGCCACTCATGAAATTAGAAACTGTTAAAGGGCAAATTCAACTTCATTGTGAAAGCACCATATGTAGCCTAGTGCAAATAAAAAGGCAGGCCAATGACCTAGAACATGACACCCTTTCCCTTCCCCGCTCTCAGGTTTTATGATAAAATAAGAGGACAAACTTTTCTTGCACATCTTGACCAAGGTTGGTTGGTGAGGAAATTCCGAAAAACTAGACCAGATATAAAGTTTCAAAGTGACCCACAGTCTGTCCTTCCAGCACCTTGTGCACCAAAGGGCAGTCCGCCACATTGTGGCGTAACAGGATGCAGTTGAAACAGTATCAGAAAAGTGATTGTCAATTGTGATTGATCAACCTTACTACTGTCCTAACTGTCCTCTTCTTTCATCCCAGGCTATATGTGACTCCCAGTCCTATCGCTGTCATTTCTGCTGAAGAACTCTTCTCCACTCATTTTTGTCTCGAGTCTGTACCCTTCATAATCTGAAACATCTCTATCATTTCCCATCGAAACTACCTCATTTGTAAATGTATGAAGACCTGTCTCCTTCAGGTGCTCCTCATAGCTTAGTATCGCTAATCGCAGAATCAATCCATTAGTTCTACGCTGAACCTTCTTCTACACTCTACAGCAACCATGTCCTTCTTATCAACAGAAGTAACAAGAGAGAGCAACAGACATGATATATTACATCAAAGAAGTCAGCCATCAACCGAATTATGGTTTGTGTAAGGTGTTGTGAATTTTAAAAGCAGACTATGGATCACGCAACAGCTTATAGAAACACTGGGCATAAATAAATTGCTTTAACTTGTTTTGACGGGTGAGGCAACAGAATGGCAACTGTAGTGATCATTGTTCAAGACGACAATCGACAGGAGCATTGGCATTATGGTGAATGGTCTGAATGGTGGGCTGGTAGGATGTCCTCGAGTTACTCGCCTCTAAGCTGTCTCGCCTGGGTTCGAATCTTGGCCAGTTATCAACTGCCATCGTGGTGTTTCACAGGCAGGGTGATTCATCAAGTGCATGTGCCATCCCTCGGATGGACGTTAAACTTGGCGTCCGTCCCGTCTGCTCGCATTATGTCACGTAAGAATCAAAAAGGTTCCAACTTACAACCTCATTGTCTTTCAAAGTGCCTTTTGATACTGAAATAAAACTTTGTGTGTGGGTTACAACTGTTTTATTCTTTCCATATCCCCGGATATATTATTTCCAATTATTTAAAAAACTGCCAGGTTGCCGTGCGCATATAACCTGCCTGTCAGTATAGTTTGATTTCTATCAAATTGTCGAATACAACCGTTTGATTCTAATGTGACGATGAGTTAGTGGACGTTAAATATACCACGGCGTCTTTTATGAAGAGTAGGTGAGCTATCGCCAGCACCCTGGCAAAAAAGATTCCAAAATCGCTGCCCTAATCTCACGTTCTCCCTGTCCAAAGGAAATGAAGTGCAAAAGGGTTAACGCCAAAAGGGAGATCACTGCACCCCTTAGCTGAGCATGTAGATCAGGGGCAGTAGTAGTTGTAGCGCCTTATGGGCCTTCTATGTACAGGGTGGAGCATTTATATCTGACACATTTGCAATCTTTCCAGCCGGAAGCAGTCTTGGCATAACTAATTATGTTGTTCTTTGTTTTACAGATAATGCTTGAAAGTTTTTAATGATGGAGCACTTTAAGTGCAATGAGCATTTTTATTATTTTATATATTTTTTATTTTTTTTAAATGAAATGAGCATGCCAATTTCACAAACAAGGTCATCATGACAGATGAGGCAAACTTTGATTTGGCAGATTTAACTCCACCAGATTTCTTCCCATGGGGATTTCTGAAGGGCAAAGTTTATAAGGAACATCCAACATCGATCGATGAATTGAAGGCAAACATCACCGCAACCATCCGCTCTGTTGATCAAGAGACATTGCTTGCGGTAATGAACAATATGCTGATCCGCTGTCGTGGAATGCACGAATTCGAAAGGGGCCCATTTGTCTGATGTAATATTTAAGAAATAAAGAATCAAAATTGATTTTTAAAATTTAAAGTATGTGCTGATGTTGTGTAGAAATTTTATTTTATCTGGTTTAGAAACAAAAAAGTTATAAGGATAATAACACCGTCACATATAAATGCCGCACCCTGTATTGCCGATGCAAAATTCAAAAGGCACCGTAGAAATACATTTGAGAGAGGAGGAGGAGAGTTGTGGATGAGAGGATAAAGGAGTTTGGGATGAGATAAGAGAGGGAAGAGGAAGGAGCGATAGGGAGGGAGAGGGAGGGGAAGGAGGGATAGGGAGGGAGAGGAAGGGGGAAGAAGGGGAGGACAGAGAAATCTATACCAATAAATGTGTGTGTGTGTGTGTGTGTGTGTGTGTGTCTGTCAGTATGTCTCCTCCATAACTCCAAAACAATGAAACCTAACAGCCTGAAACTTTGCATGCACACTAACGGAACTCCAGTGGAGTGCATGACAGAAAAATGGGTGTTTGGGTTAATTTAAACACCCCCTTTGAAGACGATTAACGACCTTATTTAATTATCCTTTATCAAGGCATCATCCTTTGTCAACCTCTGAGTCAGCCCTCTGATAGCTTTCGGGGGTCATAATTCGCCATTTTGTTTGGCCTGCTCAACAATGCCTTGACTTGGAAGAGGCCGCAACGGCTCAACGATAAAACGCTCATGATTTTTTTTTCACTTTTCTCACTCATATGGAATGCTTGATCGTCATACCTACGAATCGCTGTATTCGTCATAATGCTTATAAATGCCCAGAGACGCCAGTGTTCATGGCTTTATTTATTTTCCATACATGCGATAAACTCAGGAATCGCTTAACATGAGCCGAATTTCAAAAATTTTAACTGCAGAATTGACCTCAGCAGGAGATCCGACTGCTAAAAAAAAAAGTGCTCATTTGTCCAATTCGGACATTGTCTGACTTTCCAGGCATCTCCAGGTGATATTTGTTAATATGGAATGGGCAAAGCCTAGAAGCGAACATAGAATTCTTCTTACATTCGCTTCTAACTTTACATAAAACTTGTTCACAACTGTATACTTGCCACACTAAACGTGGTACGTGTAAGCGCCGCACAGCTGATGATTTTGACGCAATTTCCGGTTACTTCGGCCGGGATTCGGGATCAGCGATCAAATAATGTAAATCACGAATTAAAATAATTTTGATGATCCGGGAGATATCTTTATTAAAATTAACTTGGGGAAAAAATAATTGAATAATAAATAAATAAACGATCACTTCTGGTCAAGAATAAAAGAAATTAAAAGTTCCGGAAAGAGTTTCAAAATCACTCCCGGTAATGTTAAATACAAAATAAACACTTCCTGTGATGAAAAAAAATTACTTTCGGAAGTATAAAATTAACTTTGGGAAAAAAATAATTGAATAAATAAATAAACTCTTCCGGTCATGATCTCCCGGCATGCATCATTCCCGCATGCTAAAACCGAAAACAAAAAAAACAGAAGCAAAAAAAACGGAAGCAACATGGCATAGCCAACGCAGCAGGATTCACAATTGCCAGGGTATTGTGGTTGTTTTGTTGTCCTATTCTCTCATTGTGCACGCGTTAGTAATTCACAAGATAGAAATAAAACCGAATCGTGTTTATACACCGCACGTTAACAACAACCGGAAGCAAAAGGTCATAGCTAACGACACGGATTCCAAATAGCCAGGTGTTGTGTTGTGTTGTTGTTCCTTTCTCTCAGCGTGCACGCGTTAAGTATGAAGCTCACTGCGTTCGCTATAACTGATCGCAAATCGCTTGCTAAGCCAAAGTGGTCATATTAAACACCATCCGGAGATGACCGGAGACGTACAGAGTGTCAAACAATGTGAGAAATGTTTTCTCAGGGTATTTTGGGTCTTTAGGATCCTCCGGGTCATATGGGTTCTCGGGATCTTCGGAGTCTTTTGGGTCCTCTGGCTCTTTTGTGTCCTCTGTTTCTTTTGGATATTCTGGGTCTCTTGTGTCTTTTGGATCCTCAGGGTCCTCTTTTTGGCCATCTGGCTCTTAAAGATCTTTTTGGGGGGTCTTAAAGGGTCTACAAACGTCGAAGGGGTCTCAGCAGTCTAAAGGGTCAAAAGGTACATTCCAATAGTGCGTAATTAATTAATTACTTAATAGACGTCCATAATTAATAGACACAAAAGCATGGCTGATACATACTCACACACTCACTCACACCTCATCAATTTGTAGTAGATAGTTGGTTCAACATGCTATCACACGATTCCACCCGACACAAGGTACGAGGCCGAGCAAAGCATTCCAAATTTCTCTTTTCATTCGTACGGAGGCATAGCCAGGAAAACAACTTTGCTTTCATCCTCTGACTCTTATGTCTGTATTATTATT
Organism: Eptatretus atami; assembly: GCA_035128595.1. Lineage (NCBI taxonomy): Eukaryota > Metazoa > Chordata > Myxini > Myxiniformes > Myxinidae > Eptatretus > Eptatretus atami. The sequence goes on from CM068964.1 coordinate 89,346,858, forward strand.
TTTTTTCTTCATTTTGAAAGCTCGCTTTAATGTACACAAATGCAACAAAAATTGCGAACGTGGTGCAAGAGCTTTAATTCATTGTTTCCTTTCGAGATAGTATGCTCCAATGATTGTATGTTGTTTCACTGTAATTTTGTACTTTAATTAAACGCTGTTATGCAAATTTAAAAGCATTTAAATGGGACTTCTAATCAAAACTGCAATAATTCTCCTGCACTGCACGCAAAATGAAAACACACAAGACAACACTGCAATTTTTTGAAACCCCTCCATAACAACCCTGCACTAAGTAGAAATTGATTTCTGGGTCCAAATATTAATAACCTTGCAACGGAGGCTGTCTAGAAAAAGTACATTTTATGTCTATTGAGAAATGCTTGTGTTTTCTTGAAATCTTCGAAAAGAGTACGAAATAGTTCCAAAGAATCTTAAAGAAAAGGATAGTTATAGGGTTGCAGTAAGGCCAGAATCTATCATTCAGAGTACGTCAGTCCTTGTTTAATGTTGGAGTTACGTTCTTGAAAAGTGCAACTTTAAGCGAATCCTATTTCCCCCATAAGAATTGATGTAAATAGGGGGGGTTAGATTCCAGAGAACATTTAGTCGCAACAAATCATCATACGAGTAAAGTTTCTTAAAAAATTAATTAAGATAAATCAATTGACTATCATCATCTCTAGTTGCTTCAGATCTTCATTGGTTAGCTCTTCTCTGTGTGATTGCAGAAGTTCTGTAATGTGGGCTTCTTCCACCTCATCAAAACCCGCTTTATTGGCCGAGCCGAAGATAACTTTCTTCATAGCGGGGACAACATCTCCAAATCCTTTTAAGTCATTGACACATCCAGGCCACAACTTCCTCCAAACACCATTCATGCAGACCTGAGTAACTTCAGTCCAGCACTCACTGATGCTATCAACGCACTTGAGGATGTTTCCATCAGTTGAACATATAAACATGTGGATTTGGATTGATGGATTATGGATGGATTCAGATGAAGCTTGGTGGACAGGTTGGATGTGTGACAAGGCCGAATTGATTCGATTTCGGTGAAGATTCGGATTTGGATAGAAGAATTTTTATTAATTTTCTAAGTGATTGTTCACAATTGAGAGATGGGACCAAAAACGATATGTATCATGATATCTCAAAACGTTATGAACAGGTTTTGACAAAACTAGGTGGATGAGTTGGGCAGGTGACAAGAACAAGCCGATGAGATTTTAGTTGAGGTCTGAATCCAGATCCGGTCTATCAGTGAGATACAAAACGTAAACTGTTCAGCCGGGCGGAGGTATGCACTCCACCAAGTGCCGTTCTAGTTAATTTAAAAATTCTCTCCCTGAAAAGGTAGTGGTAGTGCATAGGCTTAAACTGGAATTGGATAGGTACCTAGAAGCATCGGGGATAAAGGGGCACATGGATACTAGCAGCAATGGTAGGTAGTTTGTGCATGAATGGGTGATTGTGTACATGTGTATTGTGTAGTGATTGTGATGTCTGTGAATGGATCTCGTGAAAGGGTGAATGTGTGATTGGGGTTTATGTATTCCTTAAACAACAACCATATTCGTATCCATCTCCTCCCTCCCCCATGAAATGAAGTAGTTAAATTGAAAGTGAATTGATGTGGTTTTGATTTTTGAAAAAAATATAGGCATAATGGGCCAAATGTCTTTCTCACATGTCAAGGTCCCTTCTGTATTTAAAA
>CM068964.1:89371640-89382805 GCA_035128595.1 Eptatretus atami
CGTGTTAACTGTTCAAATTAAAGAGGTGTTCGATTGTCGGATGCACCCAAACAACTGCCGTTCATTACAAATTAATTGTCAATATCAACCGCCATCGTTACCTGTGTTGTGTCTTGCGTGTGTGATCTTTAAATTAAAGTGTCCAAGCGGTGTTCGATCGTCGGATGATCATATATATAATATAATATTAACATAACATATATATATATATATATATATATATATATATATAATATATATAACTATATATATATATATATATATATATACTAATATATATATTATATATATATAATATAGTATATATATATATATATATATACCGGGCGTAGTGGCGTGCGCCTGTAATCGGCAGCTACATCGGGAGGCTTGGTTGGAGGAAAATGCGCTGAGGACGGGAAGGCTCTGCAGCTGGCCAGCGCTATGAGAGGATGTAGGGCTATAGCACGCGAATCATGGCGAAACCGCAATCCTTAGCGCTGTGTCGTAAGATGTGACCAGGGTTGCGTAGCAGGAAGGGCATCCGCCGTAAAACTCTGCGGCAGAATTAGTAAATGCGGATGCATAACGGATGATCCGTGTGGCACCCCCTAACGGAGCAGCCGAAAGGACGAACAACACCATAAATATATATATATTTTTATATATATATATACTATAATATATATATATATATAATAATATTGTTAAGGATTCAGCGACGGAGGATTTCCGAACCCCCTCCGGCCGTCTCCGGATCTATAACGCCGGCCGGCTCAGGCACAGCTCGGCTCACGCACCTTCAATCGCGATACAAGTAATCCTTGTACCTTTGCCGAGTTGAGGAAATAGAAGCCGTGGTTACAGAATGGTTTTGTCAGAGACCGAGCGGTTGACCAGTCTGTAACCATTTTGGTTTTATATGCCAATGAACGATCGTTCCTCGACGCGGCACACGAATTAATTCAGAGCGGCAACTTCATACGAATCAGCAGATTTATTTGGGGACACATTGGGGACACAAAGCACAAGCAAGATTTCACGAACAATGGTTGTATAATAATCCTAACACGTTTCCTTATAGGGAACTACGGATCTACGGTTTCGAGGGGTCGTCTAGAAGATATCCTTAGAGACAACGCATGCAGACAAGTAAAGAACAGCAATGCAGACAAGACAAGAGTACTTGGTGAGTTTTCATGGATCAGAGGAACAAGTGTCAAAGGCATGAATGTGCTCGAACAGGCGATGTCCACGGATTCAGAACTCCCAAGCCTCAGAACGCGCCGTGGCAAGATGGCGCCGTACTTCTCTTCCAAGTCACCGCGTGCGCATGCCCCTCCTCAGCAGGCGTTCCGGCCCCCGTCAATGTCGACGATGGGCCTCAGCCGATCTCATCTCAACGGTCCACATAACAAATCCAGCCTGGCCTGTTCTCCAGACAAGGCCAAGTCGAGGTGCCGGCTTCCGTAAGCGGATCGGCATGTCACGAGCGTTGGTGTGTGCAGGGACTGTCAGAGCCCGGCGTCTCCTCTCCGGCCTCCCGCCTCGAAGCCGACTTCTTGCTTCATCCTCTAGTTCCTCTCTTCTGTCGAATCAACCTTTTCTTTCTTCGGCCGAGGCAGACTCGACCTCAGGTTCAGCGTTCTCTCCCGGCGGATCACACTGCCTAATAAACAAAGCCGGCTGCCGTCCCTCTCACGGCAGAATCTCGACGTGCAGGCAGCCTTCAAAAGCCCACTGCCGTTCTCCAAAACTCAACTCCTTCGTTCGCTTGTTTTGAACGAGCACGCTTCGAGAGCGACTATTTCCACACACTGGCCCTTTCACTGAAGCCTTTGTTTCCTCTCTCAAATTTGCATCGCTAACAGAGCCAGAGACTAAACCGACAATACCGCCCTTCGCGTCACTATCCTCCCTACTAGCCACACCTGCTCTCGCAGGCCACCTCCTCAGCCGACTGGGTGGGCAGCCTATCGTCCGTAGGGAGAAGGAAGAGAGGCCCTTGGCAACATTTACATCTCCCGACACACATATAATGGTCTACTTTGCCAAAACAACCAAGCTATACATGATTTCATGGGGGATCTGAGCTAATCCTAAATATTTAGTAGTCCATAGGGCCCATTTCGAATATAATATATAATTTATAACACACAAAAACACCACACACACACGAGACACACCACCCACCACCACACACAACACACCACACACACACAATTATCACCACACCCTCTCCAGCCGAAGAACTGCATATAGCAAACTAAGAAGGCCAACATAAAGTAAGTGCTTTGGCTCAAGAAGATAGGTCAGATCATTTCCTGGGCTTGGCAGGGTACATAGGGGTTCATACCGAACTATGCAGATGAAGTTTGTGCCCCTTACTGACCCCTACCAAAAAGGGTCAGGCCCACCACATTCTGTGGGACGCACCCCACAGAAAGGGATATATATGGAATTCTTTGCAAGGCCATGTACTAGTCAGGATGCCCGACTTTGCCAAGACCATTCATCATGCAAGTGGATTGCATCCGAGTTGGACAAATAGATCAGTGTTGTTGCGAATACGAGGAAGGAGTCTTTCCTGTAAGTATGCCAGCAAGAAACTTTGCCACCGTTAAAGAGTACTAACTCGGCGATCGAATATGAATGTTCTATGTATCGTGTTTGCTGTTAAGAAATTCCAAAACACTAGAATCTACGGATGAGAGTTATCAGTACAGACTGATACTATTATTTCAGCCCTGTCATACATGACAGAAGTTAAGGCCGAAATTGACAGTGCGAGGATTAGTGCGGTGAGCGTTGTTCCGACATAACTATTTAGTTCTGTACCAGATGATCTTAGAACCATGTGGGAGCTGGTCTTGTGTGAGTTCGACTGTGATCATTATTATTTTTGGTTTGTTTTGTGTCCCTCTAATGTTTAAACTGACTGTTGTAAAAAATGTAATTTGCAATAATATTATTTCTAGAACGTTGGGGCTATTAATTGTGTCAGTCTCAAAGCTAGATGTGTGTGGATGCTTGTTCGTGCGTAGTGTGACATCGCGACATATAGTAAATGCGCTATCCATGAACGAAGAAAAAAATTGATGGTTATAGCGTATAGCAGTTGTTGTAGCACACATTGGTGATTGTATTATAACAGCTTGATGATGAAGCTAATTTTAGAGGGTGGATGCACCACCACCCACACACCACTCCAATTATCTCACCAGACTGTAAACTGTCTGGTGAGATTCGTGAAGATGCTGGAACATTCTGAGACAAAACGTCCAGTATGGAAAAGATATTATAAAGCCCAAGGCAACGATATCGGTCTGTTTTACTATATAAACATGTGAGAGGTAGGTGTAGAGAGATAGGTGACATGTGAAGGCCGTGTGTTTCGATCGTCCCCGTGCTTGATTTAATCTCTGATGAGTGAACGAGGTGTGAATGTCCTGAGTTGTTTAAAGATGTGGAGCTGATTATAATTGTTGATTAAAACTCATTATGATTGTGTATCAGGAAAGAAATTCCTTGAGCTCTTCAATCATCCTGAACGGGCCAGCGTACGAGAGGGAACAACGTGACAGGACTCGATGGTTTGACAGCCTCGGAGGACGAGGTGAACACGCATGAGTTGATCCAGCATGACAGGGAAAGTGGGCAGAAACAACTCAACATGGGAATCGGACTCAGACATTGTTATGTGATGTTGAACTTCCTCATTTGACTTTGTATCTGTTTATTTGAAATTTAAGTTTCAAAATAGTAATGCTGTTGATGTGGTCACTGTAACGTCACTCAGAAGTCACAGACCCCAACTCACAAAGATCCATTTGATTGTTCGCCGATCGGTATGATTGTTCATAACTCGTGAAGCGCAAATCTTGGGTTGCAGTCGTTATATGAACGAGCTGAGTTCAGAACCATGAACAACATGCGTACACCAAAGGGAAGGAAACCATGAGGTGTATACCCCAACCTTCCACTTCTTGACTGTGCCTTGTACTGATAGTATATGTCAAGGCCTTAAAATATTTTTATCCCCATCGCCCTGATCTGTGCCTTTCGACCTTTATCTTGGAGGTCTTTGAAAGCTCCTTGGGTGCTCATGGTTGAGTCTTTGCTGTGAAATGCACTAACCAGCAGAGGAAACCTACAGGTAGCTCTGGTAGCTTGTACACATTGTTGCATTTTAGCCTGAGGAGCAAGTGCTGAAATATATTCGGCATCTGTCTGGGTTCTTCCTGATATCTTGTACTTTTTCTTTCACACTTCTTGTCTATGTTTTTTCAGAAATTCCTCTTTATTCATTCTAATTCTTGCTTTTTCTTCTTTTTTTCAATCTTTACTCTCTATTCCAACTCTTTCGTTATACATCTATTAAGGAGAAGTGAATTCTTGCAGAATTTTTTTTTCTGTAGGGCTCACTGACTGCACCTGAATGGGTTTGAGGTTGTGGAGTAGCGGCCCGAAACCCGAATAATCCCTCCAGGCTTCCTCCTGATGACTCCATCTTTTGCTCTTACTTCTTTGGGTTCCTTCTTGCTCTTCTGTTTTCATTATCATGAAATAATCAGAATCATACAACTGACACAGGTGAAGGCCAATTAACTTGGCATGTATATAAGAGAATAGGATGAGTTACACCTGAGCTAATTTAAATTGCTATTAAAGGGGAGTGGACACTTATCCAACCAAGATATTCTTTAGCCTTTGTGTTTTTAATTAACTTTCTGATATTTGTAGAATTTGTTTTTCACTTGGAAGTTGTGGGTTCATGATTTTGTAACTAAAGTGGAGAAAAGTCTGGATTTATGCAATTTAAGTCGCAGGCTATAAGGCAACAAAAGGTGGAAAATTTTGAAAGGAGGTGTACACTTTCCTAGCACTGTGGTGCAGGGACTTCTTATATTTATCACCCCATTGTAATTAATATATCTTCTTTTTTTTGCTTCTTTCTGGTGGTGATATATATAGATATTTATATATATATATATATAATATACTAATCTATATTAAGATAATTTTAATAGATATTTATATATAATCACACACACAATATATACCACACAGGGTAGTGGCGTGCGCCTGTATCCAGCTACTCGGAGCTTGGGTGGAGGATCGCTTGAGGACGGAGCTCTGCACTGGGCCACGGAGGTAACTTAGGGCGCCCGAATCATCATCCGGCTGATTATATACACAGCACACACACACATAAAACTGGTTATGTGTGTCTTTATATACGTCAAGATATATATTTGAATATAGACAATTTATTATTCCCCCACCCTCTAAGGGTTAGGGTCTCCTCTGGTCTCAAACACAGAGGATATTACCAACTCTGGGCGTATATACACGGTCGAGTCAGCCCATCTGTAATAACAACAGGAGGTAAAGATTCGGCGGTAAAATTCTGGCCAGCGAAACATGTTATCACATGTCCCACTGCCTTTTTTAGAAAATTGAAAAATCAATTTATAGCAATATACATAATCTATTTATCTGTTTTGATCTTAAATCACCCCCATTGTAATTTCATACCAGGAATCACAGCTATCAAATGCCTGTTGTAGTGTGTTACCGACGGAGCCTTAATGAGGAGTTTTAGTAACAGGGGTACATGTGGCAATGTACATTTTATTTGCATATCATGCTATAACAATAAAATATGATTATCATGGAAATAGATTATAGCACCTGTAATTTTCTTTAGGGAGGAGCACTGTAAATCTGGTTGTGTTTAACTTGTATTGCAAATGTGTTGCACTGCTCACTTGTTACCATACATTGAATGAACGATGTCTTTTTATTTCTGAAATATAATACTTTTTTTTTTTCATTTAACGTAAATGTCCATGTGCTGAAGATGGGAATGCGGGAAAAAGGACAAATCAATAAAAGATGTACTGCAATTGCCTGGGACAAAAAAATTAAAAAATGTTAGATGTGCTTTTGCTGGAAGTGTGATTTAGCTTCCTTCACACAACGATGTTCCTTAACTCACTCACAGCTTTGTGATGGATGAGATTTCTTTGTTGTTGTTTTGTTACAGTCATCAGGAAACAATTATTATCGAACCTTCTCCTGATTTATTATCGAACACAATACAATGATGGGTAAACAGGGTCTAAGGCTCATGGAGAAGTCGTTGCACATATCGCACACGCAAATACAGACAGACATCAGCCAACACCAGACTGTGACTTGAGACAAACAGTGTGTGCACGCGATACCATCTTTGGACATTGTTTCTCCCTCTGCAGTCAGGGGGAATGAAGGAGAAATATACATCGCCTATCCCCTCTCTCCTCCCACCCATGGGATGTCAACCACAGGGATTATCCATGCTCAGCTTATCCTATAAATGCCGAGCATGCAAGAGAGGAAGCAGTTAATACCATTTCTAAAGTCTTTGGTATGACTCAGCGGGTCGAGTTTGAATCGCCGACCTCCGAGACTCAGAACGGACGCTCTCACCATTATATCACCGAGTCTGTTTAAATATATATTGTTACAGGAAATTACTTCGGGGTTAATGAGGGGTTATTTATGTGATAGTTAATGTCCTAATGAGTGTCCAGCATAAGTGTTTGTTAAACCACCAATTCACGTTGGCCAGTCATATGTATAGTTAGATTCCTGTCGCTCTTTATTCCTTGTGTTTCTCTCTTTCTCACCATCTCCCACTGTTTGTCTGTTTTATATCTTAAATCACCCCCATTGTATATTTCATACCAGGAATCACACTATGCAAATGCCTGTTGTACGTGTGTTACCCACGGAGCCTTAAATGAGGAGTTTTAGTAACAGGGCATTCACGTATGCTATCCCTCTGGCACAACCAGGACACGCGAGGGGAGCAGGGCGCAAGACCCACACAGGAGGCAGGGGTGGGTGGGGGGGGGGGGGTTGAGGGCGCCTGTTAAGGTAGGATGAAAATGCCTCGCATCTCTCTATTTCAAGGCCGGGACCACAGAACTCTCTCGGTCTGAGATTCACAACATGAGATCTGCAGAGAGCCAAGGCCCATCCAGGCACTCTCAGCCAAGGAGTGCCCCTCACAGCCCACAGTACCTCAGACAGCGTCACACACCAAAGAGATCAAAGCCACAGGGCCGAGAAGCCACACCCGCCTCCCCCAACCCAGAAAACGAGTGCACAGCCATCGGCACAGCAATGAACTAACCAAATACAAAGACCAGACCGGGAGAGGTGTCCAGGCCGTGCCTGCATCTTGCCTTTCGGTGCTCCAGGAAAGTCCACACGCGCCACACCTTCGCATTCATTCTATGTTCGTCTTGTGTTCCCTAACAGAGTCTATGTGTGATAAGTTGGCGGTCATGATAACGGAGAAACTGTTAACCATCTGGTTAAGCAATCAGAAATCGTGCTGGGTGTGGTGACACAATGTTATCTGTTACCGTTTTACTCATTCAACACGGTTATTCTGCATTTTGATTGCATCTTCACTTCCCATGTCCAAATCCACATGAACTTGTTTGAACACCTGTTGCTTTTAAGATGATCAGCTGTATTTGAATCGCCATCGCCGTCTCCCGCAAAACTAAATTTCGCCCTCCCGTTAAGCTGACCACATGCGGTAAATTAATAAACAACCCCATCACTGTGGATTATCCGCATATGTGCAGTTTCACCTACCGCTCGGTGTCGTGCAAATGGCATAAACATCACCCATTCGGGAGATGGAGGCCACGACAATATGTTCCTTTACATAGAACTTCATCGCAAGAGGAGGCCATTAGTCCCATCAAGCCTGCATTATGTTTGCCAAACTTTGTCTGTCAGCCATAGTTGGCAACCATAACCTATGGATAAGTGAGGAGTTTAATTTTTAAGTTAAACCACTGATTCCATGCAGGTAAAACCTATTACACTTATTTTGTAACCTTCAAACAAATAATTTGCTCCTGAAGTGATTTATGGTTCATGAAGCAAAGGTTTGAATACTTATGCAACTGAGAATCATCAGTTTTTTCTCTGTTGATCACAACTTGTTCACATTTATTTGCATTTTTAGCTTTATCAGTTTGGAGTAGTTTGTGAAGACTCTATATTAAGTTGATTTGAAAACCCAACAACTCAAAATTTGAAAACTCAAAATGTGAAAACTTTAGAGGGGTGAATACTTTTGCCAGATCACTGTTATACATACACAATATATTATATATATATATATAATATATATATATATATATATATATATAATATATTATATAATTATATATATACATAATATTGGAAGATAAGGATGAAAATGTATTGTTGTGCAGAATTTTATTTTGTTTTTCTACATAAACATCATATCTATATACATATATACATATACAGAGTAGGGCAATTTACATTTGACAGTTTTATTGTCCTTATAACTTTTTTTGTTTAATTAAAACCAATAAATAATAAAATTCTACACAACGTAGGCAATACCTTACGTTTTGAAAATCAATTTTTGATTCTTTATTCTTAAAAATTGCATCAGACAAATGGGCCCCTTTCAATTCGTGCATTCCACGACAGCGGGTCATCATATTGTTCATTACCGCAAGCAATGTCTCTTGATCAACAGAGCGGATGGTTGCAGTGATGTTTTGCTTCAATTCATCATCGATCGATTTTGGATTTTCCTTATAAACTTTGCCCTTCAGAAATCCCAATAGGAGGAAATCTGGTGGAGTTAAATCTGCCAAAATCAAAGTGTGCCTCATCTGTCATGATGACCTTGTTTGTGAATTGGCATGCTCATTGCATTAAAAAAAAAAAAACTTTTTAAAAAATGCTTAATGCATTTCAATGTCCATCATTAACAACTTTCAAGTATTATCTGTAAAACAAAGAAAAATAATTAGTTATGCCAAGACTGCTTCCGGCTAGAGAAGTTGCAAATGTGTCAGATATAAATGTTCACCTCCTGTGTGTGTACATATATACACATATATATATATATATAATATATATATAATATATATAATATAATATGTGTATATATAAATCTATATATTATTTCTGTTAACGTCTGCGTGTAATTTGACGTATCTCCTCCAAAATTGCCCGGACGGATGATTGTCGCCAACCTTTCGCATGTGGGGTGCTCTGTGGTCTAATGAACAGCATGGGCTGTGTGAGATCACGCCAGACGGGAGAGGTTTGGAATTTTGGGCGATTTTCTAATTTATACATTCGTTTTGCATGGCGACGTGTGACGTCACCGCTGAGAGGCGTAATTCCGTCATGACAATCATCGGTCATTCGCTGACGTCATTACGTCTGTCGTCGACAGACCGGCACACCACCGAGAGGCGTAATGCCACTCCGAGAAAACAACGTCTGCAATGTAAACCCCTCCTGCACATGCTGATCTACTCAGAAGGTGAATTTGACCAAAAAATGTAACAAGAAATATTGTAATTTAAAGTAAAGATTATTTTTTATTAAATATTATTTCTGTTAACGTCTGCGTTTAATTTGACGTTTCTCTCCTCCGAAACCGCCGGCAGAATGTGCTCATTTCCATATACTGGGGTTTCTTAATGTGACGAACGATGCCACTAAAATTCTAAAGCTGGAATTGGATGACAACGTGGTTCAACAAGATTTTCAACCCATCGACGGCCGATGCATTTATTCCTGTTCGGTCGCCATGCTGAACTGCTGTCCGGTAAGTGCTGCCATCTAATCCAAAAAATATGAACTCGAGTAAGGGAGTACTCATTGCATCAAACACTGAACATAAATACAACTGATAATAAATAGTATAGCTCAGAACATCAGCAATGGCTGTCATGTAAAAATCAGCATGGCAGGAGGGTACGATGAGCGCCCAGAGCTCTGCCAACATGATGTACCCCGATTGGCTCTTTCCTGGAGTGAACACGCCCTCTTAGACTGTCAATTTGTGTCTGAAATCCAACGTACTTCCCGGACTGCACACGCCCTCTTAGACTGCCATTTGTGTCTGAAATCCAACGTACGTATGAAAAAACACCCGAAAATAAGTTGCAAGTAGGCCTATGTCCAGATAACATCAAAGGCTATAATCTGAAGGTCGGGGGAACCAGGGAACGGGTATGAGGTCATCCCTTCATTGCCCGGATTCTCTTCTTTTCTTTGTTCTTTCGAAAGCGCGGTGTCCGACAATAGATTCTGTACTTGAATGTGTGCGTGTTAACTGTTCAAATTAAAGAGGTGTTCGATTGTCGGATGCACCCAACAACTGCCGTTCATTACAAATTAATTGTCAATATCAACCCCATCGTTACCTGTGTTGTGTCTTGCGTGTGTGATCTTTAAATTAAAGTGTCCAAGCGGTGTTGATCGTCGGATGTGCGCCAAAAAGTGCCATTCATTGAAATTTGCATTCTGATTCTCGGTCACCCTCCACTGCTCCTGTTCAGTCTAGGGCTAGGCCTATATCATATTAAACTTGCCCCATCAGACGCCAACCTTCCAGTCACACTGCAGAGGATGCAATTTCCAGTCAGACTCGCATACTCGATGGCCATAAACAATCCCAGGCCAAACATTTGACAAACTCGGAATATACCTCCCAGCCCCCATGTTCTCCCATGGCAATAACTATATGTTGCATTTTCATGTGCAAGAGTTACTCCTATATATCTATCAAAGTGGACAAATAATCCTCACAAGGACTATTCAGCAACAAGACACTCACCCCAAAATGTCATCTACAGGGAGGTCCTTTACAAAACTAAGGACAGGTAACCATAGTGCATCACATCCCTAATGACACCCTTCCCAGCTTCCCATAACATCAACTATTATGTCTCATCCACCTTTTGCAACCATTCAACTCCGTGCGGAGCACGGGTATATGCTAGTGTATATATATATATATATATATATATATATATATATATATATATATTATATTATATAGTATATATATTAGTATATATATTACTAGCGATACCCGTGCACATGCACGGGATAGCAGTACAACATAGCTGGTAGCAGACGACAGACCGTACACGGGGAATGACAAAAATACGCATTGTGCAAAATGCAAGTGGTGCTATGGAACGCCAAGACTTCCCAAACATTGTCGGCATGTCCGCTAAGTGCCACAGCAATTTCATAGGGATCATGTGAGCGGTGAGCCGAGTTTTTAATGTGCAAGGCTTGGTATTATAATAGAGATATACACACATATA
>CM068964.1:89413463-89433336 GCA_035128595.1 Eptatretus atami
TTAAGCTTTACCATTACCTCGTCATGTAGAAGCATTGGATTGCTCGATATGTCACCTGAGCCTATAATGCCTGGAATTTTTCCTAAAAGCACCAACATTATCCTTGATACGTGATCATTTCATTGACCGAATTGCTCTATTAGTCCATCGCTCCATCTACATGGATGATGAAGCTTGAGTTATTTCAAATGCACCTGCACCATAAAACCCCTCATACAATCCCTCAGCACTGCCATTCCTGTTTGGCACATAGTATGATCATTCGTCATACTTATGAGGATGGAATGACACCCATTCATGCTCATTTTCCTTAAAGGGGTTAAAGTAATATATTGCTCTGCGAGATGTATTTTTAACTTTTCATGTCGCCAGTAATATTGCTGTTTGTTGTTCCATTCCATTTAGAATTAAGATGTGTCTTGTGTGCTATTGTATGGACATGTAATTTCTATTGATTGCCTAATTCTCGGCCTAACCATTTTGGTTAAAATGACACACACCTTCTCAATCAAGGGCATAACCAGGTGTAGCACCCAGTATTTGCATGTTATTAATTGAGAGAGAGTCAATAAACTCTAAATTTCATTCCAATCAGCATTTGCATTGGTCAGCTAATCAAAGTGGCTAAATGTGATTTGGATTTGTGTTTAATAGGTTTTAAACGGTAGAGGAAAATTGCCAATTTCATGCAGATTGTTGTAACCATTCCTAAGGTATCCAGTTGGTACTGGATTGTAAAGTAGCGTTGAGCTATTTTAATTTGGGAAACCAAAATATTCGCAGAAATATTTTTGAAAGAACTGGCTTTCAGATGGCATCATATTCTTTGAAAATTTCATAAAGATTGGTGCAACAGTTTCTACGCCATAAAAGGGTGATGCACAAATTAAGGTATAGGAGCGAGAGAGGGAGAGAGAGAGAGAGAGGAGAGAGAGAGAGAGAGAGAGAGAGAGAGAGAGAGAGAGGCCTGCCACAATGGGTAGACTTGCTCCTCCCACAACTACCCACTACAAATGGACACACACGAAAATGAGTTTGACAGATGGGATTCAGGTCCAGTATGTACTGTAAATAAGTTCAACAACAATAAATAAGTTCAGAAAAACTTTAACGTCTTGTACGTCGTCATTTGAATTGTTTCAGAAAATCTATATTTTGAAGCCAGGGAAAAATTAAAGCATCGTTTCCATGCTGTGGGCATTGTATCTATGACGAGCAGATTTACAAGCATTCATTTATCACAAGTTTGTTAATACACTGCCAGAAGTTTGAGGAATTTGGTCATTTGGCACGTGGCACCACCTTCTTGTAATAATTGCATTCCACACTGAAAAAATGCCTTGCTGGTATAATATTAAGTGGGTGTCTTGTATACAAGCAAGGCATTTCACAATGTGGAACACATTTACTGTTGGAAGGGATGTCACATGGCCATACATCCAGAACCACCTCCGCCTGGAAGAGATGGAATGGGCTGCAGTTTCTTCCCTGGGCACCACAGAGTCCCGAAATGAACACCATCAAACACATGGATCAGGATATGAAGAAAATCCCACTTCTGGTACCGATTTAAAGCAAAATGACACCACGCATGCACTGGTGTGCTGAGAAGACAAAAGCCCTGACTGGTAATGACAGAAAAAAAAGCAAAGGTGGAAATAAAACCATAAATAAAAAGAGACTAGGAAAAACAAATAAAGACAGAAGAAGTAAACAAAAGAGAGAAGAAAGGCCAGTCAAGATAGCAATATGTTTTTTTAAGCGCCTGAATATCATTAGCATAAGGAGTAGATTATCTACTCACAAGAAAAGTTGAATTAGGATAGGAGCTTTAAAAAAAAAAAAAACTCCACCAAAACGAATCACCAATCCAAGGAGAGATCTTTACTGGCATTACTATGCACCACCAGCACCCCCAAAAAACATGGGAGAGTGGAGGTGATTGGAAAAGTTGAAGTTTGAGAGGAGGACAGAAGAATGTATTGGATGAGGAAAGCCTACATTCTTATTTATCTGGATGAAGCCGTGTGGCAGAGATAACAGAAAACGCGAGAACAGACGATGGAAAACAGAGAGGTCGCAAACCTCTCAGAAAGGAAGCTGGGCAAAAACCCAGGAATACCTAGAAACTAAGAATTCACCATTTTAAGGAAATTTTCAGAAAACTGTTCCATGAGCCCAAGACCTTGGAAAACAAAATTTAAAAAAAGAATTAAATAAAATGTTTGACTTGTGGAAATACAGTTTGTACAAGTCATGTCTTGTTGGATTGCAAGACCAAAGCAAACTCCAAGGAGGGAAAAGTTTTCCTTCCTTGGAGTTTCCTTCTGTATTCATCTTGTCCACCCCATGCATCCTCCGTGTCCAACTTGTCCACCCCATGCATCCTCTGTGTCCAATTTGTCCACCCCATGCATCCTCTGTGTCCATCTTGTCCATCCCATGCATCCTATGTGTCCAAACTTGTCCACCCCATGCATCCTCTGTGTCCAATCTTGTCCATCCCATGCATCCTATGTGTCCAACTTGTCATCCCATGCATCCTCTGTGTCCATCTTGTCCATCCATGCATTATGTGTCCAACTGTCCACCCCTGCATCCTCTGTGTCCAACTTGTCCCCCATGCATCCTCTGTGTCCAACTTGTCCATCCCATCCATCCTCTGTGTCCAACTTGTCCACCCCATGCATCCTCTGTGTCCAACTTGTCCATCCCATCCATCCTCTGTGTACAACTTGTCCACCCCATGCATCCTCTGTATCCAACTTAGTCCATCCCGTGCATTCTCTGCATCCAACTTGTCCACTCCATGCATCATGTTTTCCATCCTGTTTTTATCTGTTCATTCCGATCCGTTCAGTATATTAGCTCTTCCATGAACCTTGACGACGTGTACAAAAAAATCCTGTACTCCTCACAAGGTTGATCGCAGAACTAGATTGCAGGGTTTTCAAGGTCTCTTAAGAAGGGATGAGACAAGGATGCAAAATTTATTTTGGTCAAAGGTGATATTCCAGATGGCTGACCTGTTTCTATTATCTGTAGATTAGCTGATACAGATGCAGCTGCGCCCTGGTTGACATTGAGGTGAGAAACTTTGGCAGTGGAAGGAGTCAACAGGCAAATAGTACGGAGGGCATTCCAGAGAGGCAGATAAGCCATTTATGCAAACGAGGAACAGAATGTTGTCTTGAAGGGCAGATCAGAATCCTTGGAGATGATGTGGAAGAGATGCCATTCACAGAAATAAACTGCAATGATAAAATCATCCAGTTAGGTGTTTGGCAGAAATGATATGGTACTGCGCCAGTAAAACACATGATATGATGTCATTTGTGTTTCAATCGTCAAGATATGATATCACCTGAAAACTCACTCGATTATGACAAGTTTAGACCTCGAGTCTTTTAAATGTGGATAATACGATGACGAACCAGGATTACTGCTCATCAGTTTTGTTCATTAATTAATTCAGTTATCAATGAAAACATCTACAGAAGACCATGAAATTGGGGTGTCTGGCATAGATTTATCCTGTGTAATTTTAGAAAGGTTTTATTCAGAAGTATAATGATAGTTATAAGCAAAGGATTTAACTGTTGCATTATAAAGGTATGTCAGGTGCATGAAGGAATACAAGTTCAACCTTCCCTGTGAGTGGTTGAGTCATTCATTTATGCAAATGATATGTGAGGGTTGGCTTTCCAAATCATTTTTTTCATTTACCTTCTTTTATTCTTCCTTTGTGTCAACTTCCATTGTAATCACCTCTTTCCTTTTCTACCTTTAATTCAACCAGTCGAAGCCGCATCTCGTTCTTTCTTTATCAGTGGAATCTTTTTTGGTTTGCCACCTGTTCTACCCTGGTATTCACTCAGCTGGCAAATTGTAGTCACGTGTTCCCGACGAGGACGTGAGATAGGGCTTTCAAAAAGTTCTCGAAACGAGAAAAAGTAATCAAAGAAACGCCATTTTATTTTCCACTAAATATATATATATATATTACTAAAACTCTCATCTTGTATGTATGTATGTATGTATGTTCCTGAAATACAGCCAAAACGGTACACGATAGCGCAAAAATTTTAGTGCCACCTTACTCACCATTCTCCTGCGGTGTGCAGTATCAAGTTTCGTTCAAATCGGGCAACGAAAAAAATTATTAAAAAAATCAATTCCCGATTCAGTCAAGTACTCTTCGGGAGAATTTGATCAATGCAAACAACCTCAGCGGTATAGTTCGCTGGAGCTATCTTTTTTTTTTCTTGAAATGATTTTTTTCATCAACCGCTGTCACAACGGGAACCCAACGGGTTCACAGGTCGTCTGGTATATATATATATATATGTGTATATCTATGGAAGGATGGCCTAGACTGTACTCCAGGTATGCCTTAGAGGTATGCACACTTGCCTCGAAGCTGTCTAGCCTTGGTTCGAATCCCGACCCAGCAATAAACTGTCATCTTGGTGTTTCCTAGGTAGGGTGATTTATCAATGTGTGCGCCGTCCCTTGGATGGATGTTATACTTGGCATCCCGTCTGCCGGCATTAGTTGGGTGACGTTAAAGATCCCACGGTGTCCTTTGTGAAGAGCAGACGAGCTATCGACGGTACCCTGAACAAACTCCAAATTCCTGCCCTAACTACTGCTGGGAAGGTGATGGCAAACCACTCAGTTTCCTGTTTGCAATGATTTTCAATGTTGTTTCACTGCCAGGCAGGCAAACAGTAAAAATATTATCTCACTCCTCTCTGCACATGTGCGTTCTGGACGAATTCAGACAAAGTACTGTTAAACGGCAGACTTGTTTTCCGATTCATGCTCCGATTCATGTTCAAAATATAACAATCAAAGTAAATTTAGTTATTCCTCAATCATAAACTGACATTTGTGGACAGACAGACGTACTGATGCACGGACGGACAGACGGACATCAACCAATTGCTTCACTCTGCGTATCGCTGCAGGTGCTCTGGGTAATAACAAAAGAACAGTGTCATTTTATAGTATCAGTCGATGTCGGCCCTTTGTCTTCTTGAGTACCATCACTCTTTTACCCATGCTTCCTGTATGCGACTGAAGCACCCTTGGCAGAGGGGAATATTCTGTCAAATATCCTGGAGTACATTCCACAGTTCTGTAAGGTCAGGTGGGTTCCTCTTCTTCTCTGTTTCCAGGTAATTCCATATGGCCTCAATGGCCAGACGCTGGGGTGGCCATTCTAACACTCGGAGCACACCAGCTGTAACCTCGATCTACAAATCCTGTTTTACTATATCGGAAGTTCATTTTGGATCATTATCATGTTGGAAAATGAATCCTCTTCCGATCAAAACATTTTCACGAGGAACTGCAAGGTGCTGCAGAATCTGCTTGTACTTCTCTTTTGGTCGTGTCCCATTGATTTTAACAAGACTGTTTGTTGTTGGCTTTACAATTTTGGTGGCTGGCTTGAGATCTGAGGGTCATGAGCTTGAGCCTCTGCCATTCTGTTGAAATAACACCAGGTGGGTTGACTCAGCCTGTCATCCATCTGAGGTCAGCAAACTGAGTACCAGCTTACTGGTAACAGGGGTACTGTATCAGCGGCACAGCCGCACTTCCAGAAATGATGCAACCAGCAGCCACAAGCTGCATACGAAACAACAACATTGATTTTAACAAGTTTTCCTTCACCAAAATCTGAGAAACAACCCCACAGTCACAGAGCCTCCCTAGCGTTTAACAGTAGGCTGGAAACATTGTACGTCATAATGTTCTCCAGGTCTTCGGCAAATGAACTGGTGTCTCTTAGATCCCAATTTCATTGTTCAGTTACCCAATGTTGGTGTTGTCTTGCAAATTTCGGTCTTTTCACGTTATTCTGTGGTCTCAGCAGTGGTCTATGATTTGAAGAGGATTTATATTTCAGGTCACTGAATTCAACCAACAATAATTTTTGAAGTCAAATTTGTTTTATGGATTTTGCAAGTATCGTGCTCTGCATGGTCTTTCTTATTAATTTGTTTTCTGTTTGTCTGTCTATTTGTCATTCGCCTCCAGGTCACAATTATAAACGCTCATTATTAAACTTTACCAAGTTGTAGAGGTAGTCTGAACTGAGAAGCCTATTGATTTTGAGGTCAAAGTTCAAAGGTCATCTTGAGGTCAAATTTCTAAAATCGTTATTTTTCATCCGATCGACTTGAAATTTTAACAATATTTGCATATTGCATCACTGAATTGGGAAACCAACTATTTTTGAAATCAAAAGGTCAAAGGTAAACTCAATGTCAAACTTCTGAAATAATCAATTTTCAACTGAAGAATCATCAATTTATATCCTATTAACCTGAAAGTTGAACAGGATTTGCATTTGCAACTAACCCTAACATCACTGAATTGGGAAAGCATCTATTTTGAGGTCAAAAAGTCAAAGGTCAACTCAAGGTCAAACTTCTAAAATCATCGAAAATCATAAAAAATAAAAAGTGTACGATGTGTGAACTTCTTTATAGTTGTTGAGGAACTCTGGGAAGGGTTCAAAACAGCATTGCGCTTACCTTGTGTAGGTCTTCTTGGGTCGCTTTATGCAGCTTCTTCAGCTGGAGGAGTGTGGGAAGGGTCAATTGTATATATAATCCAAGCTACCTGGGTTTAGTTGATTAGGTGAGAGCTGATTGGCTATTCTCTCTATATGTAGGTGTGAAGTGGGTGCGTCTTTATTTATATATTGACTATTTTTGATGTTTGCACCTGGTACATGCTTGGGAGCCTCATTGGTATGCATTGCTGTCTGCGCTGTCACTGATGATTCACCAATAAGCGATGAAACCGGTCCAGTAGCTGAGGGGGTGTGTAGCATTGGGATTGTCATGTGTGTGCTATGTGTGAACGTCTTTATAGTTGTTGAGGAACTCTGGGAATGGTTCAAAACGTAATAGGGCTGACCTTGTGTAGGTCTTCTTGGGATGCTTTATGCAGCTTCTTTGATGAGAGTAGTGTGGGAGAGGTTAATTGTTGATATAATCCTAGCCACCTGGGTTGAGTTGATTAGGTGAGAGCTGATTGGCTATTCCCTTCATTCACAGGTGAGAGAGGTGGGTGGGTCATTCTTTATGTGTGTGTGTATCTATATGTATATATATATATATTGAAACATGTGGAGTGTGACGAGCACTCTGCCAATCCCCATTGGACACAGTCCACACCAAAGCATTGCTTCCAACACAGAGGCCTCGGCCCGGTGACTCTGTCAAACAGACAAAGATTATATGGTCATCATCAGTTAAACATCAAACGGAGCCACTGATCTGGATTTCAGGCTGACGTGCCCTCATCAGGATGGCACACCAATAAATATGCAACCAAAGATGCCCACATTCATCGTTTATACATCAGATGTTTATATGCTGATGCGAGATGTCATTTATATGTCCTGACTGTTATGGTGAGCATCACCACGGATTATGTCTCACATGGTAAAACCGCATAATCCGCAAAGAACAACCATCCGTCTGCCACACAGACAATTGTTCCTGCTAATGCAAACCATTCAACTAGAAGGCACATGATGTTTCCACCGATCACATCACGTGCCTTCTAGTTGAATGGTTTGCATTAGCAGGAACAATCATCTGGGTGGCAGACGGACGTTTGGTCGGTGCAGATTATGCGGTTTTACCGTGTGAGACATAAATCCGTGCACGTGATCCTTGGAGATTACAGCGCGTGCGGGATGTAGGGCGGCAAGGACGCATAGCAGATGGATGCACCTGGGTTTACACTCGAACCCACAACGAATAGACAGACACAAGCAATTTTAATAAATAGGATTTAATGAATAGTAATCAAATGCTTATTATGGAAATAAATCCAAGTGTAATAGTAAAAGTAAATCAAAGCATGAGATAGTCACATTAGGTAAACTAGAGCGAATTTCGAGACACCTCCACACCGATACAGAAACAGACAAGGGGAAAGATAAAATAAAAGAAAATCCCTTCCTTTGTTCTGGCACTTAGCTGGGTGTTCAGAGGTGATCTTCGAGGAGTTTGAGGATCGAACCACATCGTCCTGCATGGGAAACTGCACCCAAAATTATGCCAAGCCACTCTCTGGGCAGGAAATGTACGTGGTAATTTGGGCGGGTGGTCCTCCTTCGTTAAGGGCTCACATTCCTTTGTACAGTTTCTTCTCACGAAAGAATGTGCCGAACCCGCTCCTCTTTTACACCAGGTCCACTCACCACAAATGGTCGCCGCCTTTCTCTTTGACCATACGACGGAACGATTTCTGAGGCTCCCCGAGATAAGGCCACGAGGCGTACTCTTCTTCTCTTCTCTCCTCTCCTCCTGAAAAGTACACCCTTCATGACCCAGCAACCATCAATGGCTGGTGTCTTGCAGCGCACGTAGGTAAATTCACACAGCACGAACACAAAAATCATGCTGCTATTTCATTGTGCCAAGAGGAAAGCAAAAACGAGACCTTCTGTCTCAACTGCATTCCTCACACCAACTCCCTGTTCTCTGATCATGTCCCCCTTCCTCTCACGTCAAACCGACTAATCCAAAGCCTCAGGGCGTGGCCTGTTGGCCCGAAGCTGAGAAGGCGGAGTTTCTTGCCTGCTCGGAAATGTTCGGCCCTGTTGTTGTTGTTGTTGTTGTTGTTGAAAGCGTGGTTCTTTTATTTCTGGTTTTGCAAATGCAAAAACAGGAAAAGGTCACAGGGGGCAATCACACACTCGGAGAAATTAGCCTTAAATCCTACCTAATTAACACAGCACCACCCCCTGTGTGGTGACACATAACAACTTAAGCTGACAGTTTTCCCTACTTAAATTACATTGAGATGTCTACTGCTCGTCCACGGACCATGCTACCCTATACAATCCTACCTTTTCTGTGAAATTCCTCCATCTACCCGACAAACATAACACAATTCACACCCCTCGACTTTTTTTTTCACATTCTCTTGTGTTACAGCCTGAATTTAAAATTTATTGAAAAGATTTTTTTTGTCATTTCCAGAAAAAGAGACGTAATTACTCTTTTATGAAAAAATGTTTTTCGAGTTTTTTTTAAATCCTGAAAAATAGACCAGAGCGAACACATAGTCGTGTTAAAAGATTGGCCTTTAAACACCTTCTTAAATCGTCCTGATGAAGGGGGACAGACAAACACACAAACACACAAATACACAACCACACACTGTTTTATATAGGTAAGATAATACCTTTTTCATCAACTTACACAATAAAGCATAATTATGTATATAATGTATACTAATTGCTGAATTTATAGAGCTCCACCAAAGACATCAAAAGAAAATAATCATTCCTCCAATAAAAGATAAGAAAATGCTCATGTGGGGCAATAAAATAAAGTGAATATAAAAAACCTCTCTGTTCCACAGCTTCCTTCCATATTTGTTCTATATGGCCTGTCGAATTGTAAATGACACGTCGTTAACTAAACCTCGCATCAGCGAACGGTTCCTGTAAAGGCGCAACCGCAGCGCGAAGCCCCCTGATCCCCCTTCGAAATTCTTTAGCCCTGCCCTGGCTGTTGTCAGTGACAAGCATCGGAGCCACAGGCCACATTTCTAAGCCTCGGCAGCTCCTCTAAGCCCCAACACGATCGCAACAGCTTGTTCAGCCCATCACCAAACACCTCGAGGCCTGCCTTTGGGTCTAGACTTGAGATGGTGAGAGAGTGGAGATACGTTGAGTGGGGTGACAGAGTGGGAGGGAGAAAGAAGGCATTATCTTAGTGTCAGCGTGAGGCTTTGCAATGCATACTCCATTGGACAAGCCTCGCCGATTCATGCGCCTTAACAAAGTGGGTACTTGGCGAAAGGGTCTCTGTAAAATGCGGGTCTGTTTGGCCATGAGGTCGGCTATTATGACAACGGGTGAGCAAGCGATTGAAAATGAGAACTTTTCACTGCTTTTAGGCATTGAACTTGCTCCTTCTGTGTGGATGGGTTGAGATTTGATATTCAGGTGCACAGGAGGAAAATTACTCGTCTGTATTTTGTTTCCAATTTTCAGATAGAGGTCCTGGAGGTGGAAAGGGTGAGAGGGGGGGGGGATCTATAATTCGATGGCAATTTCGTCTCTGACATTTTGTCATCTATTTTAGTTGTTGGTAATGTCCTCCCTCACCAGTGTTGCGGTGACATTAAGAGGAGCCTCATGACATCTCAGACTGGACCGTCACGCTATATTGTCCGTCAGACGTAGCTTGAACTCTAGCTCGACCCTCCAGGGTGTCGTGAGCAGGGGCTCTGTTACAGCTTCATTCCGGCACCTCGGCACAACGGAACAGCTGGGAAAATGGACCATTCATCAACTGCATGTGACTCATTTCATGAGATATGTCCTGAAATGCAAGAACTTATTGCAAGAGGAAGGAAATGCTTTGTGGAGAACACAAGATCATTGAAAGAAGCATATTTTCAGCAATGGAGAGTCACGTGTTAGAATTATATATACATCCTATAATGCATAGGTATCTAGGACTGCCTTGCATCAACATAATCCCCGTTTACATAAGCAGTGCACAGCATGTTAGAAGACACTACATATTATGTGGATATTCCACAACATGTACACCATATTGGTTTGCGGGTGTTGTGGGAAATGGTTTTTTTAATCCAGTGTATGGGAATGTTTAATCGGATGTGGATTATATTTTCACTCGGATTTCTGTTGTCCACAGACTTTATGAGATTTTACAATGGAGAATTGTTTGGATAAAAAAAGTTTATGTAACACATTAACTATGTTTAAATAAAACATTGTATACCCCCACTCTATATAAGAGATAAAGGTTGAATGTATCAGGAGCTCAAAAAAAAACAACACACCTTAATGTATATACTGTATTTAGATTACAAAACGTCATCAAGACCTTTTTTTTTCTTAAAATAAAAGACAATGCAGTATATGTAATGAATATTTTGGGATGGATGGATGGATGGATGGATGGATCAGACACACCTCCTGACTGTTATGGTGAGCATCGCCGCGGATTATGTCTCACACAGTAAAACCGCATAAATGCGCATACTTGGTGTCCTTGGATCCTGAGTTCAAATCCTGCTCAGCTGTTGAATTAATACCAGGTGGGGTTGACTGCCTGTCATCGTTCTGAGGTTGGCAAAATGAGTGCTAGCTTGTTAGTATCCTGTGTTGGAGTGGCAACCTGTCCAGGATTGTGCTGAATAACCCAGGAGACTGCTTCTGCAGCACCTTTGCTCTGTACAGAATATGGTCCTGATGAATGGATGGTCATAATTGGTTAGATATTTATCAGTATGCCATCCTGAAGAGGGAAAATAAGCCCCAAATCTGGATGGGTGGTTCTGTTTGATGTTTAACTAATGATGACCATCTGATTTTTATCTGTATGACAGAGTCACCAGGCTGAGGCCTCTGTGTTGGAGGTGTGGACTGTGTCCACTGGGGATAGGCAGAGTGCTCATCACACTCCACATGTTTTGATATGTATGTGCATACATATATACATATACATAATATATATACATATTATATATATAGATATATACATACAGATATATTATATAATATCATATATATATAATATATATATATACAATATATAATATATAATATACATATATAATATTTATATCAAGTCCGTGTCCGTATGTGCAAAAATAAAAAAATAATAAAAAAACAAAAAAACTTTCAAACCGCGAGCCAGCAACAACAACCACACAGTCCATTCCTTCGCTCTCGTAAATGACGACTGGATTGGGGCATTGTGTTTATCTATAAATGCGCATCAGAAATCGAGAAATTATAAGAATACATTAAGTCATCACTATCGGAAGTGGTGCGTGCCCGTACGGAATGTTCACATGCATTCCACGAATTCTCGTTTGCATTGAAGTAACAACTGCTGTGATACTTACACACACAGAGTTAATTAAAATCAAAATTAAAATCAAGTTTACCTCCCTGTCTTTGTTTGCCATGACATTCGCTGTCATTGACCATTGCCACTCCTACGCCACGGGAACGAAGCACCTCCCCATCGTAACGGCACGGCACGTGACGTCATCGTCGGCCGGCCGCGCACCGCCTACGCAGCAACGTGTCCTTTCATTGGTTGGAATAATAACTGGGCCAACTTTGTCAATTAATCAAACCTGAAAAGGCACATCCAGGCCCCAGCAATATACCTGGCAAGTTCAATTAGATCGGACCAGTGGTTCGAGAAACAGCGGCACACACGACACACACACACACACACACACACACAACACACACACACACACACACACACACACACACACTCACAGCACACACAGACACAGACAGAGACAGAGACGAAGACAGAGACAGAAGACAGACACGACACACAAACACACACACACGCTGGATTATATATACTAGTACGTGCCCATAAAAAAATAATAATAAAAAATAATAATAATAATAATAATAAATAAATAAACCACACAGACCGTTTCTTCCTCTCCGTGCCCGTACGTGCGATGACCCGGAAGTTCGATATATTCGCAGTTACGATTATTCGCAATTTAGTTTTAATACCCAATTATTCAAT
This sequence comes from Eptatretus atami, assembly GCA_035128595.1. Lineage (NCBI taxonomy): Eukaryota > Metazoa > Chordata > Myxini > Myxiniformes > Myxinidae > Eptatretus > Eptatretus atami. The sequence goes on from CM068964.1 coordinate 89,426,045, forward strand.
TAGCGCCAACGTATTTTACCTTTTCGCAATGTCGTGGCAAGGAAAAACAAAAAAGAGAAGAGAAGAGAAAAAATTTACTTCCTGGTTCGGAGCATACCAGCACTCTGATGTTCCCGAAATTATAACCGTCTAATATGAAAACGATCAATATTGGCATTGTGTTTATCTATAAATGCGCATAAGAAATCGAGAAATTATTAGAATACATGAAGTCATCATTATCCGGAAGCCCGTACGTTGTAACCCGTAATGGGGCCGCGCTGTGTTCCCTTCCCTCGGCCACGCCACGCACAAAACGTGTCTTGCCATTGGTTTGGTAAATAAATGGCCATAACTTGGGAGCACTTGTCCGATTAATATCAAAACTTGAAAAGGCACTCCCAGGTCCCAGCAATATACTGGCAAGTTTCAATTAGATCGGACCAGTGGTTGTCGAGAAACAGCGGTCACACACACACACACACACACACACACACACACACACACACACACACACACACACAGACACACACACAAATTGCTGGAATTATAGATAGATATATTATTATAATATATATAAATATATATAATATATATATAAATAAATTATATATCTATATGTATATATACATATACACACACGCATATATTCTCTGCCAGTCGTCTGTCTGTTTTCTGTCACATATCGCGAGATTCCATCATCTTGCGAAAATATTTATATGTACACATCACGAAGAAGATAATTATATTTGGATCATTTATTAACACAATTGGGCTACGGTACTCTTAATCACTTGAAAGTGGCAATCCACAGAATTTCCATGGGTCATATCTCACGAGATTGTGAATTAGATTGTTTTGACTGTCACTCACACCCGGCACCATTTAAGAGGTAATTAAGAAATACTCTGCAATGAGTAAAAAGCCACTTTGTTTAAAGAACAGAAATGGGAGGGGAGGACAAACAGTTGGGATGAGGAGCAAAGGAGGGACAGAGTTGGAGAGGGTGGGGGTGGGGGGGTGAGCCTTGTGGAGGGGGAGGGGTTTGAAAACTTGGGATTGTGAGGAGGTGGTTGAGGATTGGGTTGGGTGGGAGTTGAGGACTTAGGTTATGGGTGGGGGGGGGGGGGGGATTTGAGGATTTGGGTTTGGGTGGTTGATTAATCAAATAACATCTTTTGGGATCATAATGTGAATGACAATATTAAATTCACATTAAGTATTAAAAATGTTCTTTGCATGAAGATTTGAAGTCACATTTTACATGACACGGGTACCTGCAAGTACTCAGAATTACGTGTTTCCCACTTTAATTCACACGGTGAAGATCAAGATGGTGGCGAGTCACGAGACAAAGATCGGAGAACAGCGAACAATTTAGGAATTTGGGATCAACAAAAATATCAATCCTGTTGAGAATTACTTGTGACTGACTGCACAATTGGGTGATGCTTGCCCGTCAAGGTTATATGGAAACAAAAAGTCCAGATCAAAAGGTCCAGTAAACAAAGCGTGCAGGTCAAATATGAAGCACACACATTTCCGACGTTAAAATTGCTAATCAAGTTAATATATTGATTAATCCAATTAGATGAGCACAAGGCAAGGAAGTGATGGACCAAACAGCCTCTTCACATTGGCATCACCGCAGAATCATTAGATGCAAAAGATCTTCCGGTAGTGTAATCGATATTGATGAGCCAGAGCGTGGCGACTTCACTGGACAAAAGATGATGGGCCATGGTGAAAATCACCGTAGCTCGTCCAAGTCTCTCCAAAATGGCAGAAGGGATGGAGACTGTACGCCGATATTTATATGGTTGTAAACGGATAAATCCATTCACACAGTTCGGGCCCAAACCTGCTGTAACAACTGGTGAATAACCAAAGAGAGAGAGAGCAATAAACAAAAAAGGCTTAAACTTGGCAGATTTTGAAAGCAATTTCCGCCAATGGTCTGGTATTACAGATTCAGGAGAAGTTCCCTTCCTTACTCCCTTTTCCGCATAAAAATATCCCAGGGTGTTGAAGGCACACGTTGAAAACACCTTCCCAGCTGTTGACGCTTTTCTAAGCTCAAATCCACTGCGGCTGTGTTGGGTTGTCCTCTGGAGGTCCATGGAGGAATTGCACTACAAACCCATCTCAGAACATCTTCACTGTGCAATAGATTCTGCTTTGAATGATCATTTGGTTTGTGGGAAGTGAGGCAAGGTCATATACCAGGATATACCAAAATGGGTCCTAATTTATTATACCTTTTTTTTTTTTTTTACAGTTATCTCAACCTAATGGAGGAGACGATGTGCTCTTCTTACGTGAATGACGAGGACATTAAAAGACGATGGACGATTCAAGCTGGTATGGTAAAAATTGGATTTCAAGCTAAGATGGCAGCATCATGAGCAGGTGCTCAGATGGGACCAGGAGACAGGTTAATGAAACGAGGTTTAACCTCATAAGGAACATGGAATTTGGTCATTTTGCCAATTTCCAATGTCTTACACGTGCTCTGAATATTTATCTTCTTTAAAAAGGGTGAGAGAGAGAGAGAGATCGAGACCTGCTAAACCCCTACAATTTTTCTGCGCTTTGCAATGTACAATCCTATACCACAACGGCAATTCATAGGTGAACAAGCTTCACCTGGGAATCGAAACCAAATATTTTGTACAACACAAATCAGATCACGATGGAATTGAAAGCAGATCTGACAAATCACGAGACTCCGCTGACATCCCGCAGTCTGTCCTATAAATGCCACATCAGGTCAACGTGCAGATGTTTTAGGTGCACAAAATCCAAATTTCCAATGTAATCAAACATAATGATTATCCCCGTAAGGCAGCAAACGCAATTTTCAGGTAATTCATATTGCGCAGTCTCCACGAAATGTCATTAGACGTGAACCAGTTAAAAAAGGGAGCGCTGGGTTGGGTTTAAACGATGCGATTTAAATATATAGAGGGAGGGAAAATGTCATTGCTCAGCCTTTGCAGGACCTTACATTTCGCATTACAATTGAGTTAACATTTTTATCGAGTTGTGCTCTTCCCAACGGCTCTTCTAAAAAGCAATCTCTAAGTGGCCTCGGCTGACAAGTCTCCGGTCTTCGTAAAGTGCACGTGATAAAATGAAACGTTAGAGGATTTGTTCTTTGCTCATTCAAATCCAGCACTGACTCGCAACAAAAAATAAAGAAAGAAAATTTCAGGGATGAGCCGTCTATATATTAAGGAAATATGCACAGGGCTATGGAACAAAAAAAAACAGAAGAGATAATGACAAAAAAAAAATTATATACAAAGTTGAGGCTGGTGAAGGAGCTGGAACATCGAACGGATCAGGCCGCAACAACAAAAAATGAACAGTAGAAAGAGAAGGGGAGGGAAATACACCAACAGCAGGACCAAGGGACAAAATAGAGGGAGACTTGGAGAAATAAGGGATGTGGGGAAGAATGAGAGGGAGGGGAGGATGCATGGGGTGGACAAGGTGGACGAGTAAAATGAGTAAATGGAAGATTTAGAGGAGAGGGAAAGGAAGGTAATGTACAAAAGAGTTTGGAGGGAAGGAAGTTGGGAGTATTTGAGAATAGAAGCACCTTTTTTGAGGGGGGGGGGGGGTGGAAGAGCTGAGGGTCAAATGTTCAGCAAATTTGCATGCGTGAAAAATATATGGTCACAAAGTTGTTTTCGGAAAAAGAAACAAGGTGCAAGGTGATGGAGGGCAGGAACTGACAGTTGGGCAAAGCGATCAAAGATAACTATCAAAGAGATCAATCCTAAACAACCATTGAGAGAGGCACACTTTCGGACTCGTACATATCCCAAGCTATCTGGCTCGTCTATGATGTATGTCACGTCACACTAATGAAGTTGGAAGATAGCTGACTCGGGGCGATCCGTGACCAACACTTCAAGCATTTCATCTCGAGCATTATGAAGAGCTAGTAACCAATGGTTTCCCATTTCCCGTGGCCCTCGGCGCTCCGCAAACACCAAAATAGCCACTCACTTTGGGTCCGGGCAAGCCAGGGAAAGCCCTCGGCTGTGGAAGCCAATTTGAAGTCAGGAAAAATGTGATGGAATTTATAGGAATCACTCTTGGCTCATTGCGTTTGCGATGCGGTCATACAGATAATGCACCTCTCAACCCCCAGGGGTGTTCTTGTTAAAAAGGTGCCTCTTCCCACCGTACTCACTCGACAAATATGACAGTGGCCGGATGTTATATTGTGACAAGAAGTAATGGTGATGGGAAAGGTATCTCAAATGGTGGTGATCTCACCTCTCAACTGTCCGATGTTTGGTTTTATCCTCCAGTAGAATTTGACCTTAACCAAAACTGCCGGTCGGTGGTGGCACCAGTGAGGTATGTGCTGCACCCTGGAGCAGCGGAGATCAGGCCCCTAGTCAAAAAGTAATTTCAACAGTGATGTGGAAGACAAACAGGAGTAGACCTCCTGTGGGCCATGTCGATCTTGGTAAAATATTAAACACGCACCTGTACTTACGTTTCTTTCCAAAAGCTGCATTGAATCAAACAACTCTGAATACCTCCACCAGCGAAGGTGGACGAAGGATATGTTTTCACCCCTGTTTGTTTGGCTGTCTGTCTGTGAGCAGGATAACTCAAAAAGTTAAGGATGGATTCGGTCAAAACTTGGTGGACAGGTTGGGTGTTTACCAAGGGAGAATTGATGAGATTTTTGTTGAAGATCCGGATCTGGACACTAGAATTTTAAATTTTTCAAGTGATTACTCATGATTGAGAGATAGGACCAAAAACGATATATATATATATATAGCACGATATCACAAAAAGTTGTGGACAGGTGACGACAAAACTTGAGGGATGAGTTGGGTAGGTGACAAGAACAAGGTGATTCGATTTTGATTCAGGTCTGGATGTCGATCCAGCCTATCAATGGGATATATAACGTAAACTGTTCAGCCCGGCAGAGGAATGTGCTCCACTGAGTGCCGTTCTCGTTTAACATATTAACAATGGGTGAGCTAGACAAAGCAATGAGCAAAATATTGACATTGAACCATTATCTCTCATTGAATTGAGTTGCAGTGCACTGGAGTTACAAACTCCATCTCTCTCCATATCTCTCTCTCTCTCTCTCTCTCTCTCTCTCTCTCTCTCCTCTCTTCTTCCATCTCTCTCCATCTCTCTTCCTCACTCGTCCCTCTCTCTTCATCTCTCCTCTCTCTCATCTCCTCTCTCTCATTCTCTCATGAGCCTTGCTCTTGTTGAGGTCTGGCAGGATGGCGAGAGTCTGCACACTTGCCTCGAAGCTGTCCACTCTGGATTTGATCTCGGCCAGGTATTAGCTGTCATCCTGGTGTTTCACAGGCAGGGTGATTCATCAATGTTTGTGCCGTCTCTCTGATGGACGTTAAACTAACATCCTGTCTGCAAGCATCAGTTGGTGGATGTTTAAGAACCCACAGTATCCTTCGCGAAGAGTAGGCGAGCTATCGCCGACACCCTAAACATATTACAAATTCAATGAAGGGTCAATGAAGGCATAGATTGACATTTTGTGTTCATAGGTTCTTCAAAGCTGCAGATCCATTTCGTCTGCAGCTACCAAGGTCCTGTCTGTCCGACAGGTATGATGCTAAACCAATGTGATCAGGACATTTCTGTTTTATCAACTTGCTTTGTTTGCAAAGAGACTCATTCTCAGTCATTTGTGGCCCCTATAAAAATTAAAAAAAAACACAAACTCACCATTTTGGTTGTACTTTGCAAATGTGGCATTTTATCGATAAAAAAAGTCTTCGATACCCTCCCCTCCCCTGATCATAAACTGGTACATACATTTGATTATGAAATATAAATGTTTTTTTTTCATACATCTATGAAATTTTCATAGAGGGTATTTGCATGTGAAAAACAGAGTTTGAAGGTGAGATTAAGTCCTAGGTGAGCAAAACAAAACAGCTAAAGTGGAAACAATGAGAGGTATCACAGACATCATCACCTGCCATTACCTGGTGGAGAATGGACATTAAAGTTTTAACCGCTTTGTGTCGAATCGATTCGACAAGAAAATTATATTATTTGATTCATAAATGTCAAACCCATTGAAGAGAAGAGATAGGAGGAGAGAGAGAGAGAGAGAGAGAGAGAGAGAGAGAGAGAAGAGAGAGAGAGAGAGAGCGTGAGGAGACAGAGGAGAGAGAGAGAGACAAAGACAGAGAGAGCGTAGTGAGACAGAGACAGAGAGAGACATTAGATAGAGTAGAGATATAGATAGAGATTAGAAATAGAGACAGATAGAGTATAGAGATAGAGAAGAGATAGAGATAGAGATAGAGATAGAGATAGAGATAGAGATAGAGATAGAGATAGGAATAAGATAGAGATAGAGATAGAGATAGAGATAGAGATAGAAGATAGAGATAGAGATAGAGAAGAGAGAGAGAGAGAGAGAAAGAGAGAGAGAGAGAGAGAGAGAGAGAAGAGAGAGAGAGAGAGAGAGAGAGAGAGAGTAGCAGAGAGAGAGAGAGAGACAGAGACACACACAGACACAGAGACACACACAGAGACACACAGAGACACACACAGACACAGAGACACACACAGAGACACAGAGACACACACAGAGACACAGAGACACACACAGAGAAACACAGAAACACACCGTGAAAAGCATTTCCTTCATTCATGAGCTGTTTGCAACTCTATAGTCGAAGATAGTAAACCGTTTTGGCATTGAACCACTTTCACAAATGTCATCACAGCGTTCCGTCTTTAATCTCCGCTATAGCCTTTAATGTCTTTCCAGTTTCTCTGCTTCACTGGCCTTGCCTTTGTTATGGAAGGAGGAATCTCCAATTCTTCATAATAATGATATTATCTGTCCCGCTTCTCACCTTATTCAGCTTTTCACTGAGGCAGCCCCGTGACCTCAAGCTCAGTGCGTTATGGCTAATCATTCTGAAACACTTTAAGGAGGTTATACGACCCTGTAAGCATCGCTCAATGCTCAGCTGGTTCAACGACGGGAGTCAATGACAGACTGTGTGTGAAACATCAGAGAATGGTGTTAATAGTAACATGTGTGCACATGTGCTGAAGAGAAAGGCCATGTTTTCATGGGATTAATAGCATCGTTGTTCGTCTGTCTATTTATTCTGCGCAACGTTTGATCTGATCTTCGATTGGAGGTTCATGTAGAACTGGTGATTGGACTTTGGGAAATAGGGTTCTTGTGGTGACGTATATAGTAGTACAGCTGATAATCTCTCATATCATAAGAATTGTGCAAATTATGACTAAAGCATGAAATTTCT
>CM068964.1:89450689-89460995 GCA_035128595.1 Eptatretus atami
TTTTAGAAATTAACAAAGTTATATTCACTACTCGTGTGCACTACCCAGACCTCGGCCTTTGATACAACATGAGATACATGAGATGACAAAAAAATTATATTCTTCTTTCAACTATGTAGTGGACATGTCTGTGAAGTTTCGTGTTAATCGGAAAAGGTGCGTTTTTCTATCCAAGATGGTCGCCAAACGATGTGACTTGTGATGTCATAATTTCTACCATGTATGCAGACACCTGGGGATGACAGTGCAAATTTTCGCTTCGATAGGTTAAGCCGTTCCAGAGAAAACTTTATTTAATATTTTTATTAAATCCAACATGGCCGCCAAACCATGTGCCTTGTGACGTAATAATTTTTACCATCTATGCAGAATTGATGGACGATGGCATTTGCAAATTTTCGCTTCGATAGGTTAAGCGGTTCCAGAGAAAACATTATTTAATATTTTCTTTAAATCCAACATGGCTGCCAAACGATGTGACCTATCAATTAGAAATAACAAACTTGCATTCCTACTCATGTGCAATAGGTATGTGAGTTTCCCCTTGATCAGATCAGCCGTTCTGGAGAAGACGATGTTTGAAGGTTTTAGGGTAAATTCAACATGGCCGCCAAACCGTATGACCGATCAATAAGAAATTAACAAACTTGATAAAGGACCTCATGGGGAATGTGTGTGTGTAAAGTTTCGCCTCAATCTGTTTAGCCGTTCTGGAGAAGAAGATTTTTAAAATTTATTAATTTTCAATCCAAGATGGCTGACGAACCATATGACTTATGACATCATAAGTTTACATCCTGCCTCCTATCCCGTAGTGGAATACGTGTGTGAAGTTTGTGTTAATCGGATAAGAATGCGTTTTTCCCTCCAAGATGGCCGCCAAACCCTGTGACTTGTGACGTCATAATTTTTTACTATGGATGCAGACATCATGGAGGATGATAGTTGCAAATTTTCGCTTCGACAGGTTATGTGATTCCAGAGAAAACATTATTTAATATTTTTCATGAATCCAACATGGCTGTCAAACCATGTGACCTATCAATTAGAAAATAACAAACTTATATTCCCTACTCATGGCAATAGGTTTGTGAAGTTCCCCTTGATCTAACAAGCCGTTCTGGAGAAGAAGATGTTGAAGGTTTTGGGTAAATTCAAGATGGCCGCCAAACCGTATGACCGATCAATAAGAAATTAACAAACTTGATAAAGGACATCATGGGAAGTGTGTGTAAAGTTTCGCCTCAATCTGTTTAGCCGTTCTGGAGAAGAAGATTTTTTTAAAAAAAATTCCCAAAACAAGATGGCTGCCGAACAAGTGACCTATGACGTCAAATATATTTTTTCTATGGTCAATGTTGTGCAGATGAGGCTCAAGAATTCAGATTTTTCCGATGCAGCGTTGTACCTAACGAATTTTGACCGGCACACCTCTTGACCGATGACCTCACGAAAAATCACCCCTGTTCCCCTTGAGGAGCTTATTCAAATGTATGAAGCGAAAAATTTTCCATCGCACCGTTTCAGAGATACAGAGGTCCAAAGTTTTTCGGTTTTTCAAGATGGTGCCCGTACCACGTGACCTATGACGTCACAATTACCAATTAAGTTTGCTATCAAAAAAGATACATACTATGGTGAAAATTTCGTGTCGATCGGACTTACCGTTCCTGAGAAAATGATTTTTAAAGCGAAAGAACCCGCAAATTGCCGGCGGAAAAAGAAATAAATTAATAATAAATATAAGGAAATAAACAGAAGAAAAACAATAGGTTCCCTGTCAGAATGACAGGTACCCTAATGAACGGAATGGGATATTACGATGTGATACTACGACGGTGACTAAACCTTCTCCCCCTCCAAGTTTCATGGTGAGGAGGGGTGTATGATATATGGACACCCAGCAGGATGAAGAACAAACCTGTCAAAGGGCGGAGGAGTTCCTTGTGAACCAAAGGCCATCTATACCTTGTACCCAACTGTTTCTGCGGGCGTCCGCCTGCAATGGTTACTATTATTAGGAGGTTGTGGCAGGATTTGCACTCCAGCCAGCGTAAAACCCTTCATTCCGGAAAGCATTCCAAAAGCATAAAAAAAATCTGAAAAACCCACTCCGTGGGAGTACCTCCTGTGCAGCTTCCCTTCGCAGGGCAGCTCACTGGATGATGGAATGGGCAAAGACTTCAGGACCCCCAATCTTTGATGATAGAGGGGAAACCACCGGGTAACATTCCCGGGTCAGATTGCGGAGAGTGTGTGGGGTGGTGCTGAGGTGTCATCCACCAGACGGCGGTTTCCCTCGGTTAACCTGAGGTGGTCCCTCGGGTGGGTGCCTGGAATATCCTATCCCTAAGAGTGGATGATCACCTGTCTCTGTTATCATCTGAGCTCAAGCATTTGGACATCAGTATTGCAGCACTCTCTAGTTCAGAGACCGGATAGTGGTGAGATCATGGTGTGTGGGTACACCAACTGTTGGTCTGATCGCTCTGATGGTTCCCATGCCCAAGAAGTTGCTGTAGCTGTGTCCAATAAGCTGACTCCAATGATAATTGAGGTAACACCAGTTAATGAGCGTATTATGAGACTAAAAATTCGTCACTCCTTAGGTGTCATTTCCCTGGTCTCTGTCTATGCTCGAATGAGGCGAGTGATCTCACCGTGAAGGATGCATTCTATGCCATGTTCGAATCTGTGGTTGATCGGTGCCCCAGGCGAGATACACTTCTATCTTGTGGGATTTCATTGCATCAACTGGAACTGATAGGGATGGTTATGAGACATGTGTTGGTCCCCATGGGTCAGGAACTATGAACCAGAATAGCACTAAGTTCCTTGACTTTGCAAGAAGTCATGGACTTAGGGTCGCATGTTCATGGTTTCAGCGCCCACAAGCTCATCGCTGGACTTGGTATTCCAACACTGTGGGTATGGCAAAGGAGATTGACCATGTGCTCGTTGATGGTCGCTGCAGGGTCTACCGGAGTGCTCAGTTCCTCAATACTGACCACCGGCTGTAACAACTCTTAAGCAGCAGCTTCAATGCAGGAGATGGTACCATCCCAGCCTCGGCTGGATGTTGGCAAGCTGAAGGATGCGAGGGTAGCTGAGGAGTTTGCAAACAGGCTGAATGGAGATTTCGGGGGTCTGGGTGCTTTGGTGATCCTGAAGAGTGTGGATTGCCTTCAAGCCACCGTCCTTGATGTTTCCAGTGGATGTCTTGGAACTCACCGCAGGGCAAAGAAGAATTTTGTCTTTCAAGGGACACTGGTTACCATTGACCAGAGTCGCAGGACCAGGCTGAATGCAGAGCTGAGCTGTTCGGGGAGCTGAGGCGTAAAACTGTACGTGCGCTAAGGGTGGACAAGGAGGCCTATGTGCGAGAATCTGTGAGGGGGTAGAGCATCACCTGTGGTCAAGTGATCTCGCTCCCGCTTACAGAGGAATTCGCGCATTGCGTTCATCCAAGCCCATCCCTCGTGTACGCAGTTAGAGCAGAGAGATGGTCGGCTCTTGACAGAGGAGTCCAAAGTGAAGTCCTGCTGGGCCGGTTACTTTGAGCGGTTGTACCAGGCTGATCCACCAGCTGTCGAGTTGGACATCAGGGAGTGTTACATTAACTGTTGCTGATCCTCCAATCAACTGTGGTTCACCTCATTTCTGGAAACACAGGCTGTGGTGAACCGGTTGAAATGGGGTAAAGCTCCAGGATCTGTGGCATCCATGCTGAACTTCTCAAGGTTGGTGGAAATGCTGCACTCGTGCGTTGCATGCAGTTCTGTACTCTGCCTGGAACACAGGCATCATCCCAACTGACTGGAAGAGGGGCCTTGTTGTCCCTCTCTGGAAAGGGAAGAGTGATCACCAAGACGGCAACAACTATCGAGGGTGATGCTGCTCTCAGTGCCGGCAAGGTATTTGCTCAGATAACTCTTGATAGGGTTTACCACCATCTGCTTGAGCACCAGCGTCCAGAGCGTCAGGCTTTACACCAAAGCGGTCAACGATTGACCGTATCCTTGCTCTTCGGGTCCTCACCGAACACAGACGAGAGTTTCGGCAGGGGCTGCTTGCAGCCTTTGTTTATCTCTGTAAAGCATTTTATTCAGTGAATCGGGATGCCCTCTGGAAGATTCTTGGTCTTCGTGGGGGCCACAAACTGATCGATCGGTTGTCTAAAGTCTACTCTGGACTGAGAGTGCTGTGAAATGTAGTGGTACCATCTCTGACTTATTTGTAGTTGTTACTGGAGTTCGTCAGGGGTGTGAACTGGCCCCCACACTTTTCAGCACTTGTATGGACTGGATTCTGGGAGGATGTCGGAGAGATCAAGCTGTGGTGCATTGTTTGGGAATGTCAAGATCTCTGACCTTGATTTCGCAGATGTGCAGTCATCTTTGTGGAGACTCTAGATATCATTTTGGCGTCCCTTGAGGTGGTGAATGAGGAGTCGGAGCCGCTGGGATTACGGGTTTCCTGGGTCAAAACTAAGATCCAGGCTTTCAATGACATCTTGAATGCTGCTATCCTGTCTGTACCTGTTTGTGGTGGGGATGTTGAGGTCGTGGAGAGATTCACTTACCTTGGCAGTGATATTCATGTCTCTGCTGGCTGTGAGCCAGAGGTCAACAGACATCTGGGTTGCGCCTGGGGAGTCATTGATTCACTGGATCATGGGGTGTGTGGCTGTCAGTACCTTTGCAGGAGGATGAAAGCCACATTTTTAAGTCCTTGGTGCATCCATTTTCTCTCTACAGATGTGAGACTTGGGCTCTGACCAAAGATCTAAGAATGAGACATAACTTCTAGGGTATCAGGTCTCTTTGGAGAATCCTTGGCAATCACTGCTCAGAGGTTTGTTCAACGAGCGGTTGCTGAGAGAGACTCAAATGAGATTTGTTTACCTGCATAGTCGTGAGCGTCAGCTGCGGCTGTATGGACATGTGGCTCTTTTTTCTGACACTGATCTGTGCTCACCAGATTCTCCAGTGAGAGAGCCTTGTGAGTGGACAAGGTCAGCAGGCCGAACACGTGCCTCGTGATTGCAGCAGTTGATCGGCATCTCAAGGAGATGGGATGGCCAGGCATCTGCCTGCGGGATGGCCAGAGGGATGCCCCTGGAGTACCGGCGGAAGTTGACATGGTGACGTGCTGCTCTGACGCATGCTCCCATTGCCTGACCTGAAATTATGATAAATGATAAATGCTATGTGCTAATCTTGGCAATACAACTATGAGTAATGTTCTTTTACGTGCACTGAACTGCATAGTTGTATCACCTTGATTATCTTCTTTGTTGTGGCTTGAATTTGGCACGGTCATTTGTGGACACTGTGTGTGTATGAAATCAATCTGAATCGAATGCTCATTCACAATACTTGACAATACCGATAAATTGATCCATCCATCCATTGGGACCATACTCTGTACAGAGCGTCGGTCGTGCCCAAGCAGTCGCCTGAGCTATTGGGCACAATCCTGGACAGGTCGCCAATCTGACACAGGATACTCAAATGGCTCAATCGTCCCAAACAGCTGGTACTCATTTTGCCAAACTCAGAAGGATGACAGGCTGAGTCACCCACCTAGTATTAATTCAATGAAAAAGTGCGATTTGAACTCAGGACCCTGGGATCCCAAGCCTGCCACCAAAAACGATAAATATCACAGTAAGAAGTTGAAGAGTGAATGGAAAGCACATACCAATTAATTTTGGGTGACTGCTATATGGCAGACATGAGGAAGTGCAGTGCTACTGGGCGCAGAATTCTGGGAGTGGTGACGTGGCCTTCGGTTTGGTAAAGCTCATCATGCCACACAGCCAATAGTCTAAAGCGTTACCTTAAAATCGGCCAGAAGATCGTTTTTAAAAATCCCGGAAGTTTAGTGCTACTGAAGCAGTCTTACACAGCACCCTTTCACACTGTAATAAGAAGACGTCACAATTTAGGAGATGGAGGCTTTATTGATCACCGTATAATTCAGTGTCAATCGGCATCGTACATAGCTATATTGGCGGCCTTTTCTTCACCCTGATACTGCACCTCCGATGTGCCATGCCCACTTCCCAGGGGCTGCGTTTACAGCTCCGATTACGTACACCACCTCATATAACATGTCCCAGTCCAGCAAAACTGGCAGGTATGGAAATATGATTAAGGTGATTTGTGTTCTACAGTGTTCAACTGTATAATTCACTTCAATAAAGGATTACGGAGGTTTAAAGGCGTCTAACTAAATAAATTCAGGTTTACCACCGTTTTACCGAGCCTCGACCACATCCCCATATCGAACACATCACATTTGTTATTCAAGCCTGTTGTTTGTGTCCTTTATAACGTCCTTAAAAACAGTAAGTTTCCTGTTTGGAATGACTTTAATTCTGGTTGACTGCCAGGCAGGCAGAGTAAAATATGATCTTACTCCTCTCTGCACGTACTGTATGTGCAATCGGGACGAATTCAAAGCCAAAGTATGGAAAAACGGTCAACTTGTCTTCCTATTCATGTTCCGATTCATGTTTATAAACATATATCATTCCATTTCAATAAGTTGTTCCTCCATCATAACTGATAAGACAGACAGACGGACGGATGCTCATAAACCGATTGCTAAACCCCACTTTTCGCTTTGCGTGCAAAAGGTCATCATAATAGCTGAGTTGTGGGTTCAAATCTGGCCGAAGGTAGTACGGTTACAGACTGGCATCATATTTGTGAAAGCGGACTGATGTAAAGAAAAAATCACCACATTGTTATGATTGTCAGTAAAAAATAAACCCCAAAAAACCTACTTGGCTTGTTTAAGTGGAATTAAAAACTGGGTGTGATTTGTTTACCCCACTTGGTGACCCCAGTTCCTTGTGAATTCTTCTTAAGCCCTCGGAGTACCACCGAAGGGTACTAAAAATGCTACCTCTGCAAAGCTGCAAACACACACCCCACAAATAGAATACAAACAATTATAAATAAATAAAGCGATTCCTGAACTCAACTAAAATGGCACAGATTGTATCAGACACACAGAAATAATAATTAATAAATAATAATAAATATAAGAAGAACAAGCAACTCGGTGAAAGATAATTATCCTTTATTGTGTGTATCGAGCTCGAGTGTGTATTTATTTGAAATTAGGAGTTTCATCCTGATAAGATAATTATTATTCGAAGAATCAACTGGGTCTGGAAAATATGATCGTCAAGCTGTTGAATGGAATGCTATTTTTATTTCACCATCTTTGGTTGTGTAGGAAACCATAGAAGCAGGCCTGTTCATGTTGATATGAAAAATAGAAACTTGGAATACGGAGGAGGAGGAGGAGGGGAGAGAGGGAGGAGGAGGAGGAGGAGGAGGGGGGAGAGGAGGAGGAGGAGGTGGAGGAGGACGAGGGGGAGGAGGCGAGGGGAGAGGAGGAGGGAGGGGAGGAGGAGGAGGTGTTGTTTGGATTATGGTAAAGGTTTGGCATGTGGTAGAGGAGGAGGAGAGGTGTTATTTTGGATATAGTAGAGGAGGTTTGGTATTACCATGGAGGAGGAGGAGAAGAGGAGGTTTGAATATTGGGAACAGCTTTGGAATATATAGTGGAGGGAGAGGAGGTTTGAAAAGTGGTGAAGAGGTTGGAGTATGATAAAAGGAGGCTTGGAGTATGTTGAGGTATTGTGAAGGGTTGGGTGTGGTGAAGGAGGTTTGGAATGTGCTGAAGGAAGGTTGGAGTATGGTGAAGGAGGTTTGTGGTGTGGTGAAGGAGGTTTGGAATGTGGTGAAGGAAGGTTGGAGTATGATGAAGGAGGCTTGGAGGTCGTTGAGTATTGTGAAGGAGACTTGAAGTATGGTGAGAGGCTTGCTCCCCCTCCTCCTCCTCCTCCGTATTCCAAGTTTCTATTTTTCATATCAACATGAACAGGCCTGCTTCTATGGTTTCCTACACAACCAAAGATGGTGAAATAAAAATAGCATTCCATTCAACAGCTTGACGATCATATTTTCCAGACCCAGTTGATTCTTCGAATAATAATTATCTTATCAGGATGAAACTCCTAATTTCAAATAAATACACACTCGAGCTCGATACACACAATAAAGGAATAATTATCTTTCACCGAGTTGCTTGTTCTTCTTATATTATTATTATTATTATTATTATTATTATTTCTGTGTGTCTGATACAATCTGTGCCATTTTTAGTTGAGTTCAGGAATCGCTTTATTTATTTATAATTGTTTTGTATTCTATTTGTGGGGTGTGTGTTTTGCAGTCTTTGCAGAGGTAGCATTTTTAGTACCCTTCGGTGGTTACTCCGAGGGCTTAAGAAGGATTCACAAGGAACTGGGGTCACCAAGTGGGGTAAACAAATCACACCCAGTTTTTAATTCCACTTAAACAAGCCAAGTAGGTTTTTTGGGGTTTTATTTTTTACTGACAATCCCATAACAATGTGGTGATTTTTTCTTTACATCAGTCCGCGTTTCACAAATATGATGCCAGTCTGTAACCGTACTACCTTCGGCCAGATTTGAACCCACAACCTCAGCTATATTATGATGACCTTTTGCACGCAAAGCGAAAAGTGGGGTTTAGCAATCGGTTTATGAGCATCCGTCCGTCTGTCTGTCTTATCAGTTTATGATGGAGGAACAACTTATTGAAATGGAATGATATATGTTTATAAACATGAATCGGAACATGAATAGGAAGACAAGTTGACCGTTTTTCCATACTTTGGCTTTGAATTCGTCCCGATTGCACATACAGTACGTGCAGAGAGGAGTAAGATCATATTTTACTCTGCCTGCCTGGCAGTCAACCAGAATTGAAAGTCATTCCAAACAGGAAACTTACTGTTTTTAAGGACGTTATAAAGGACACAAACAACAGGCTTGAATAACAAATGTGATGTGTTCGATATGGGGATGTGGTCGACGCTCGGTAAAACGGTGGTAAAACCTGAATTTATTTAGTTAGACGCCTTTAAACCTCCGTAATCCTTTACTTGAAGTGAATTATACAGTTGAACACTGTAGAACACAAATCACCTTAATCATATTTCCAACAACCTGCCAGTTTTGCTGGACTGGGACATGTTATATGAGGTGGTGTACGTAATTGGAGCTGTCAAACGCAGCCCCTGGGAAGTGGGCATGGCACATCAGAGGGTGCAGTATCAGGGTGAAGAAAAGGCCGCCAATATAGCTATGTACGATGCCGATTGATGCTGAATTATACGGTGATCAATAAAGCCTCCATCTCCTAAATTGTGACGTCTTCTTATTACAGTGTGTAAAGGGTGCTGTGTAAGACTGCTTCAGTAGCACTAAACTTCCGGGATTTTTTAAAAACGATCTTCTGGCCGATTTTCAAGGTAACGCTTTAGACTATTGGCTGTGTGGCATGATGAGCTTTACCAAACCGAAGGCCACGTCACCACTCTCCAGAATTCTGCGCCCAGTAGCACTGCACTTCCTCATGTCTGCCATATAGCAGTCACCCAAAATTAATTGGTATGTGCTTTCCAATTCACTCTTCAACTTCTTACTGTGATATTTATCGGTTTTTGGTGGCAGGCTTGGGATCCCAGGGTCCTGAGTTCAAATCGCACTTTTTCATTGAATTAATACTAGGTGGGGTTGACTCAGCCTGTCATCCTTCTGAGTTTGGCAAAATGAGTACCAGCTTGTTGGGACGATTGAGCCATTTGAGTATCCTGTGTCAGATTGGCGACCTGTCCAGGATTGTGCCCAATAGCTCAGGCGACTGCTTGGGCAGCACCGACGCTCTGTACAGAGTATGGTCCCAATGGATGGATGGATCAATTTATCGGTATTGTCAAGTATTGTGAATGGTAGCATTCGATTCAGATTGATTTCATACACACACAGTGTCCACAAATGACCGTGCCAAATTCAAGCCACAACAAAGAAGATAATCAAAGGTGATACAACTATGCAGTTCAGTGCACGTAAAAGAACATTACTCATAGTTGTATTGCCAAGATTAGCACATAGCATTTATCATTTATCATAATTTCAGGTCAGGCATGGGAGCATGCGTCAGAGCAGCACGTCACCATGTCAACTTTCCGCCGGTACTCCAGGGGCATCCCTCTGGCCATCCCGCAGGCAGATGCCTGGCCCATCCCCATCTCCTTGAGATGCCGATCAACCTGCTGCAATCACGAGGCACGTGTTCGGCCTGCTGACCTTGTCCACTCACAAGGCTCTCTCACTGAGAGAATCTGGTGAGCAGGATCAGTGTCAGAAAAAAGAGCCACATGTCCATACAGCCGCAGCTGACGCTCACGGACTATG
>CM068964.1:89476317-89490013 GCA_035128595.1 Eptatretus atami
CCCTAAATACTTTCCCATTACCGCACACTCAATCCTTCCTGCTATCTCTAACTCAAACATCTGACGTCTCCGCTCCAACCTGACAGATGTCTCAATCTCTAAATCTAAATATAGATCTCTAAATCCAGGTCTCTGATCATAAAACAGACATCATTTTAGACATTAAGTCCTTCCTCTTCTCGAATGGCCTGATTTCTGATCATCAATTTGGCTTCAGACCAGGTCACTACCCTGGATATGCTGCTTCTGCTCTCCCAACAATGGATGGAGGTCCTCAATGCCTAGGGCATCTGGGCGATAGATGGGACTAACGAATGGCAATTGAATTGCTGATTAGTCTGGTAAAATCATTGACGGCAAAACGGACAAAACAAAAAAGGGACATCTTGCCTCCCTCCTTCCTACACACTATTGAGAAACACATGCATTTCGCAGTTGAATAGAATGGCGATTTGCACAAAAAAAAAACACTTGCAAAACGTTTCAGACAAAGTCTTGGTGTCAATAAGAAATGCATATCTAGAGGTTAAGCAGAATAAACACGGTATTTTCCGGAATGAAAACTATACGGAACTGCTAGTACCATATAGTTGGATTTTGCCATAGCACGAAAGATACTTCTGCAGATACCACTAATTTGTTCATAACCAAAATTTGACTGTAAGGAATTGACTGTTTAAGAATAGTAAGTCTGAAAATAACTAGCAAAATGTTCTCAGAAACAACATTTTTTGTCAAATCCATTTCTATAAAGCAAATATTAGGAGGGGTCCTACCAATAGGGTCCCAGGACACACACAGTTTTGTCACCAAAGACCTCAAGTTTGAAGTCTGATGTTTACATAATTATGAGTAGGAGACGCCATAAATATCGCTGGCTTGTGCGAGAACTCACAAAAAAGTGAAAAGTAACTGGCTATACGACCAAAATTGAAGATGGCCGCCACAACAACTTCCATAAAACGGCCGGTAAATTTAAAAATGGCTATCTAAAGCGCTTCTACACATCAGATTTAGCATATTTTTTGTCTAAAACATGTTTTTTAGTGCAAGGAGTTTCATTTAATTGACATTGCAACGCTATGTGTATTGTAGTATTAGTAAAAAAATTATTACAGTGAGAAGAGACATACACAACAGGGTAGGAAAAAGGTTCCAAGTTGAAGTGGCTGGGCTGAAAAATTCTGCAGAATGAGAAGATGATGTTAACTTATCCACAAGCCAAATGCAATACGGATGAACAGGGGAAGAGAATGCGTTCGACATGCCTGGCACAGGATGAATAGCTCAAATCTCAGGCTCACAGATGAGAAATGACACCCTCATCAGTCTTAAAGATTTACGAAACAAGCTGTCACAGACCGAGATAATGACATCGCAAGTAGATTGAACTGCAGCTGTTGAAATCTGGAAGAGAAGCCAAGCACAGCTTAGGGAGACTCTGAAATCTGAGTGGTAATTTGCGTTTCTGATGAACATTGACTTTGATATAGTGCCCATAGAAGAAGAGCGTGAAGGAGACAAAGTGAAACAATACTCAGTGAATCACATGTTTGTTTCAGAGGAATCCACACTCTTCATGGCGACAATCCCACACGAATCAAGGTGATGACTTCTTCAGCAAGCCACCTGTAAGCTAAGGAATGCAATACCAACCAAAGTTAGCAAAGACAGATGCCATGGAAAAACCAAGCAATATTCAGTAATCTGGCTGTGGTACACGACATTTTAGCTAAGGAGAGAGAAAGGTTCACTCATTGCACAGAGTGCAATGCGAATAGAGTAGCCTGCCAATATTCAACATTATAGTAAGACCAGCAGAATAAGTTACCAGAAATAAAATTAGGTTAAAAAACTAGCAGCATGCAGCACATCGATCCAGTTCTTGATAAGTAGCATCTGCCGATATCAGTTTCGAGATGGTGGTTCGCTGTTTTCAACTTATCTTTCTGGCAATCTGCGTTTGATAGGATCGTGAGAAAACCAGACAGCGACAACTTCACATGGGAATTATACAAAGAAAAATTTCTTGGCGTGCTATATACTTCTGTGAAGCATCCCACAGTGCCAAGCCAAGTTGTATCGTGAATGACCCGTAGTAGGATGTAGAAATGCAGCAGATCCAAAGCTAGTTGACGCAACGGTATGAGTCGACATGTAACAAAAGCCCTCATTCGGGTCGGATGGTCCTGAGAAGTGTTAGCAAATTGACAGAGCGTCAAATAAGCTTGCCAAGCTCCAAAGATTTTCAAAGAACCGGTTCTCCAAACAGCAAACAAACAAAGACTGCAAAACAGATTTCTCAAAGTTCGCGGTAATTGCAAAAAAATAGGAGTAGATTACCGTGGCGCTTGGATGCCGATCCTTCCAGTTCTGTGGGATGTGCATGCTTCAACGTACGGATCCTTTCTAGGTCGGAGTCGACGAAAGGCGCTTACGTGGACCTACGTCAACTTGCACACACCGGCACTGAAATTTATAAATATGTTGCTCAGTTTTGTGGTAGAGAGCACCATATTTCTGACTGGAGGGCAGCGATGACGTGTTAAGATGGGTAAGATATAAAAGTCACAATCCAGCTGCTACAGCCGAAACCGTTGTAAACAGCCGTAAGAGCTGGGCCCGTATATAAATATAGCCTGGTGTGTGGTGCAGAATTTTTGAGAATTTTACCTCTTCCACGGCAGCCTAAGGTAAAACCGGGCACTTCTCTGGTCCAAAAATGCAGTATGCCTGAGACCAGATGGCATGAGCAAAATGAGCTCCACAGGAACAGTCGTTCAAGGTAAGCCTGTCATGGAGAATGGTTTTAAATGGAATGGAATGGTGACCATGAACTCCTGTGCCCACACAGCCCCTAGATGCAGTGGTTCCAAACCAATGGATAGGGTGTCCTGTCATGCATTCACCTGTGTGTCAGTACACATTACCATTTTATAAAAACTTCATGTTGCAGCTTGTGTGATTACTATCAGACAGTAAAACCGAGAGAACCAGCTACCTTTGTGGCGACTTCAGGCAACCTGTACCAGAATTTGCTTTAAGTATATAATGAATTTAGAATTATACGTGTTGTATGTACATGCTTGTCAAGAATTACTTCCAAAGCAATGAGTTGCTGATTACCATTTAAGTGACAGAGAGAATGGTTTTAAAAATTGTATGATAAACAGATATAAAAAAAGAAGCCGTTTTCAAGAACCATGCTAAAAAGAATTCGAGCATGAAAAGATACCACCTTTGAGTTGTCAGCTGATTTGTATTTCTTTTTCTAAGCGTTGTAATGACCTTGAAAAAAATTGAATTCAGCTATCTGTTACCGAGTAAAATACTTTCTTTCATTCGCCAAATTATGTTAATTTTGGGCAAATTCTTATGATGTCATTTTGCCAGAATATGTCAATGTCTCAGTCCACCCAAGTGAAAGTCCAAAACGCTACAACATTTCACGTGCCGCGTTCAATAAGTTATTTATACCGCCACTTGTGGCTGATGACTTGACACGAATATGACAATGTCCACTAAACGGAACTGGTAGCAATAAGACTTGTATAGCAAAGAAATTTTTGAAGAACACATAATCGACAAGTAGTGTTCCATAATAATCGAACTGCAAAAAGATCATTAACCACTATTCATTGACAGCAGCATAGTACATAAAATAAGCACTTAAGAACCAAAGCAAATCATGTCATGAATGCACGAGAGCTGCCGAATTAGAACGGGTTGTTAATTATGCCTCCCATTTAGCCCCTCAATGCTGGTGGAATGAATGTAAATAAATGAACGTCGGGCACTGTTCGTTTTGCGTTTATGAGAGGTATATTTGACATCAAACTGCCTGTACAAATGTGGTATCAGAAAACAGCGTGCCTGGACTGAATTATCTCTCACGACTAGAGTGTTATGATGAATAGCGAGCGGGCTGTAATTTGTTCGAGTCGTCAAAACCTATGGAATTCTCTCGCTCCATACCACTGGTATGATCATTTGATAGTCTCAACGCTGACTTCACTCTGGCAAACGTCTTGCACATTGGAGAAGGCAATGAGTGTATAGGAATCCAAACGCCGACAACAACGAGTTGGAATATGGGAGAGAAACGGAGTAAGCGACGAATGAACTTCTGTGGCGGAAGAGTAGCAACTCAAATCGTGCTGTTTTTTTGTTATGGGAAGAACTATGAAATCCAAAAGCATATGAGACATTGTTAGATGTACATGGGCAATTGGACAACAGAGAGTGATCGAAAATATGAGTACCTTGATATGTCAAGTTTCATCCGCCGCTGTACTTAGTTTATATGAAAGCACAAGCAGAGTGGCCCATGAAATGAAATGCTCATGTTACATCACTGTCGGCATTGAGCAAGAATCATCATTATGAGCCACACCGAGGAACTGTGACATGAGTATATCAGAGGAATTATTATATTGTCGAATTTCTATAATTGTGTAGCATACACACGCTGAAGCAACTACCACGTATATGAGTTCTCTTTGAGTTAACCTAGGTATTTTCCCAAAACTAATTCTGCAGACTAGTGCTCATAGCACAATGCTTTTGCAATACTAGACGAGTAACTTACAAATTCAAATATGAAAACAATCGCCTATGCATGAGAACTATGAAAAACAGGTGTGCAGTGCACATCATGAAAGAAGTACTTCAACACCCGTTGACTTTTTCACATTTAGTGCAATTAACAGACACTGAATCTAAAATGGCATTAAGCTTTTATGTGTCATCTCTATATTGACATACAGCAAAATACCCATAGATGACATTAGATGGACATGAGTTTACGAGAATATGTCTTTAATTACGAAATATGTTATGTAAGACAGCAATTAAAAATGAAAAGGTGAAATTCCTGCATCCAATTAGTCGATACTAACACCCAATTGACTAGACACTTCCAAATGAACTCTAGATGCATACACATGTCCTATTGATCTAATATATGAATGATACTCTGCTGAAAATTCTGAGCAGTAACAACACAGGCGACAAATTATATGAAATTAGAGGTAACAGCTGAATTAGAATAGACAGAAGCAACAGCACTAATCGTTGAATATGTAGAGGTCCAGACAGTGCAGAGATGCAGAGAGAAGAGAAATAGAGAGCGAAAAACTGCCACCATCGAAAGTCATAAACTGTTCCGTGAAACTCGAGATGGCAATTAACTGAAGGGATTTGCGTACGAATAGATCTGGGGAAGGATAAAACAATTTCTAGAGCATTGAAAGTCTCCCAAAGCACAGTGGAGCTCCATCTTATGCAATGGAAAGAAGAACAGAGATCTACGCCAGATACATTCCTCAAAGCGCTAGCCCATAAACACGACCAATCTGAGACAACCATCATAGAAGCCGACTATGTCAGAGAGTCGAGCAGAGAACCCAATGACACTCTAACAGAACTACAGAGTTTCTTGGCTTGAATGAGATCCGCCGGAAGACAAACAGTCTCGTCTGCAGCACTTCACAAATCTGGTTTGTTTAATGGAAGTAGGATCGCGCTAGAAAAGGAAGTCCATCTTTCCTGAGATAGTAAGAGCACACTAGCAGAACACACCGTCGATATTGCTAAAGAGCTGCACGATTTAAAAAGACAGAGTTACAGGCAAAAATATGGTGCGGTGGTTCTGGATGAGACGTAGAAAATAATTCTACCGTCTGGCCAGAATGCCAAATAATCTGACGTCTGGCAAAACCTCCAGACAGCACATCAAATCACCATCCAAACACCATCCATAACCATGAAAGGCGCATGAGGTGCAAGCATCATTGCTGACTGAGGATGCATGATTCAGTATGAGAGCAACACGGAACAAATCAAGGGAGGAGCTTGTAAAGGATTAGAGGTAAACACTGAATGGAGACCAAATAAAGGTCTAGAATCTATTGACAGAGAACACATCTGCAAACGAGCATGCAAAGCCTAGAGAAGCCGTCTGAAAAGTGTAGACGATTCCAACCAGGAAACAATCGCAGCCCAAGACATACAGCATAGACGAACCAACCATGCAGAACTGAAACATGCGAGAATTACAAACAAGTAGAAATGAAGTCTTAAGAGTGTCCAGCCAACAGCCAATGACTATGATCTCCAATATCTGATGAAACCGTGGAAAGACTTGAAGAGAGGCTGTTCACCGACACAACCGCATCAACTTACGACAGAGCTATGAGAAAATCTGGCAAAAGATACATAGCGAGAAACACCCCCAAATCAGATGTGCAAAGCTGTGACAGGGAATACCCAGAAGACTCAAAGCGTGATAATGTTATTAGTCCAAAGACACTACTTCCAGAATTACTTGAACTCAAAGAGCGACGCACTGATAGATAACTTAGTAACATACAGTTAGACCAAATTTCTGCGATTTCATATGTTCGAATAAGTTTGTAAAAATTCACAAAAAAACATGATCAAATTTTATTGAGATGGAAAGGATTTGAGAAGATCAGGAGAAACTGTGGGAAAGTAACAAACATTACAAACTATTCAACGAGTTATGCAACATTAATGCAACCAAAGAGATGTACGAGTGATGCGTTAAGAGAATTACGACAATCAAAGAAGAGAGTAGAGGCGAGAAAAAAACAGTCTCACAAAGGGCAGAAGTAAACTAGAGACATTAATTAAATGAAATATAAAGACGCACCCCGATGAGAGGCTGACTAACTTATCTAGACAAAAAATTCAACATTTAGAGCATGTAGTAAGATGGAGACAAATTACGGACTTGCAAAAGTATTGCCCCCATGAATCGCAGTAGAGTTTCGGACGTCTGCGCCCGCAAGCATGCGCAAAGTTCGTATAATAGCCTCCTGAATGCGACACAACACATTGAACATCTACTACAGCATGGCTATTATGGCAGGATAAACCACACTCACCGCCGATCGAATGGTCTGGCAGGTTGCATGAAAAGCTCTGACATGCAGGGTCCCTGCCAAGCAGCCATCGAAACTTACTCCTGTAAGCAGACCCGGGTAGCAGCTTGGATGCGCCTCCAGAACAGATGGGCGACGGAGTATGCCCCACTTGGTTCTCGCAGTATCGGTCTACTTTTCTTCCAGCGCCATACAAATTCCATCATCGCCATCGCCGACGAATTTTCGTGTTCAAAGAAATTGTCGCGTCCGTCATGCACCAGATAATTGCTCCCCGCTCGTATCTTAGTTGTTCCTAGCACCTTCCACCCCCCTTGTTTCACTGAAGCTTGCTGTGAGGGCCAGTGTGTCCCTGAAACAACGTGTGCATTTGCCTCATGGAAAGCAAACCCAATGAGGTACGAGTTGCAATTCTGCAGTTCCTTCCTAATAAGCTGCGAACAAAGTTGTAGTCCCTACCCTCTAGCGAAGACGCCAGATAGAACAACATGCTTGCTCGATCCAAGTCTGAAACTTTCAAACCTCTGCGTGCCCTCCTCAAAATCCTTTAAGCCCCCGGTGGCACCAAATCAAACTGTTTTCTGGTGTATGTGTCCCCACCCCCTATCCCTCCCTTACCGTCAGATATGCGATGCACTGCAGCGAGTCAAGGTCAGAGCTACGGCCTCATGGTGTGAGCGTTGTCTCTAGTAATGCGCGCAGGCTCGCTGCGTCGCGAGCTTGCCGCCGTGTTTACTCCAGGGCCGTCCGTCTGGCCAGTCCCCCATGGTGGCACCGATGCGCAGAGAGGACGTCGCCGATTCCCCCTGCTCACTCGAGATGCATGAGTCTATACCTGCTCAAACCGCGACTTGTGCGCACGTGGGTCGGAGACACTCCACCACTGAGGTAGCCTTCCCTCCAAGCTGATGAAAGAGAATCTGGTGTAGCGGGGTGTATCTATGCGTCAGAAAAACGAGCCACATTGATCCCGATTACTAGCCAGCACGATGACACCGTCGAGCGGGGATCCAAATGCTACATGTGTTTAAGCAGGATATCATCCGAGTCTTCTCACAACCGCTCGTTGGAACCGACAAAATAGCTCCGACCACGCGATATGGCCCAAGGATTCTCCGGAGAGAACACACTACATACCAAAAGGAATTTAAGTCTCCGTCTCAGAACGCTTGGTCAGCTCCCCAAGTCTCGCAGTCCATAGAGCTACAGACCCGGAAGTACCAAGACCTGAAGAACCTCGGAACCCTTCGTTCCGCCCGCCACAGGGTACCGGCGCGCCACACCCCATGATCGTACCATGACTATCCGTTCGCGAGGCCCGACCACAGACCGTCTATTTTGACACTCTTGACATCAATCAGCCAGCAGAGGACGGAATATCAGCTTGCCGGAGTTGCCGTATAAACTGACAGCACTTGGTCGTCGCACGACCTCAACATCCTCACCGACAAACAGACCACCAACAGGACAGCAGCATTCAAAATTATGTATACGAACACGAAAGCCTGAACTCTAGTTTTCGACCCAAGAAAACACCGTAAAATGACCCGAACGGCTCCGACTCCTCCATCTCAGCACCTAGGCCGCCCCAAAATGACCTGTTCTAAAGTCTCGCTATGAGATGGACTGCCAGTCACTCAGCGCAACCGAAGTCAAGTCGAAGATCCCTGAACGATCCAGCAACGAGCCCTGCACCGCAGCTTGATCCCTCGCGACATCCTCCCCTAAAAATCCAGTCCTACAAGTGCTGAAAAGTGTGGGGCCAGTACACACCGCCTGACGAACGGGTCCGTAATAACTGATGAGATAAGTCAGTGAGCAGATCGCGTACTACCACACTACACACAGCACTTCGTACCAGGCATCCTCAGCGTAGCGTTCGCCATTCTAACTCATCAGTTTGTGCACCACAGATAGGAACACCACGACGATCCTCCACCGGGCGAGGTACAACCCACGCCCTATGAGACCCGGTGGACGTTTGTCGCACAACTACAGAGAATAATCATAGCTGCAAGCAGCCCCTGCCGAAACTCTCGGTCGCTGCGTTCGCGTTAGGACACGAAGAGCAAGATAGGTCAATCTTTTGACCTCTTTGGTGTAAAGCTGTGGATGCCTCTGGACGCATGCGCTGCTGCAAGCAGAACCCCTATAGTACTTAGCAGGTGGCGATAGTACCCTATCACAAGGATATTATTTGCCGAAAGCAAAGACCTGCCCGGCACTGAGAAGCAGCGTCTCACCCCTGCGTAGTATGGTGGTCCGCAGTACGACAAACATGTATGGCTGTGCTGATCACGCCTTCCCTTTTTCCAGAAGCTAGGAACAACAACAATGCGGACACTTCCAGTTACCCAGCCAACTACTAGTTGGATGAGTGTCGCTGTTGCCGTGTCCCGGCAGTAGCACGAAAACGGAGCTGCCTCCAACGGATCGGAGAGTGCCAAGGTCTTTTGCTCCACAGCCTTTATATGCAGTGCGAGCGCATGGAATGCCACAGATGCCGCCAGAGCTTTGTCCAACCAAATTATCAAACCGTTCACCGAGCCCGTGTTCCTACATGCGAAGGACCTACAGTCTATCATCAGAGGTTGGAATCCGGTCGGGATGCAAACAGGCAGCCTGGTAACACATCCTTGATCGACCTGCTCACAAAGAACTCGAGCAGCGTAGCGGAGGATCAGGTCTACGTAGCACACCGCTCGACCAAGTCAAGCTGCATGATGTCCAGCGGGCCCTTCAACTTCAGACTCCGCTGTCAAGAAGCCTACGCCACTCATCTAGCTCTGCTCAAAAACTGCAGACTGCTCCCGAGGATGGGCTGGAGCCAGCTCGGAGTGCCCGCTGTGCCTCGCACATAATTATGAAACGTTATACA
Source organism: Eptatretus atami (assembly GCA_035128595.1). Lineage (NCBI taxonomy): Eukaryota > Metazoa > Chordata > Myxini > Myxiniformes > Myxinidae > Eptatretus > Eptatretus atami. Next base: position 89,486,101 of record CM068964.1, read on the forward strand.
ATGCAGACAGAATTACCCCTTTAACTAAACGAGGCACGAAGAACTCTGCACCCTGTTGCGCCACGAGGTGATGCTCTACTCCGTGCCCTCACAGAACTAGGATCCCTGCGCAAGTGCGAAAGACACACCCCTATGTACCCATCGGCTCCTACTCCACCCTCCGTGCACGTACAGTTTTACGCCTCAGCTCCCGAACAGCTCACTCGCCATTCAGCCTGGCCCTGCGACTCTGACAATTGGTATCCAATGGTCCCTTGAGAGACAAAATTTCTTCTTTCGCCCGTAGTCCAAGACATCCACCGATGGCAAGACAATTAGCAGCCTAGCATAGAGCGGACGGAGTGGGCTAGCTTGAAGGACGACTCCACTTAGAACCAGCGCTCCATGCGCTCTCAGAGCCACGCCAAAGCAAGCCAGACACCGCCCTACATGTGGTGCCACTCATGGCGGCTAGTTACGCAAACTCCTTAGCTACCTCTCATCCCTGATTATATTCAACATTCTCAGCCTAGGCGGATATGGCTACGCATTCTCAGATTTAGTTGAAGTTGCGCGAATTATATCTGTTGCATATTCCAACAAGGCCTGTGTTCTAGTGATCATGAGAGAGATCTGTAGCAGCGTCCGTAGACACTCCGTTAGCTCGTGACAGACTGTATCGAAGGATCCGGTCAAGCAGAGATGTCAACGTGTATTGGACCTATTAGGCGTCACCTAGCAGATCTTACATTTTGCCACGACCAGCCACAGCTGTTGGCGTATTAAGGAAAGGACGACAGATAGCCAAGTCCAGCGATGAGACACCCGTGGGCGCTGAACATGAAACAGCGCCATCCCTCAGAGTCCGATGATCTTCTTTCATGAAGAGTGACAAGGAACTTGAGTTGCATAGTTAAATGCGTGGTTCCCATAAGTTCCTGAACGCATGGGGGGACTCGAACACACAGGCGCTCATAACCATCCCGATCATGTTTTCCAAAGTCTAAGTTTATGTGCGTATGTAAAATACGCCCCAAAACCTAGAAATGGTGTAGTCATCGTCTGGGGCACTTGAGTTTCAAGATAGCGCGAACAGACTCCGCAGAGCGGTGCGCGTAGATGCATCGTTCTTCACGTCTGAGAGATTTTCACTGCGCACTCAGTCGGAGCGAATTAGATAGCAGAATGGCGAACCAGATGCCGAATAACTAGCACTAAGGTGAGTGGAACAGAATCCTGGACTCCAATCCTCATAATACGCTCGTTGACCTGTGTTACCTCAATTATCATTGGGGTCAGCTCCTACACCAAGCACCCACGCGTACAGCAATCTCCTATTGTGTAAAGTAGTATACTCAGCACAGAGGCGATCTAGTTACAGAAATTCACAATAATTGAGTCGGTTATATCCATCTGTGGAGGTCACCACTCTCCATTATCTGCCAGAACAACACTCGTTTGGCTCCGAACGGCGTCCGAGAGAGCTAGCACTCCCATGTCGCGAACCTTGAGCTTCAGAGATAACAGACTGAGCGAGGTGATACATGTTCTCTGCCTATGGCGAAAAGTAGGGACATTCAGGGCACCCGAGCTTATCCCCGAACTGAGTGGGATCCAGCCCTCCACATGTCTAACCCAAGAGACCGGCCGTTCTGGTGGACGAACACCTCAGCAGCCGACGGCTCCCGAGCACATCGCTCCCGCAATCCTGAGGCCCCTTGAGCGGAGTAGGCCCCCGTGCGCTCTCATCCTGCCTATCGACTCCAGAAGATTGGGAGTCCTAGCCTCAGAATGAGCCTACTGCGCGCCCGTCCGCCAATCCCGTCATTCGCGTTGAGCTGGCCCGCTGGCTAGAGTACGAGCGCACCAGGAAACGGGTCCCCCCACAGCGACCTGCGTTTCGATTTTTGCGCTTTTATGTTGTGTGCTGAATGCAATAGTGCTTTACGGTGCCCAGCGGAGGACCATTCGCCGAACAAGCCAGACCTGCCTCCTGGAAAAGTAACCAACACTTGCACGCTGCACGTGTGAGGATCGCTACGGCGAGAGTGTCCATGGAGCGACGAGTGTGGCACTCGCACCTCGATATGGCATGGCCGTGGCTCAACAAGAGCTTATCGCTGCGTGCCATTTGTAGCTAGGCATCGGTTATTTTGTACAGAATTCGTCTGCTGTGCCGGGGTGTCCATATCAAACACCCTCTCCCATCTGACTCGAGGAAGAAATCAGCCTAGGAGTCGTGCCATGCCAACGGGTGAGTCCGACTGCCGCTCCCCACAGCACACAGACAGCACACCCATTGGGAGAGAGGCGACACGTTAGGTACAGGTAGGTAAAAATTTAGAGGGCGAAGGCCCGGAAATTGAGTGACAACCAGACCACAAGGCGCGGGAATTCTGGTTGTAGAACAATTAATACCTATGACAGCCGAGAGTCACTACTGTATGTCTTATATTCCGAACCGTCGACCTGACTGGACTGCTGATACCGCCCCCGGGAAAAGGTAGTCATGAGAAGCCTCATAACATCTTACGTGTTTTGCAGCTAATCTTAGATTATGCACAGAAAAATGCACACTCCCCTCCTTATCCCCCGCACACCACCTTCCCCCCCTCCTACCACGCCTTCACCACTAGCGATGTCCCACCTTTGGAGAGCATCGATCGCGTTGACTGACATCTTGCGGTCCAACAGAGAGGCCATCGGGAGACTCTTTAGGCTGCTTGTTTGCGCCCATCAGACACCACTCGACCTTTAGCATCTCCCACCTGCATAACCTTGCTCCCAGACATGCCCGAGTCAGCAGAACGTGAGTTGCAGCCACTTCTGAGTGTACTTCACTAAAAACCTGCTGTCTGCTTGCTCACTCTCTCTCTGTTCTATTCACCCTCTCATTTGCTCAAAGGTCATCGCCATCTGCTTGGAAATCAGCAGATATCATATCGACTGAGCGCCTCTATAGAAAAAAGGTGCAAAAAAACAGATCCTGCAACTACCGCAAGAACCCAAGACCACGCATCTTAAAGTCTCCCAAATCGTAATCAGCATAAGTTATTTAATAATCCCAAGCATTCATCACACTTCAAAGACAACATAAAATACCCAAACTACACAAAACTCTCGAACTGGCCTAATGTAATTTTCTATCTAGTCATCTAAAACTTTGGTTATCAGACCAGGTCACTCTATCCTGATATGCTGTTCTGGCTCTCCCGCCAACAATGCGATGTACCAGACCTAACACCACCAATAACCAGCCGATAAATGACCCTGGGGAGGGACCAGTGTAAAGGTCCGTATCCCCGCTCGACATCTATGCATGTGCTGGTTTCCGAACGCACACGTATCCACCCTACTCTCCCCTGCTCACCATCCCAACCTACACCCTGCCACTTTCCTATACGTATCCAGACGAGCCATCTCCACTACATGGCTTGCCCGACCCCCCACACATCCCTGTGCGCCAAGCTTTCGATCGTCCTTAAACCCTGCGCTGAAATGGAGTTCTTTCATCCCCTCTTCCTTCCCCTCCAGGTGAGTTGTCCCGTCAACTCCGACCTTGTAGGCTGTGCTGTGGTGCCGCCTGTTGCATTTTGCTTCCGTTGGGTTTTCGATCAATATGCTCTCCGACCTCTCTGGAAAATCCTCTATATCCTCTTTGCTGATGACTCCACCTCTGCCGTACCATCGCAGACCTATGCCAAGGCAGCCTTCTAGATCCTTCCTATCTGACCACAGTATCGTTTCCTTTCAAGCCTGGTTAAAATCACCACGCACCTAGGCCTCCTACCCACAAGGAACACTATCTTTCCAACCACAAGCGACAAACCTCTCCTCACCTCTCACTATGTCTCTCCGAAAGGACCCGTTTAAGAACCCCCCCCCACCCCATCCACTTTCTCAACAATCCTGCTGGAATAGTCCTTTCTGTTCA